>CM041019.1:27800942-28138442 GCA_022984855.1 Dimocarpus longan | reverse complement strand
TGACCCATCCATTCTTTTCATTGTAGTGTGTATCATGGAATAAAATTATCCGACTAGGAAGTTGACCTTCTTCATCAACCTTTGTTCAAAAACAAAATAAATAAAATCAATTCATTAAGGGTACAAACGAATTAAATTAAATGGTTTTGTTAGTTTTCACTACCATATCTTTTTGATGTTGAATAAAGGACTTTGAGCCACCATGATGAACAAAAGCCAATTTGTCCCGATTTTGAGCATTTTGAGTTGATCGTTCCTACAATGAATTATTCAAAGTAATTCATACGTTAAATATATCTTAATTATATATATTACTAGCAAAGGGAATAATTTCAAAATCACCTTAAACTTTTCACTATCAAACTGATCACATAAGAAGTTCCAATCTTCTTGACTTGCAACTTCTTCCGGCTTGTTGCGCTTTACATCTTCAAGTTTTGAGTATTTTGCAAATTTCACCTTCAACTTATGGCGAAATTGTTTGTATCTTGTAGACATGCATTCTCAAAATATCTAACCACATGTGGTTGAGATATGTCAATATCAAATTTTCCCTACAAGAAATTAAGAAACGATATGTTAATACTTATTTTATAGTTGCATATAATACATATCTAAACTATAAACTATATCAGTGCATACAAAATGAACGTTGATTGCAAAATAGATTGGGCAGCCTAGGATAGAATGTTATCTACATATTTTGACTTAAGAAATTTAAAAAAAAAAAAAACACAATAATTAAATACTTCACCAGGTTTAGTTTTACCATTACTCTATTAACCATTGGTTGTTTGGTTTCATTGCAAATATCTTTCCATTTTTCTATAGTCAATGGAGCATGATTTTTGACAACAATTCCAATCTCATTTGCCAATTTAGATGCATTAAGGCCTGTTGGTTTCCCATCTTCTATATTGAAATCAACTTGGAGCTTAGACTTTGCAGCATTAATGAGTCACTCAAGTCCTATCCCTCTTGTCTTCCCACGCTTTTTCTTGCCTGCAAGACCAGTATGTAAAACATAATCTAAAGCTAATTCATAAGCTTGTTGTAAATTTTAACTCATAAACTCCAAATGAACAACATTTATGTACATGTAAACATAAAAAAATAAAAATAAAAAAACCAATAAATTTTTAAAAACAAGCACTTCCCACATTTTTAAGCTACAGATCGATTATGTCAGGGCATTCAAAATATATTAGGAGAATGATATAAACAATAACCACACTCAACAAAACATGTCAATGCATATTTGATGTTTAAATTTGTGAAAAGTAATTCTAAGCTACTTGAGCTGCACATTTTCTCAAGTTGTAAAGACAATAAAAAGACCTTTTCCAACATATTAACGGACAGTTGATGGACTTGTGACTATGAGCAACATAAGATCATCCTAGCTTTAAGAGATTTAGAAGCAATAGAATACAGTCCATAATATTTAACTTGCTATTATTTTGAAAAATAATAATAATATGAAGAAAACATGAACAAACACATATGATAGAGTTTAGTAATAATAACAATTAGGAAACATTATTTAGAATGATAAGGTTAATTTAGAAAATACTTGTTCTTATACGAACTTGCCATACCATGACCATTATGTATACGAGGAGAGTTTGATGTTCTTGGTGATGCACTATGTGATTGAGGTGTTGAAAGATGTGGAGATAAAAGCCTTCGTCGAGTACCAGGAGCCATATCTGTTAGAATTGCAAATGTCACATCAGTTTTAGGGACAAGTACTAGTATAAATAAAATCAAATTTAATTGGTTTAAGTATACAAAATAGCACACTATCAAATCCAAATGAAAAAGTATTTTTTTAATATAGAATGCAAAGAATTCAACCTGCAGCTAGCATGCTTTATGATTGCCATTCATCATCAGAACCATCTTCATTTACTGAAGGTTCTTCAGTATCACTATTATAATCAATAAGTGTATCATCTACATCTTCAAAGTCAAGGACCTCTTAAAGTTCCACTTCAAAACATTGTTTCTCCTTATTCATAGTATCATTATCAACTTCTTCTGGATTTACATCAAGTTGACTATAGTGTGAACTTCCTAAAGTTTCTTCAATAGCCCATTGAACACTACATAATTCATTTTCTTGATACACATCATCAATATTTTGAGTACCCTTTTCCATGCCATCAAACATAGGAATATCCCATAAATGTCTATGCTGAATCTTTTGAACAACCTTCCAATTTGCACCATGCTTGTAATCATCAACATAAAACACTTGTTGTGCTTGTATTGCAAGCACAAAAGGGTCATCCATGTACCACTTCTTGTTTACATTAATGCAAATAAAATGATAATCCTTTTGTATTCTTTTCTTTTTTGCATCAGTATCAAACCACTCACATTTAAATAAAATGACATGATGACCAAATAGATAATCTAGCTCAAGGACATTATGTAAAACTCCATAAAAATCTATCTCATCACCATTGTGCTCTCCTGGTACAACAACTCCACTATTTTGAGTTATCCGTCGATCATCATGATTAATACTATGAAATCGCACTCCATTAACAATACATGCATTGTAAGATTTCACTCGTTGATCGGGACCATATGCTAATGCATACAATTGATTGGTGGCTGCTATTGATCCTTCATTATGTGAAACTGTCATCTACAAGCAAAAACATGTATTGTTAAATATTCATTTATTTACTATTATTAATTATATATGAAAAAAAATCTTATACACCAAATTATTTACTTTTTTTTAAAACCACTTGAGGAACTGCTCTTCAAGTCGATGAGGTATATTGGAACAACTTTCCTTTTCCAACTCCTTTGTATAGTCACTACATTAACACACATAAGTTAAAATGCATAAAAGCTATTTTGTGAAAATTACATACTTGATAAAGATTAATACTTACTTTAAATAAGGTTGTAATTCCATACAATTGTTCAAAATATACCAATGAGCTTTTTCCAATTCAACTGAAGGTAAATGCTTCATTTGCCAAGCTCCAAAAGGTTTAGCTTTTTGGGAAAATATTGATTATCCACCATTTGATTGGCTAAGAATTCCATCATCATTTCTTTCACCTCGATTAAATCTTGTTTCAATTCCTCGAAGGTACATTAAACAAAATGTTAATGTTTCATTTGCAATGTATGCCTTTGCAATTGAGCCCTCTGATCTAGCTTTGTTTCTCACATATTTTTTTAAGGTGCCTAAATACCTTTCAAAGGGATACATCCACCGAAATGACACAGGTCCTGCAACTTTTGCTTCCAATGGCAAGTGCAAAACCAAATGTACCATAATGTCAAAGAATGCGGGTGGAAATATCCTTTCAAGTTTACAAAGTATCAAGACAATTTCTTTCTCTAATTTGTCTAAATCATCTATATGTAGAGTCTTCGCACAAATTTGTTGAAAAAAGTAAGATAGTTCCACTAATGCAGTGCAAACTTCTTTAGGTAAATAAGGACGTATCGCTATGGGAAGAATTCTTTGTAACAACACATGACAGTCATGACTCTTCAAACCGGAAAGTTTTCCCTCTTTCACATTTACGTTCCTTGAGATATTTGATGCATAGCCATAAGAGAATTTAACAGAGTTAATAAATTGACAAATGTTTTGTTTTTCATCAATTGTAAGTGTATAACAAGCAGAAGGCTTCAAAACTTTTGTTCCAACAGCTTGCAAATGCAACTCATGTCTAATATTCATATCTTGTAAATCCATTCTAACTTTGATTGTATCTTTTATTTTCCCTTTAAGATTCAACAATGTTCCAAGAATATTATCACATACATTCTTCTCAATGTGCATTACATCAAGATTATGTCTTATTTTAAGATTTGACCAGTACTCCAACTAAAAAAAAAATACTTTTCTTAGTCCAATTCAATTCAGTAGCAGAGCGTTTTCTTTTTCGGGCAATGTTATTCGGGTTTTTGCCAAATGGTACATGTCTGATATGTTCTAATTGCTTTAGAATGTCACAACCAAATAATAGTTTAGGTGCAAATCGCTTTTCATCCTTCCCATTAAATTGTTTGCTTCGTCTCCAAGGATGGTTTTGGGACAAATACCAACGATGACCTATATAGCATATTTTACTTCTCAAAAGTTGTGATGATGTTTCTCCATTACAAACTGGACAAGCCTTATACCCCTTAGTGCTCCAACCAGATAAATTTCCATATGTAGGAAAGTCATTGATAGTCCATAAAAGACATGCATGCAAACGAAAAGTTTGTCCACTAGATACATCATAAGTTTCAACACCATCCTTCCAAAACTCTTTTAATTCATCTATCAATGGTTGTAAGTACACATCTATATCTTTTCCAGGTGCTTGTGGGCCAGGAATAAGTAATGACATTATGAAAGATGAAGATTTCATACATTTCCATGGTGGCAAATTATATGGCACAAGAACCACTGACCACATGCTATATGAATTACTCATACTACCAAATGGATTAAAACCATCTGTAGCAAGACCTAAACGAACATTGTGAGGATCCATTGCAAAATAAGGATATTGTCTATCAAAGCCTTTCCAAGCTTCTGAGTCAGCTGGGTGCCTTAAATCTGACAACGTATCTGTACGTTTATCCTTATGCCACCTCATATCGGAAGTTGTATGTCTACACATGAACAATCTTTATAGTCTAGGTCTAAGTGAAAAATAACGCAGTATTTTTTGTGGAATCTTTTTGTTTTTTACACTATGAAATTTATACCTATCTTCACCACACACAGGACATTTGTCTACTTTTTCATGTTCCTTCCAAAATAAAGCACAATCATATTTACATGCATGAATTGATTCATACCCTAATCCAATATCTCGTAACATCTTCCTAGCTGTATAATGTGAATTTGGAATGTGTGATCCATTAGGAAGTGCTTCCTTCAATAGTTGAAGTAACATGTCTAATGACTTATTACTCCAATGATTTAGTACTTTAATATGCAATAGTTTCACTATAAAAGTTAAAGTTAAAAACTTTGTACTACCCGGATATAATTCTTGTCTAGCTGCACCAAATAATGTCTCAAAATTATAGAAACCAGTATTTCCTGAGTTACTTGACTCCCCAAAACCCATATCCTCATTCCCATGTGGCAGCCCACATACATCATTCAATAATTCTATACATTCATCATCCTCTTCATCATCTGTCTCCTCAATTGCAATATTGTTATTATTTTCAGTTGATTCTCCATGAAATATCCATCTTCCATAACTTCGAGAGAACCCATACAAAATCAAATGTTGTTGGATGGTTACTAGATCATGCAATCTAGTGTTTTGACAATCTCGACATAGACAACGAGATTTATTGTCACAATCTAAGTGATTTTTAGCAATGTCAATAAAAGATCTAACACCATCTTTATATTCTCTAGATAACCTATTTGGCAACCAAATCCAACTCCTATCAATTTTTAGGTCCTGTGTAAAGTATTATAAGCAAAAAACATGTTAACATAAGAAAACAATTTTATCAACTGTAATGTCTCTAAAATGCAAGGCATTTACAAACAAGTAATTAATTTCAATGATACAAACAACTTAACAAAATAGTTTTGTTAGCTTTAGGACTAAATAAGTGCATCAATTCAAAATATACAAAGAACTAAAAAACACAGTTTTTTTTTACTCTCTTTAGTAGCTAAATTAATGTTGATGCCTTTTTGGCTTGATTGTATCATAAATTGCATATAGAATGTCCATATTTTTTTTATGTTTCACAGGAGCTTGAGTTTTGGTCTTAAGTTGAATATATAAGATGAGGTTAAAATAATTTTTGGTCTTGAGTTTTGGTCTTCGTACTCATCCATTCATCCATATAAATATGAGAGTGATATACAAATCAGTAAAAAACAAATTTTCAACTATTACAAGCATTTGCAAGCAACAAAACAGAGTGTCAACCACAACCAAAGCCATTATTTTCAAATATAAATCAAGGACCCACTATCATCAGGACCATCATTAGATTATGTGCCTCATCATTAAAATAACAAGAAGTTGTATTAAACAATAAAATCAAAGCCATATTAAACAATAAAATCAATCTTCTTTCCATTATTTTTTCCTTAAAAAAAATTCATATTAGAGTCCTAATTTCAGAATTACCTTCACATACAG
This sequence comes from Dimocarpus longan, assembly GCA_022984855.1. Taxonomy (NCBI): domain Eukaryota; kingdom Viridiplantae; phylum Streptophyta; class Magnoliopsida; order Sapindales; family Sapindaceae; genus Dimocarpus; species Dimocarpus longan. Next base: position 28,132,287 of record CM041019.1, on the reverse strand, counting down.
TTCATTACAGTCCCAATTATAGTACCGTTACATACAGCCATAAAAATATTGAAACAAGTTTTAAAAAGCTAAAACATCTAACAACCTAAAACAAAATGTCCAATGAAATCTCAAAACTTTATCAAACTAAAATACGTACCTTTCCTGCAATTTTAGTCTTACTAAAATCCACTTGAGCTTGCTTCTATTTGAGAGTTAAAGTTGAAGAGTTTAAGCATCCAGTGACAAGAAAAAAATATCTTGAGAAGATGAACGAGACAAATAAACCCACAAAGTTACAGAACAATCAACTTAAAAGGTATTTTTGTCTTCTTTTGCAAATAGTCATTAATTAAGACAATAAAATATTGTGAAAAAAATGGTGGAAAACTAAGTGGCGGGCAATACTCCCGCCACTTAGTTTTTATTATATAAATATGTAATATTGTGGGGTCCGAGATTTGCCTATACTGGGGTCCCCTTGGGCTGGCCCAGGTTTGCCCCGCGAGCCCACTCACTAGGTACTGTCCCTGGTCAGGGGATTTGCTTCGCCTCCCCCAGCTGCCACTCGAACCTCTGACCCTCAAGGATATGAGTGTTTAACTTGCAAGCTGGGTACCAATTGAGCTACTAGCTCAATTGGTACCCAGCTTGCAAGTTAAACACTCATATCCTTGAGGGTCAGAGGTTCGAGTGGCAGCTGGGGGAGGCGAAGCAAATCCCCTGACCAGGGACAGTACCTAGTGAGTGGGCTCGCGGGGCAAACCTGGGCCAGCCCAAGGGGACCCCAGTATAGGCAAATCCCGGACCCCACAATAAAAAGGCGCCTTTTTATTGTGGGGTCTGGGATTTGCCTATACTCGGTCCCTCGGGCTACCCCAGGTTTGCCCCTCTCACCCACTCACTAGGTATTGTTCCCTCCCCTAGGGACTTTCTTTCGCCTCCCCCACCTCTCGAACCTGGCACCAGGGGCTTAATACCAAATTCTTAGAGAAGTGGGTACCAATTGAGCTATGGAGTGAGTGTGGATTTTTAAAAGTTTTCATAAATTCTGTTATTGAATGCAATCAGTTTTAGCAAGTAAAAGGTTTTGAGATTCTAGTAAAAGTTTATAGTTTTCAGTTTATCATCTATAAATGCATGTATTTTTATTGTGGGGTCCGGGATTTGCCTATACTGGGTCCCTCGGGCTACCCCAGGTTTGCCCCTCTCACCCACTCACTAGGTACTGTTCCCTCCCCTAGGGACTTTCTTTCGCCTCCCCCACCTCTCGAACCTGGCACCAGGGGCTTAATACCAAATTCTTAGAGAAGTGGGTACCAATTGAGCTAGTAGCTCAATTGGTACCCAGCTTGCAATTTAAACACTCTTATCCTTGAGGGTCAGAGGTTCGAGTGGCAGCTGGGGCAGGCGAGAGAAATCCCCTGACCAGGGACAGTACCTAGTGAGTGGGCTCGAGGGGCAAACCTGGGCCAGCCCAAGGGGACCCCAGTATAGGCAAATCCCGGACCCCACAAATATCATTTAGCTATACATTAGTTCTAGTATTAATTTTATATTATTTATGATAACAAACAATTTATATTTAATGTAAGTAAAAAAATGAATAAAAAAACAATTTATATTAATAATATGAGTTAAGAAAAAATAATTTAAGTATTCAATACATAATTCCCAATGATATTGAATTTATTTGTAAATAATTATTTAATTTATAATATTTTTTCCATTAAGATATATACCATTTTTTAATTTCCAATTTTATAATTTATTATTAATTAAAATATATTACTAATCTACTTAATAATTTAGGTGATAAGCATTAGGGATGATAGAAGACGGGTTTCAATAGGTTTTCTAAAATCAACACTCATACATTATTTTGAGTACAATTTATCAAAATAAATACAAATATCACATATATAGCTTTGTATGTATGTATGTAATTTCCCTCATCCACAAGAGTAGGTATGGATTTTTTTTTTTTTTTTTTGCACCTATACCCACACCCAAACCCGCATCAAGTGTGGAATTTCACATCGAAATCCACCCATGAACCCACTGAATAAAATCAACACTTGCCCATAAATCCATTTAATAAAATCAAACACTCTCCAATTATGGGCATAAATCCATAGGTTCACAAGTTTGTACGTGGAATTGTCTTCTTTAAATATAATAAATCACTCTAAACAGATGATAATCGAGTAACAATCTTATACCATTCATTTGAATTCAATGCAATAAAATAAAGTAACTAAGTAAATATGTAACAGACAAGTAATAATTTATATTTAGATTGCAAAAGTAATGATTAATCTTAGTTAGCAAACCTTTGATTTGCTTAGTGTCAATTTTTTTTTTTTAATAAAAAATCAAACTCAACATATGCTATATAGCTTTTGTCAAATGAGATTTAAAAAAGGATAAATGATATTTTCTAATATAGAATTAAATCTAAATGTGTATTAATAAAAGCACCTTATTCTCATCAAATCGTAAATCAAGAAAGTCTAGCATATGACTTAACTAGAACACATATTTAGTGCCCACTTATTGATGGATCTCGAATTATTTAAGAAGTGAAATTAAAAATCCAAATAAATTAGTTTTTAATGGGCCAAAAGTAAAAATTTTGGTAACCATACTACGCATTGACTTTTACAATATATATATATATATATATGTATATATATGTTACCTAATCAATCTCTTATGTAATATCAATTCGTTTCATCACCATTTTTATAGGAGTATGCAACTCTATTTTTCATTTACATTAAATTGAATTTAAAAAATTATATTTCCAACTCATTCTCTTATTATATTAAATTTTGTCATTCAATTGAGACCAATATTTTAGTATAAGAAACAAAGAAAGTAATATAACCATTCGGTTAGTATAATCTTCTGTCTCGCATTGTTCATCGATTATTAACTTCCTTAAAATTTCTTATGTTTTTGGGACTAATAACTTAGTCTCTAAAGAGAAAACAACTTACCATGCTTTTGGCTACTAAAATATTTGTCTCCTAAAACAGTTTTAAATCAAGGTTTTTAATTCAAATATTCATCTCAATTAATCCAAAATTGGAATAATATTTTGGCGGGGTGGCGCCAACATTAAAATAATATTTGGCTACCAAATTGCTTTTGTAGTAGAATGCTTGCTACCGAGACGAATTATGTAGTCTCCAATATCTCAACCAAATGAAAATTTATATATATGGAGACAAACATCAAATTGCGTTACCGAAAACTATCTTTCGAAACTAAATTTAAGTTAGACTCAAAAGATAACTAGTATTTAGAGACAAACTACAATATCGTAGTTAAAAAGAAGATTTAGAGACGCTTTATATTGTCTCTGAATTTTCTCCCAAGCTAATAGTGAATTTATAAGCCATATCTACGGAGACGAGTGCTAGATTTCGTTGCTAAAAGCTTCCGTCAAAGACAAAAACCAAATTGAACTCAAAATATAACCAACATTTTGGTACGGAGTGGGGATGGTAGTAGATTGCTTCATTCAGAGACAAACTATATCGTCTCAAAATGTACCCTAAGTCAAATGCCCAGTAGTCAAACAAAAATTCATATTTATAGAGATGAATAGGAATATGCGTTGCGAAAAGCGTTATTTAGAAACCAAATACCTATGTGACTCCAAATGTATGGTATATAATATTCACATTTCTTGTAGTGCTAAACCTTAAACCCTAAACCTTGAACCCTGAACCCTGAACCCTAAAACCCTAAACCCGAACCTCGAACCCCCGACCCCGAACCCTCGACCTCGAACCCCGAACCCGAAATCCGAATCCCAAACCTTTAACTCCTAACCCCAAACCCTAAATCTTAAAATCGAAACCCGAAACCCCCAAACCTTTAACCCCTAACCCCAAACCCTAAACCTCAAACCCCAAAATCCTAAGCCCTAAACCCCAAACCCTAAACCTACTAGTATTCAAATCTTCATCAACTCAAACTTAAATCAAAATTTTATTTTTACTAGTATGCTTACTGTTATGGGTAATTTAGCGATCAGATCGATTAGGCCAGGGAAGATCTACAATACAGTCCAAAGGCTCAACAATCTGTCCTTCTTTCTGACCCCATTCCTGACAACGGACTTGTCCGTTAGACAGACTCTCTATTTTCGTTCATATCCCAAGTTCCCCCTGCTGATCGTCGATCTGCTCGCGAATAATATTGATTGCCCGATCAGTTATCTGCTCATTGCCCAGCATACAACTATAGTCAGTACCAATCCTTAACGCTGATCGCCATATCTGATCGCTCAAGATGATCGCCATATCTGATCACTCAGGCTGATTGCCATATCTGATCGTTCAAGATGATCGCCATATCTGATCGTTCAAGCTGATCGTCATATTTGATCGCTCGGGCTGATCGCCATATTTGTTTGCTCATGCTACTCGCCTGACCAGTTCGTTTAAGCTGTTCACCTTAATGTTGATCATCAGATCTATTTCGCTCGGGCTTGTTCGTTCAGAATTGTCCTCCTGGTTGTTCCGTGATTTCTGAGCGTACCCGTATATCTACTCATTTATGAGATTGCTTACATAATATTATGACTGGTCACGAAAGTATTAATTCACGATCTGTCCTCTTAACTCTCAAAGTGTTTGGTCGGTCAGAATCTCATCTGTTCGCCAGCTCAACTGAATATTCTGTCCGCTGGAAAGTCTATCTCAATCATGCCCTGCAGACCGTGAGTTAGTAGAAACCGAAGACTCCATGCAAGATGTAGCTCAAAGTATGACATGCACGCCACCTCTGCCAGAGACTACAGCTAAGATTACAGTGGCCTCCCATGATCCGTACAGATTAGTCGCCTGAAATCTCGCTCGAGCAGAGCTTAGAAGTGACAGTTTCATCCGCATTTAATTTAATTTTGACTGCATTAAATGCACTGTCAGCTGCATTGAATGAAATTCTGGCGCATTAAATGCGGTCCATCATTGTAATCTCAATTTACTGTATGCTTTTGTCTTATTCAGTTTTACTGTAGCACCTCTCATTTCTCTATAAATAGAAAAGGATTTTCATTGTAAAGAGAGGATAATCTTTTAAGGGTCGTTACTCTGTCGAAATAGTGAGAGAGTGAACAGTGGATGTAGGCATCTTTTTGGGCCGAACCACTCTAAAATCTCTCTGTGCCTTTCTCCTCGCCTCTGACCTCTTCTCTTTTGCTTCTTTACCTTGCATACCCAATATCCATCATCCGAAGCTACCGTCTGGGCCCCAAAACGAACCTCATTGACTGGAATCCAAATTCGGACGTCAACATTTTTGGCGCTAGAAGGAGGGGCTCTATCTTCAGCTTCGCCACCTTCTTCTTCTTAGCTTATAGAGCTCATTTCTTATTCGCCATGGTCAAAGGAAGGATTCCTAACCGCCCAAAAGCTTTAAACCAACAACGACATAGCATGTCTACTAGAGAGCTACCCGATGCTGGTGTAGGGACATCTAGTGTGCCCATGGCAAATGATGCTCAAGGTATACCTTCTCTTCCTACTCGCCAATCTGTGCCTAATGCTGTAGGAGGAGATGTTATACAGGTATTGCAGCGACGAAAAAAGATGTTAGAAACTGCGGTGGTACAACTGGTCAGTGAAGTCAAGACACTGATTCGGGCCCAAGTCCAACCTCCTTACAAACCCCCCCAGGCCATTCAAGGAAAGGATGCTCCCCGAGGACGGCGCGTTGAAGACCCTAGCACAATGGGAGGGACGTCAGGGAGTTAGAATGAAAGGGTCAATTCATTCTTCTAGCATGCGTCTTAGCGCTCGGCTTCCTCAGGCCCGCGATGAATATCGATCGGAACCAACTGGCCGTGGCCATGATCAAACCCCAGCTCGAGGAGACAGGGTAGAGCCAAGGCCTAATGACGAGGGAATGGGAGCTCGAGACCATCAATCCCTGAGCAAGCAGGACAGGCAGTCTGCTGTTAGGAGAGCCGAAGTACAAAGTCTGTTAGTTGAAGAGCTCCTTCAGAGGGTCCGACAACTTGAAACATAACCCAAGGTACAAAAACAAAGAGGTCGGACCGGGGAGATGACCTCATTTGCTTCAGAAGTTGAGCTAGAATCGCTTCCTCCAAGATTCAAGGTTCCCAATATCCCTCAGTATAAGCGGAACTCCGACCCCTATGATCATCTGGACGCTTTCAACATTTAGATGGATCTCCAGATGACTAGTCCGCTCGTAAAATATCGTATATTCCCAGCTACACTCTGGACATCCTGCGAACATGGTTCATAAACCTTTCCCCCCGTAGCATCAACAATTGGGAAAAATGTCAGTAGAAATTCCTGAACCAGTATAAGGCATTAAAGAGGCAGCTCGCGCCTTCCTGCTATCTTGATATCATTTACCAACGTCCCAGTGAGTTGTTAAGGGACTATATCAACAGGTTTAGGTGCGAAGTGATAAATGTGAAGAATCTAACAAACGAGGGGGTACTAACAGCTATCTCGTCGGGCTTCAGAAAAGACGAAAAGTTGTATGAGAGCATCTACAAATCCCCAATGAAAGATTTAGAGGAATTTTACGAACAGGTAAAAAAAAAATTCGGTGGGAAGAAGTAACCAACCTTAGAAAAGCCATTTCCCAAAGGGATGAAGCTGGTAGTTCCAGTCAGGGAAGGAAGAGGAACAATGGAGGAAACAATCTTGGGGGCCGAAGAGACAGTAATCAGATTGCAAAGAAGGCTAGGAATTGGCCCAGACCAGAGGTTGACCGAGGACAGGAACAACCTCGATATTAAGGTCGTTACGATACGTACAATGCCTTGTTTGATACCCAAGACAGAATCTTCGCGACCAAAAGAAACAGAGAGAATTTTGGGAGACCAGCCCTCATTCAAACTCTAGAAGGGCGAAGAGACAAGAGCAAATTTTGTGTCTATCACAACGAAGTAGGGCATAATACCTCAGACTGCTAGGCACTCAAAGACGCTATCGAAGAGAAGATCAAAAATGGTCGTCTGAGGATTATGTTGTGAGACCCTCAAGGCGACCATCCCAACAGTAGCGTCCCCACCAATGCCTACAAGAACTACAGATCCAAACTCAGCAGGAGCCTAACTCTACCTAAGGACGTTCTGTCAGAACAATTCATACCATTCATGGGGGTCCCTTGGAGGTGGGAGAGTCTAATAGATCACAAGAACGGTTTGTGCGTGAAGCGAGACATGTCCAGCCTGCGAGTTAAAGAGAGTTAAGGGCGCCTACGAAGAAAGCTAGAAGGGCATCTGAGGATATTATGTTCACAGAAAAAGATGTCTGGGATGTTCACTTCCTCCATAACGACGCATTGGTGATTCGGACGCATATTGGTAATTCGGTGGTCAAGAGGATAATGATTGACACGGAGAGTTCAGTAAATTAATGTATAAGGAATGCTATGATCAAATGGGAATTAGAGACGCCGCTCATCAGTCCACAATACTAGCAAATTTTCTCATCATCAATTCTCCCTCTACGTATAATGTGGTGTTGGGAAGACCTGCCATGAACGACCTCGACATGGTCACCTCCACCAAGGCTTTCACGGTAAAATTTTTAACTCTCAATGGGGTAGGATGTGTGCAGGGCAAGCAGTCTCTGGCTCGTCGCTGATATGTGGACGCGATAAAAATAGGAGTTCAGGGGAAGAAGGTGGATGTGGCCCTGGAGTGTAAGCTACAAATGATCACCTCATCAGGGATCAGCTACGATCTAAATTCTAGGGAATTCGATGCATACCAAAGCACAGGCCCAGTGGAAGAGCTTGAAGACATCCAGGTTAGTGAAGCAGATGCAACAAGATGTCTTAAGCTAGGAAAAAACTTAATCCCGGAGATAAAGGCCCTACTAATAGGCTGTCTTAGGGCAACTTTAGATGTGTTCACTTGGAACCATGGGGACATGGTGGGGATCGATCCGAATGTAATAACCTATAGGCTGAACGTCAATCCTCACCATAAGCTAGTCTGTCAGAAAATGAGGCAGATGAACCGAGAACGTTGCGAAGCCCTGAAGGAAGAGGTAGACAAGCTCCTAGCAAATAAGTTCATCCGAGAAGTCTAGTACCCAGTCTGGGTAGCTAACCCCATATTAGTAAAAAAGAAAAATGGGAAATGGAGAACCTGCAAAGACTTCACGGATCTAAACAAAGCTTGTCCGAAAGACAGCTTCCCATTGCTCGGAATCGATCAGTTGGTGGATGCAACGGTCGAGCACGAGCTCCTTAGCTTCATGGATGCTTACTCGGGTTACAATTAGATCCCTATGAACCTTGAAGATGAGGAGTGCACATCGTTCATTACAGACCGGGGACTGTACTGTTACAAGGTAATGTCCATCGGACTAAAAAATGTAGGGGCAACTTATCAGAGGCTGGTGAACAGAATGTTCGAAGATTTAGTTGGGAAAACCATTGAGGTGTACGTGGATGACATGCTCGTAAAATTTGAGCAGGCTACTGACCATGTCCAGGACCTCGAGAGAATGTTTCAGATCCTAAAGAGATACCAGATGAAACTCAACCCCCTCAAATGTGCTTTTGGAGTCTCCTCAGGTAAATTTCTAGGCTTTATAGTGAATAACCAGAGGATTGAAGCCAACCCAGAGAAGATCCACGCCCTGCTGGACATGAGGTCACTGACTAACGTAAAGGAGATAAAAAGTTTGAACGGTCAGATAGCAGCCTTGAATAGATTTGTGTCCGAAGCCTCGGATAAATGTGCTCCATTTTTTGAGGTGCTGAAAAAGTCCAAGAACTTCAGGTGGACGAAAGAATACGAGGCTGCGTTCGTATAACTAAAAGAATATATGGGGCGAGCCCCGCTGTTGACTAAGCCAAATGAAGGGGAAACTCTGACAGTCTACCTAGGGGTATCCCAACGCGTCCTGAGTGCGACTCTGATAAGGGAAGAAGGGAACGGAGCTCAGGTCCCCGTCAACTATGTTAGCAAAAAGTTGGTAGAAGCCGAAACAAGGTACACCTCAATGGAGTTGCTCACTTACTGTTTGGTGATGGCGTACAGAAAACTGTGCCCTTACTTCCAAGCGCACAAGATCGAAGTCCTGACAAAATATCCATTAAAGCAAATCTACCAGAAACCAGATACTTCCGGTTGACTCATCAAATGGGTCATCCAGATCGCTCAGTTCGATATTAAGTTCAAACCAAGACCAGCAATCAAGAGGCAGACACTGGCGGACTTTATTGCTGAGTTTACTAGACCTATGGACAATGAAGCTGAACCGTATGAAGGTCCATACTGGGAGTTATTTGTGGATGGGTCCTCCTGTGAAAGGAGCGTAGAGGCTGAAATTTCACTAATCAGCCCGTACGGGAGCAAGTTCCTCTGTACACTCAAGTTTGGTTTTAAAGCAATTAATAATGAGGCAGAATATGAAGTATTATTAGCAAGGCTTCGCTTGGTCAAGAGGATATAGGTCGAGCGGCTTAGAATATTCTGTGACTCACAGCTGGTGGTTTGTTAAATAATGGGTGAGTACCAAGCCAGAGGGTCAAAATGACAGTCTATCTGTAGAAAGTCCAAAAGTTGTTAGGAGCCTTCAAAAAATTAGAGTTGAATCAAATTCCATGCGCCCAGAACTCCCACGCAAATGAATTGGCCCGTCTAATAATGGCTTAGGACACAGATTTCACTGGAAATGTACCCGTAGAATTCCTGCCAAAGCCAAGTACTGAGCCCGGCACAGAAGAAATGACCCTGACAGTGGCAGCAGATTCATGGATGAACCCACTAATCAGTTATCTACAAGAGGGAAAGCTACCGGAAGATAAGATAAAGGCCCGCCACCTACACATAAGGACAGCAAGGTACTGTGTATATGGTGAGGTCCTCTATAAAAGGGGCCTCTCGGCTCCCTTACTCAGGTGTGTCGATGAGCCGGATTGCACCACATTGTTGAGGGACATTCACGATGGACACTGAGGTAATCATGCTGGGGGACTCTCCCTAGCCCAAAAGGTGCTCAAACAGGGATTTTGCTGGCCAACCATAAAGCAAGATGCCATCGACTTGGTGAGGAAATGTGATAAATACCAAAGATTCTCCAAAGTTCCTCGAGCACCACCGGCCTATCTCCGACAGATGATCAGCCCATAGCCCTTCGCTATCTAGGGCATGGACCTGATCGGGCCTCTTTCAATAGGCCGAGCGAGATGCAAGTACGCCGTTGTAGCAATTGATTATTTCACGAAATGGGCGAAAGCAAAAGAACTGGCTGAGATCTCCATGATGAAGATTGAAAAGTTCGTATAGGATAACATTATTTACAGGTTTGGTATCCCCCAACAGCTCGTGACACATAATGGAACCCAATTCATAAACGAGTAGTTCCTGAAATTTTGTAGCAGCCTCGGTATTACTAAAAACTTCTCGGCGATAGACCATCCGTAAGCTAATGGTCAGGTGGAAGCAGTCAACAAAATCATAAAGCAAATTCTAAAGACTATGCTCAAAACTAGAAAAGGAGCATGGGTAGATGAATTACAGAAGGTGTTGTGGGCCTACCATACAACTGCTCGCAGCACCACAGGGGAAACCCCTTTCTCAATGGTTTATGGCTCCGAAGCCATGATTCCTGCAGAGTTTGAAGTTTTCAGTCAATGAAGAGCGAGTTTCAATTCCAAAGAAAACGACCAGCTCCTGGCCGCTAGCTTAGATCTGCTCGAAGAGTCTAGGAAAACTGCTCGACTCAGGGCAGCCATCTACCAACAGAGGATGACGAAGCACTATAACAAGAAGGTCTGGGTACGCTAATTCAAACCAGGTGACCTTGTACTACGAGAAATTCTACCCGATGCTCGCAAAACTAGTGAAGGTGTATTAGGACCTAATTGGGAAGGACCCTACACGATCTACAAAGATTTGAAGAACAGAGCTTACCGCCTGGCAGACATGAGCGGAGCGATGCTTCCAAGGGCATGGAATGCTACTCACTTGAGGCCTTACTATACATAACCATTGTAGTTTTGTCGTTATTCTGTTATCTTTGTATTGCTAATCATGTATAGACACAACAAAAGCTCTTTATTTATTATTACGAATTATCACTAATGTAAATGCTCATGTGTGTTCTTATATGTGTGTTCTTCCAACACGGTCGTGAAAGGCAAGAAGCCGGCTTAAAGCTCAAACACTTGCTAGCCTTGTAGGGATAAGGGGCTGAATATCGATGGATACCAACCCTACACCTACCCTACGGGAATAAGGGGCTGAATATCGGTGGATGCCGACCCCACACTTGCCCTACAAGGTAGGAGGGGTTAAAACGACCACGAGGCTGCGTACTCAATCACCGCTCATTGATTGGGCTCCCCCTCTATAAGTTGTTCTACACACACCACGACCTGAGTTATCGTACGCGAATAGAACAGAGGCTCAATCACCGAGCGCTCAACCTTGAATATGTAGTAAATGCTCGGGTTACGACCTTGTGAGCATAGCTGAGGTCTCAACCTCCACAACTCTTATTATAAATGCTCAGGCTTCGACCTTGTGAGCGCAGCTTGAGAGGTTCAACAGGCTGTATAGCTCAGCTATCGACCCTGTAAGCGCAGTCCGCTGTAGAGGCTTAGGTTTAACCTTGTGAGCGCAGCCGACTATATATGCTCGAGTCCCTACCTTTCGAGCACAGTCTCTACCAGTTTTGGTCATGATCAAAAAGATCTGCGAACAGCTCCACATATGTATCATCCGATTTCTTCTCAACTCATATTACTTCATCAATATTATGTAATGTTATATACGTTACAGCTGTAGGGCTGCACAAGCTAATTTACTTATTGTCGGTTAATGCTCGCGATCGAGCCAAATGATCCATCGTTTATAATAAGGTACTGTTTATTTAACAAGAGGAATTGAATCACCGATTTATCCGCTGGGGTTCCTTCCTGTTCTTTGAATAACGATTTATAACAAAGGCTATCTACCGAGAAACCTGAGAGTGTATTCACAACCTAGAAAATTATTTTCCTTACTTTATCCCTCGGAAGGGATTTATATAGGTGATCAGACTCGTTGTTTACTCGATTCACTGCCTATTCTATTATATGTGCCTGTTCACAACTTATTATAATAATGCATATGACACTCAGAAAGTAGCAAAAGCAAATCGGCAGGAATCCCACTTTGTTAAAAATAGGAGTAAAGCATTATAGAATTAAAGGAAAATAATGTCAACAATGTCAATATTCAAAGACAAGCCCTATCAATAGGGAGGACAAATGTTGTATTTATCTACTCTAAGAAGTTTTAGAAGAACCGGCAGGAGTACTCTTCAGATCCTTCTCACTGGGGGCTTCTTGTGAAGATGATCCCTGTCCCCCGTCTGGCACCAGTTCCTGAGGACCTGAAAAGGAACCGCCCCGGGCTTGAGGGGCACCGATTTGAGCAGATAAAGACTTAGAGCTCTTCTTAGAGGCTGTTGGAATAATCCCTTTCTGGACAGGCTTCGCGGTCTTCGCCTGGGCTCCTTTGGCAGCGAAAGCTATGTACTTCTTCACTTCCTTCACTACCTCTTCCCCATAATAAGAGACGTCCAGCTCAGGGTAGTTTTTCCACAGCGTATACAGGAACTTGTCGCTCGTCTTCTCAATTGCCTTCTTTCGAGCTTGCACGACTCTGGCCTCAGATTGACTGAGCAATTCTCTGGCACGAGCAAGATTACCCCTTGCTATGTTCAAGTCCTGCATCACCAAGTTGGCCTTCTTCTCAGTATCTATGGCCCGTCTCTTTTGTGAGATGGCCTTCTACGTGACCCTGTCTACATCATCGATTACCTGTTTAAGTAAGGAGACAGTGATATCCCGAAGCTTCCTCTCATGAGCCAAAGAATCTTCGGTGCCTTCGAGTTGCTGTTGAAGTTCACGAACAGCTTTCTTGGCAGCTTTAGATTCTTCTCTGATCTTCTTGTTTTCTACTTCCAGCCTCCTGTTCGTCTCCTCCAGTGAAGCTTTCTCTCCCGTTAGGTCGGGAAAGTCCCTGTGCATCTTCATCAGCGCCAGCGAAGTCTGAAATGAAAATGTATTAGCGGTGGGTGTGAAGATAATACAAGTTACAAAGTCAAGGATGAAGTCTACCAGCACAAAGAAGCACGTTGTATAAGTGATCAGCTGGTCACCACGAACATGTTTTTGATAGACGTCCGGTTTGTCAGGTCCCAGCAGCCCTGGCAGTTGATCCAACAGGTCATCAAAGTATTCCCCTGCATCGGCTTCCTGGGACTGCTCCTCGTCAACCTCTCCTGTAATGGACGTCTTGCCCTTAGACTTCTGACGTTTCGCAGGAGGCTCTATGGCCCATTTTCCTTTGTCCTCGGCCCCTGAGGGCCTTACTGGCTCATATCTAGGAATTGGGATTCCCTTACCAACTGAATCTTTTGGTCGCGGTATATACTTCACAGACTTCTTCCCCACAGTCTTATATTTCATTCCCTGCTTTTTAGTGGATGTGGCGGCCCTTGGGTATGATGGCTCTGTTGTCTGGGTTGGAAGCCCTTTAGAACCTGTTATTTCTACTTCAAGCTCCTCCGTTTCGACCACTAGCGAGGGAGGAGGAGAATCCATCTCAAGGTGCACCATGGTTTTGGGCTTTTTTAGAATCGGGGCAGAAGCACCTTCGTCGGGTCCTGCAAAGACAAAAGTGACCTCTTGACTCTTTTGCACTCCAACATCCAATGCTAAACTAAGGGGCTTGGTTCCAATTTCAGGTGTGAGCCTGTAATCCCTCAAGAAATAATTCACCGGAAAATAATCATCTGAAGGATCTTTAACCTCAGAAAATTTCTTGAGTGCCCCTAATTCCTCGCTCAAAAGGTCGATTGGACCCTTGTTAACAGCGAGGAGTAGTATGCTCATCAGGATTGAGGGTGAAGTCAAAATTGGCAAGTTTCAGTAAGGACAGCAAGGACAGACAGACAAGACTTGTAATCTCCTACATTTGACCTGCCAACATTCTGTGGCAAGAACGCCTTGTAGAGCGAGTTGCAAGCGGTCATATAATAGATACCGTCCCGTTTCTTGGCCTTAGGGCTGGTAGTGGATTTAAAGAAAAATAGGCTTTGGATTATGTTCGAGGTCGGTGGCGGAAGGTCATTCTTAAGAAAGATACAAGTCCAAAGTGGTCACTTAGGCATAAGAGTTTGATGTGAGTTGAAAATGGGCTATTTCTAAGTCGTTCAATAGATCGATCAGGTATTGGGGAATTGAAAACCTAAACCCTAGGTCTACATGTTGACGACTGATTGCTGTAAATCCCTCAGGAGGGTGCGTCGCATGATCGTTATGAGCAAGGACCATGATACGACACCCAGAAGGGAAACTGTATGTTCTGGCTATGGTCTTGAGCTCCTCAAGAGTAACAGAAGAGTCGTGTTGATAAAAGGACTCGTGAGCAAGAGCTTCTTCTCCTCCAAAGAAACTCGGCGCATCCCTGCCGCTCTAGGTAGTTGCACTCGGAGAATCTCTGCCCTATTGAGAAGAACCCTCATCAAAGCCCTCTTCGCTGGATGTGACTTGTTGATATTGGTGTCCACGACTTGATGTCTACAAAAGAACAGCTAATTAGGCCGCTGACAACCAACTAGACCCAATAAACAAAGAAAACCTAAGTCTACTGTCCCTAAGTGTGAAGTCGTGCACCTGGGAAGTCAGCAAGGGGTAAGAAGAGCCTCATTTAACCAATCCCCCCAAGATAGAAGGAGAGGGAAGGGAGGAAAGGAGAGAAGAGGAAGAAGAAAAGTATGTAAAACTATTTCGTAGGTACTTCAGGCCCAAACAGACCAGAGGCAGCACGGAAATGTTCCACCAGCATCAGCCCAGATTTTTGAAGAAGAAATGCCATGTTAAAAAAGAAAAAAAAAAGGTGAAGAAGAAGAAGAAACCTTACCTTGAATGTGATGATGATCGGTGGCTTCGATTGAAGATCGATGAATGGCGGTAAGAAATCGGAAAGAAAGCAAGCAACGAGGGAGTGTCTGATTTTTGAAAATGTTAGAAGAGAAGGAAATGGAGCGTCCCTTCACTTAAAAAACGGCTAAGCCCTAACCGTTAGATCAAGACAACTGTGTAACTGCCCCTTATCTGACTATATGGCACGATTCTCGGGATTTTACCATCATGCAGCATGTTAGTTGAGAGACGTGCATTAAATGCATACGGCGTGTGGTGTGACTCGTAACCACTACCTGACGTAGCTCCACATGGCCTAGTAATAAAGCGGAATTTAAAAAGTGGCGTAACTATTCCCGTCATGTTTGCTCGCTCATGGATTTGTAGCTCCTGGTTCTCTATAAAGCACCAAGAGCTAGGGGGCTTTTGTTATGGGTAATTTAGCGATCAGATCGATTGGGCCATGGAAGATCTACAGTATAGGCCCAATGGTCTAAAGACTCAACAATCTGTCCTTCTTTTTGACACCCCCCTCCTGACAACGGACCTGTCCGTTAGACAAACTCTCTATTTTCGTTCATATCACAAGTTCCCCCTGCTGATCGCTGATCTGCTCACGAATAATATTGATTGTCCGATCAGTGATCCGTTCGCTGCCCTGCATACAACTACAGTCAGTAACAGTCTTTAACGCTGATCGTCATATCTAATCGCTCAAGATGATCGCTATATTTGATCACTCAGGCTGATCGCCATATCTGATCGCTCAGGATGATCTCCATATCTATTCGCTCATGCTGTTCTCCAGACACGTTAGTTTAAGCTGTTCGCCTTAATCCTAATCATCAGATCTATTTCGCCCGGGCTTGTTCGTTCAGAATTATCCTCCTGGTTGTTCGGTGATTTCTGAGCGTACCCGTATACCTGCTCATTTATAAGATTGCTTACCTAATATTATGACTGGTCGTGGAAGTATTAATTCATGATCTGTCCCCCTAACTCTCAAAGTATCCGGTCCATTAGAAGCTCATCTGTTCGCCAGCTCAACTGAATATTCTGTTCGCTGGAAAGTCTATCTCAGCCATGCCCCCCAGACCACGAGTTAGCAGAAGCCGAAGACGCTATGCAAAATGCAGCTCAAAGCGTGACATGCACGCCACCTCTGCCAGAGACTACAGCCAAGATTACGGTGGTCTCCCATGACCCGTACAGATTAGCCGCCTAAAATCATGCTCGGTCAGAGCTCAAAAGTGACAGTTTCAACCGCATTTAATGTAATTTCGGTCTCATTAAATGCACTGTCAGCTGCATTAAATGAAAACCCGGCGCATTAAATGCGGTCCATCATTGTAATTTCAGTTTACTCTATGTTTTTGTTTTATTCTGTTTTACTATAGCACATCTCATTTCTTTATAAATAGGGGAGGATTTTCATTGTAAAGAGAGGACAATCTTTTGAGGGTCGTTTTTGGGACCCCCGACCGGCCTCGGCCGCCTCGAAAACAGGGCACACCTCTGGGCCTCGGCCCAGTCCACTCCAATCAGGTATTGTCCCGGGCCCAGGGATTTGTTGACCTCGGTCACGCCTCCCCAGCCGCTCGAACCCACCACCTGGCCATTGGTTAAATGGATTCCTTAAGCAAGGCTAGTACCAATTGAGCTAGTGGCCAAGGCCCAGAGGTGTGCCCTGCTTCCGAGGCGGCTGAGGCCGGTCGGGGGTTTAGGGGACCCCCTACCGGCCTCGACCGCCTCGGAAGCAAGGCACACCTAGGGGACCCCCTACCGGCCTCGACCGCCTCGGAAGCAGGGCACACCTCTGGGCCTCAGCCACTAGCTCAATTGGTACCAGCTTTGCTTAAGGAATCCATTTAACCAATGGCCAGGTGGTGGGTTCGAGCGGCTGGGGAGGCGTGACCGAGGTCAACAAATCCCTGGGCCCGGGACAATAGGGTATCGGCCTTGCCTCGCAGCCTCGGCGGCCCACTCACTAGGTACTGTCCCTGACCAAGGGATTTGCTTCGCCTCCCCAGCTGCTCGAACCCACCACCTAGCCCTTGGTTAAATGGATTCTTAGAGCAAAGCTGGTACCAATTGAGCCACCATTGATGAGATAGTCAGACTTCATGGTACGCCTATTTCTATCGTTTCAGATCGTGATCCTAGATTCACATCGAAGTTCTGGCCCAGTCTACAGAAAGCATTAGGAACTCGGCTAAATTTCAGCACAGCCTTTCACCCGCAGACGGATGGTCAGTCAGAGAGGACGATACAGACACTTGAAGATATGCTCAGGTCATGTGTTCTGGAATTCAAGGGTAGTTGGGATATACACCTACCACTTATGGAGTTTGCTTATAATAACAGTTACCAGGCCAGTATAGGTATGGCCCCATATGAGGCACTTTATGGAAGAAAGTGCAGGACTCCAGTGTGTTGGGATGAGGTAGGTGAGAGGAAATTAATAGGTCCCGAGCTCGTTCAGATCACTACAGATAAAGTTAAAATTATAAGGGACCGACTCAAGATAGCAAGCGATCGGCAAAAGAGTTATGCAGACAATCGCCGTAGAGATCTTGAATTCGAAGTTGGAGATAAAGTATTCCTCAAGATATCTCCCTGGAAAGGCGTACTTAGATTTGGAAAACGTGGTAAGTTGAGTCCGCGTTATATTGGGCCATATGAGATTATCGACAGAGTAGGATCAGTAGCGTATAGGTTGAAGCTACCACCACAGTTGGATAAAATTCATGATGTGTTTCATGTGTCCATGCTTCGAAAATATATCCCCGATCCCTCTCATATACTTAGAGAGCAACCTGTGGAGCTTAGGGAAAACTTAGCTTATTAAGAGGAACTGGTTCAGATTTTAGATCGCAGAGAATAGGTTCTACGTAGTAAAGTCATTCCCTTAGTGAAGATATTGTGGAGGAATCACGATATAGAGGAGGCCACATGGGAGCATGAGGATCAAATGAAACATAAATATCCCCAATTATTTCAGTAGACATCGATGAGTTTTGTAAATTTCGAGGACGAAATTTCTTTAAGGGGGGAAGAAATTGTAATATGTCATCCCTATTTTAGTATTATATACGTATTGTACACGTATGTTTCATTTATGGAATAAAATAATTGATTTACAGGTATGAAAATAGTATTAAAAGAAATATTGAAGAAAAGGGTGAAATTGAAAAATTTTATAAAAATTGGGCAATAATGCAAGGATAAAAAAGTCATATTTTTAAAAGTTTAGATTAAAATCGTAATGTTTGAAAAGTTGAGGGGGAAAATTGCAATTCGGCCGGATTATATCGTCATTTTCTTCATCCAGCCGACTCACTTCCTCTCTCTCTCCTCAGATTTCCAGCAGCTTTCATTTTCACGAGCCCGACTTCGACCTCTCGTTCCGACCTCATCCGAGCTCCGTTTTGGCTGATCTTGGTACCGTTGGAAAGCTCGTGCGACGTAGATTCTATAGGTACCAATTTTGTCAATTTTTATCACCGTTTGGGTCTTCGTTTCAGTAGACTAAATTAGGCGGTTAACCAACTTTTATTTTTCTAGATTCCGACGAAACGAAGCAATTTCGACGTCGATCGACCTCGTTTTTGTGACCAGTGTGTCGAGGACAACAAAACCCAACTAGCCACACCTTCCACCACCGAATTCGTCGGAATCCGACGCCTGAAAGTCGCCGTCGGCCACCGTTCACGGTGGAGGTAAGATTTCCGACCTCCCGAACTCGAAATTTAGCTCCCGACGTGTCTACGGACTCGTTTTTTAGTGTAGAATTCATTTTTAGGGTTATTTTTCCTATATAGCAGCCGTACTAGAAATTTTATATATTATATTACTTTGTAGATCTAATTTAGGACGACGATAATTATATTGGGAATCGAGGGAACCCGAAAGCGTGTGATTTTGTGAATCAATAATTGGTGAGTGTTATTCAAAATATTTTGGATATAATGTTTTAAAGTTTATGTTATGATATGTTATAGTTTGATTTTGAAATAAATGAAATTATATGAAAAATATTTTGCATGGACTATAAATGATTATATGAGATGTGGATTTCCTAAATTTGAAAAGTTTATACGAGATAAGTATTTATGGTGAAAAATTATTTGATGAAAATATATATTGAACATATGGTATGCTTGGTAGATACTACAGTTATTTTCGGTTGAGGTTGAGTACCCGAAGCGTGCATTGGCAGTGTTGGGAGTGTCTGTCACTAACAGCGGGAGGAAACCCGCAGGGGGGATTGTATCGAGTTAATTGTTCAGTTTAGTGTGTCGCCTAATGCACGTATAGGGTATATTATTAGCTAGCTTCCACCTGAGCGAGGAAAAATGCCGCTCCGTAGCGAGGGAAAAATTCCGCTACATAATACCGGTTAGATGGCCTGAACAAGGAAAAATTCCGGGAAGGCCGGAGCGAGGCAAAATTCCGCTCCATACCTAGGATACCATATGGTACGGACAATTAGTGGTTGGCTCGTTTTATTCAGAGACTTTTCAAAAATAATAATGCCACCACTATTTATATTTTATGCAGAAAACTGAAATTATATGATAATTTATCGTATCTTTTAGTTTTATAATGGAATTGAATGATATTTACATAAATAAGTTATCCATGCATTTATCTGAAAAATGATTTTGAGAGAAAAATTGATTTTTCATATTACAGCGATGAGAGGTTTATAAAGTATTTTAAAACTAAGGGAGGAATTTTTATAAAGATAAAATAAAAATAAAAACTTACAACACTCACTGAGCTCGTGTAGCTTATACTGTTTTATGTTTTACAAACAAAACCTCCCCAGGGGCAGATGCAGGTACAGATACGGGTACATCAGGCTCAGAGACTCCAGTCCAGAACTAGACAGATTGGGTCGAAAGTGCTTTGTACTGCTGTGATTGTATATATCTTATTTTGGGAAATACTTAATTGTATATGACATAATATATAAGTTTTTCTTATATTTGAACATGTATAAATAAATATAGATGCATGACATACTGTTTTGTGTTTTAATTTATTTTGAAAATTGATGACATGCTTGTGGTTGCTTGTGAATTGATAAATTGAAGGTCTGAGACCCAGAAGTTTTTACCAAATTCGCAGGGTGGTAATCTTAGAAAAATAGTCGTTATGCTGCCCAAATTTTTACTAAGTCTATTATATACATGTGTAATTAAAAAAGTTTTTAATAGGGAAAAACGGCTTAGCTTCACGGGAATCTTTCAGTCGGATTAAATATGTTACCGTGGGGTTACCGGCAGGCTGCCGTCTGTACGGAAATAGAAGTACAGAAACGGGGTCTGTCATGTTAAGAGCTGGGGATCCTGCTTCTGCAATTCTCTTATCCGATCTACCAAAATGGGACGAACATGGAAAGTAGCTAACAATACCCCAGAGTCTGCCACATTTAATTTTACTCTCAACGATCTCAATTCCACCAAAAGTGGAAGATATACAGTCTTCAATTGTGCTAGGGAGCTCGTTGGCCTCCTGCTCAAAGCATCAGCCACTACATTGGCTTTTCCGGGGTGGTACTCTATCGTACAATCAAAATCTTTGATTAGCTCTAGCCACCTCCTTTGCCTCATATTCAATTCCTTTTGAGTGAGCAGGTATTGTAGACTCTTATGATCTGTAAAGATCCGACAGGGAACACCATATAAGTAATGCCTCCAAATCTGTAATGCAAATATCACTGCTGCCAATTCCAAATCATGGGTAGGGTAGTTTTGCTCGTGCTTCTTTAGCTGTCTAGAAGCATAAGCTACAACTTTATCGTTTTGCATTAATACACAACCTAAACCCTGTCTCAAGGCATCACTATATACCGTGAATCCATCTGTTCCTGTTGGTAGTGTCAAAACAGGAACTGACGTTAATCTTCTCTTCAATTCATCAAAGCTTTGCTGGCAAGCTTCTGACCATTCGAACTTTTCTTCCTTTCTCGTCAGTCTGGTTAATGGGGTTGCTATTTTTATTGTGGGACCCCCGACCGGCCTCGGCCTCCTCGAAAGCAGGGCACACCTCTGGGCCTCGGCCCAGCCAACTCCAATCAGGTATTGTCCCGGGCCTAGGGATTTGTTGACCTCGGTCACGCCTCCCCAGCCGCTCGAACCCACGACTTGGCCATTGGTTAAATGGATTCCTTAAGCAAGGCTGGTACCAATTGAGCTAGTGGCTCTAAGAATCCATTTAACCAAGGGCTAGGTGGTGGGTTCGAGCAGCTGGGGAGGCGAAGCAAATCCCTTGGCCAGGGATAGTACCTAGTGAGTGGGCCGCCGAGGCTGCGAGGCGAGGCCCGTACCCCTAATGGGCCGAGGCCATGAGGGGGGGTCCCACATCGTTATTCTGCCAAAATAGTGAGAGAGTGAACAGTGGATGTAGGTATCTTTTTGGGTCGAACCACTCTAAAATCTCTCTGTGTCTTTCGCCTCGCCTTTGACCTTTTCTTTTTTGCTTCTTTACCTTGCATACCTAATATCCATCATCCGAAGCTGCAGTTTGGGCCCCAAAACGAACCTTGTTGACGAGGATCCAAATCCGGACGTCAACACTTACCAATTGCCTTTAAACCACAAGCCTTACTTTCCTATAAATTTGAGGTCTCAAATCTCTAAATTCATAGATATAAATCACAAATAATTCATTAGAGATCATTAATCCAACCTATTACACAAAAAGAAGTCACGGAACTTGAATCTTACCTCTTCAAAACAACATACAGTGAATGAGTTTTACTCCTAGGCTTGTGTACACCTCTTGCATGTGTTGAAAACTATCAAAAATCACCTCAAACCACCATGAGCTACATGCCATCTTTAGTTCTACCTCTTGGCCGAATACCCCTTCTCACTCAAAAATTATTCTTTTGTTTGATTTTTTTTTTTTTTTACCGAGCTTTTTTCCTTTTCTTTCATGCAACTTCACTTCTCACTCTTGCAAATGGATCGAATGCTTCACTTCTCTTTTGTTTCAATTGACTTTTCCAACTTATCCTTCACTTTTCTCTTTTAAACCGAGAGCTTGACTATCTTGTTTCTTTCCTTCAACTTTATATAATCTTTATCTCTCATCAACACTTGTCACCAATTGCTTTACACGTGTCACTCTTTCAAGTTTTCCTTTTGCCACTTGTCATCAACCTATGGTTTCTCTTTCTCTCTTTTCATGTCACTTGTCACCCATGCAAGCTTTCATTCTCTCTTTTCTTGCCACTTATCACACTTTTATGCATTCTCTCATTCTAATTCTGTATTCGAAATCATTTTCGATCCATCCAAAAATTCTATTATAACTTAATTCTACTTCCGAAAATTATACTAAAATTTAATTTACACATCGAATTATCCGAGAATTCTATCAGAACTTAATTTACAAATCCGAACTATCCGAAAATTCTATTAATCATTTTCATTCTACTCGAAATTTATACTAGATTTCAATTTTACATTCGAAATCATCTTCAGTCTACTCGAAAATTTTATTATTTGTCTCCGGACTATCTGAGAATTATATTATAATGTAATTTATCATTTTCAAACTTTTCAGGAATTTTATTAACTACTTCCAGACTGCTTGAGAATCATACTGAAAATTAAATTTTCACATTTGGACAATTTTAAATTATTTCATTACTCCATAAATACTATATATACTATATGTACGGTACTAAGACTGGAAATGATGTTTTCGTCTAATAATTTCGAATCACTTACAATCTATTCGGATGAACTCATCTTTGATCCATTTCTATTTCTTTTAACACTAATACTAATTTCAGAATTTTTTATTTACAAGCTCCACTTTTCAAAATTACTATTCATGCGAATACTATTCAACGAAAATACTATTTATCAAAAAAATTACTAATTTATGATTTTCGGGATTTTTTTTCAAAAATCACTATTCACACGAAAATACTATTCATAAAAAAATTTATTCATCATAAAAGGAGAAAATTTTGGGTTTTACATTCTATCTACGTTTAGAGTTTTTTGCCTGATTGAGGAATTTAAAAATAAAAAATAAAAAAATAAGACTATTTTCAGTATACTAAAATTTAAGGCATTCGTCACAACAAAAACGTTAACTAAAAATATGTTTTAATACGAAATCTTGAACTAATTTTTGAATCAATCATCATAAATTGGATATTTCTATGTATATTTAAAGTTATAAGCCTAATTTAGGAATTTGAAAAAATAGACATTTTCGATGTACTAACCCTCTAAGGGATTAATGACAGCGAGAATATCAACAAAAAAAATGTGTTCCAGAGTAAAATTTTGAACCGATTTTGAGGTCAATCATTATAATTTGAGAGTTTAGTTTTATGTCTAATTGAGGAAATTGAAAAAATAATAATTTTCGGTGTACCTCTACGAGATTTGCGATGGCATTAATAAAATTACGTTTTAATGTTAAATCTTGAACCGATTTTTTGCACAATTTATCATAATTTGAACATTTCTATCTATATTTAAAGTTTTGCATCTAACTCCAAAATTTGAAAAAAATAATCATTTTCGATGTACTAACCATTAAGAGATTCGTGATAGTGAGAACGTCAATAAAAAAAAAATGTTTTAAAGCAAAATCTTGGACTGATTTTTGCCCTAATCATCATTATTTAGACATTTCTATCTATCTACATTTTTTAGGCTCAACTAGGGAAGTTGAAAAGGCAACCATTTTTGATTTACTAACTTTTAGGGAATTCACGTCGATAATAACACCAACAAGAAATGTGTTTTAAAGTGATTATTGTACCGATTTTTATGACAATCATCATAATTTGGGTGTTTCTATCTATGTTATAAATTTTAAACCTGATTGATAGATTTAAAACAAAAACAAAAAAAAAAAAAACATTTTTGGTATAGCAACCTTTATAGGATTCGTGGTTGTGAGAATGTCAACAAGAAACGTGTTTTAAAACTAAATCTTTAATCGATTTTTATATCAATCATAATAATTTGGATGTTCCTATCTACGTTTAAAGTGTTAGTTTGATTAAGGAATTTTAAAAAATGACTATTTTCAATATACTAACCCCTAGGAGATTCGTGATTGTGAAAACATCAACAAAAAACTTTGTTTTAAGACAAAAACTTGAATCGATTTTTGCGTCAATCATCATAATTTTTGTATTTCTACCTACGTGTAAAGTTTTAAGAGTTACTAGGAAATATGAAAAATGACCATATTTGATGTACTCACCTACCCTAAGATATTCGTGACAGAGAAAACATTAACAAAAAAATAGGTTTTAAAGCAAAATCTTGAATTTATTGTTACGTCAATTATCATAATTTGTACATTTTTATCTATAAATAATGTTTTACACCAAATCAAGGAATTTGAAAAAGTTACCTTTTTCAGTGACTAATCATTAGGGATTCGTGACAACGAATATGTCAACCAAAAATATGTTATAAAGTAAAATCTTAAACCATTTTTTATCGAAATCATTATAATTTGGGTATTTTCATCTATATTTAAAATTTTAGGCCTAATTTAGAAATTAGAAATAATGAACATTTTGATGTACTAACCCCTAAAGGATTTAAACCAGTTTTTACATCAATCATTAAATTTTGGGTGTTTTTATTTATGTTTAAAACTTTAGGCCTAACTGAAAATTTTGAAAAAATTTACCATTTTTAATATACTAACCCTTAGGGGACTTTTTATGGCAAAAATGTCAAAAATAATGCATACTAAAGCGAAATATTAAACCGATTAGTAGTCAATCATCATAATTTAGACATTTCTATCTATTTCTGGTCTATTCTAATTTTAGTGTTCATTTCATTAAGAGGATTGATAAATGAATCATAAATAAGGCTTTTTTTCTTGAAAAGACAATAAAAAAAAGTGAAAAATATAGGTTAAATAAGAGTTTCTAAATTGAATATGGTCCCCTTAGCTTACTTGACTTACCAACTAATGGTCAAAAGTGCTTTCAAACTTGTTAAGAATAAATATTTTATGTGATCTAGGAACTTGAAACCCTACCTCGAGAAAAGAAAGTGCATTAATAATTTAAACTTAAAGCGAACGTGCACTAATAAGAGTTTTTTTGATATTTTGCATAATTTTAGAATTTTGACGTGGTTGAATTGAAAATTTGACTAAGATACTTTTATAAATTTAGATTTTCAAAATATTTATAGAATCCCATGGTTTTATTTTCTATTTTAGGAATGGATATAAAATCCCATATTTACTTTCTCATCAAATAAGCTCAGTTAGATGTATAGAAAATAATAATACCAGCTTCAATTCTACCATTATAATATCACTAGACCTCAATGACAGCATTAGCATTTTATTCCATTTTGTTTTTGCCATTAAAAGAAGGGGAAGCATATAATGATCAAAACAAAACGGTAGATAATCATTTATTTATATGGAGAACAGCAACTGTGTTCTAGACTTGTAGCTGATATTGGGCTTTCATTTGACATATGGGGATGGGGATTTCTTTATCACTTTTGCCAAGCAATTATCTTTGGGCCTTGAATGGGGTAGATACATTATTCCAGCTCCAGGATTGAGTTGTTTTAACCTGTAACACAAACAGAAACAGACAAACATCTTAATGCAAATTCAACAACCTTCTATGCAGATTTTGTAAAATTAGACGAAGAAGAAGAAGAGAACTCACTCATAATTAAGGAGAAAATGATGAAGAAATATGGAAATTTCAAGTTTGGCAAGATCATTTCCAGGACACAGCCTACTTCCTGCTCCAAAAGGAAGAAAACTTCCGGCTTTGGGTGTAAAATCCTAATTACACCAATGAATTATATGATTTAAAATAGATACATATGTATACAATTAAGTAACCTTGAAATTCTTGTGAAGAAAGAAACAACTTACATCCCATCTAGAGGGATCGTACTTTGTTGGATTGGGATAGATTTCAGGATCATAGTGAACGGCTCTGAACCATGTCAGAACTTTCCAACCCTTTGGAATCAGGTAGCCTGCACCCAAATTCCAATATTATTATTTCTAGGATCAAGATGAGATGGAGATGGAGATGGTCAACTCACCATTTAGATTGACATCTTTTTTTGCTTCTCGAAACACCATAAGTGAGAATGATACAATGCGAAGAGTTTCATCAATCACCTAAAAAACAAAAAAATCATACAGGACTTGACTGTATATTAATTGTTCACAACCTTGATCAATTGACTCAAAATACCCATTAACTTACTTTTGAAAGATACTCCATCTCTCGAATTTCTTTGAGCGTCAAACCTTTCTGTGTTGCTGGCCTCTTTCTAACAATTCTCTCTTGCTCCTCCTGTAAAATATCATATGCAAGCAATTGATCAACTTTCTCTTCAAAAATGAAATAAAATAAAATAAAATTTTCAAAAGTACTCCAAACATTTTTTTTTTTAAAAAAAAAAGGCACCTTCGCTTTCTGTAGAAATTCGGGGTGTTGTTGCAAGTAAACAGCTGACCACATTATGGTATGTCCCGAAGATTCATGCCCCGCATTCAAGTACATGACCAGAATATCGATAATTTCTTGGTCGTCCAATTTTCTGCCTTTTTCATCTTCAACAGTGAGCAGTGCATCCATCATGTCTTTTTTCTTTGTCCAAGTACGATCCTTTCTCATATTTCTTCGCTCCTCCACAATAGATTGCAATATAGCCACAAGTTTTTTCCGAGCCTGAAATGATCCCGAATCCATCAATGGGATTGGCATATAGAGGGAGAAAATTTAAAATGTTAGAAGGAAAATAATTAAGGTGACCTTGAGAGCTTTGTGGTATACAAATCCTGGAATATTAATAGCCATGGCTCTGACTCCATAGTTAAGTTCTGTGTATTCCCTCTCTAAAGCCTCCATGACAAGCTCACTCTCTGAGCTCAGAAAAATGTACATTATTACTCGAAAAGTAAGCTTTCTGACTTGAGTCAAGAATTCGATTTCGCCCATCTTCGACCATTTGTCCAAGGCAGTTATTACACATTCTTCAATGTATGGCACGTATAAAGACAAGGCTTCGTAACCATTGACTGGGGCCGATGTTAAACGTCGAAGACGCTTGTGTTCTTCAAAACCTATGTTCACGAATGACTTCTCCCCTATCAGTTTTGCGGTCGCAGTAGGCCATCCAGGCTGGAATGCTTCATCATCGGTTAGTACTTTCCTGCATGTGTCCGGTGTTGTCACTATCACACTTGGGTGCCCGAACATGTGTGTTTTGTATACTCCATTACCTCCATATCTGCAATTTTTTTTTTTCTTTTTAATACATAGACTTTCACTTTAATGAGAAAAATTAAAGACATACGACTTAAATGTATATGAGCCTGAGAAACTCTTAAAAGTTGTATAAATGGATTTCCTTTTTCAGTTAATTATTCTACGAAATGCCCACTATTATTCTTTGCCACTAAATAAAAGAAGAGCATCAGCATCAGAAACTTAATGGCCACTAGTTCAAACCGCACTAACAAAATTATAATAATCAATCAAATTTTAAGAAGTGGCAAAATTTTGTAGAATGGAAGAAACTACAATAACCACAAGCCAGCCTTTAAATTCAAATTTGGATCACTGAAATGAAATGACTATGATACCCTCCAAACAACATAAACTACAATACTATATCGAGTTTCTAAGACAAAGTGGTAGTCCCCATATCCAGTCAATCTTACGTAAAATGACAACTCATTTTTAACTCTAGCCCCTGGACGCATTCGTTACTTTATCGTTATTATTATTATTCTTTGATTAATTTTGTTACAGAAAATTAAAAATTTTTTATATATTCCTCGAAACTCAAAAGAAAAAAAATAATTTGTATAGATTTGATGCAAACCATAAAGAACACTAACGATTTAATATATATTTCGCCAAATAGAAAGTATATGTATGTACCGAGGTGTGATTGAAAGGGAATGAATTATAGTAACAAAAATATGAAAAAAAAAAATAGAGAAAAATTAGAATTAGTAGGAGAAAAAGGGAGGGTGCAAGTTAAGAGTGTTTGAGCTGAAGAGAAATGGAAAAGCATAAAAAGGTTAGAATGAGAGTGAAAAATGACAAAAGAGGGCAGTTTCTACTATATATTTGGTGTTGTATGGAGCATGGTGAATGGTGATGAAATATTTTCTACCTTAATCGCTAAAAAACGTACACGAGAACAAGGGTTAATCTGTTGAGTTTCCTTTTTTTGAAATAGTTAATCTGTAGTGTTGAGTTGATCACCCAAGAACACATGCATATCTCTACTTCCTCTGCCACTTGTGGTGGCACTTTGGTACTTTTAAAATAATTATTGTTGGGTGTGGTATGTTTAGTTGGTGATCATGATAAAACGAAGAAATAAAAAGAGAGAAGAGAACCTGGCGACCAGGGATTCGGTATAAGAATCAGGTTTGGAGGTCTTGAAAGCTTTGAGAAAAGGAAACATGGTTCCGATGAAAGGCCAACCCAAATCACCTGGCGGCAGCAAGTACCGGTTTGCTCCCAGTTTTCTCTCGTATATCCATGAGTTTGCTTTCTTTAGACATATCACTACCACCGCCGCTATCCAAATCCAACTCCAACTCAAACTCAAACTCGTCATCAACTCCATACCCACCACAATCTCTCTCTCTCTCTCTCTCTCTCTCTCTCTATATGTATATATATATATATATGATCAACCCTCCCCTGCTGCTCTGCTGTGTCCTACGTTAACTGTCTCTACTCTTATGTATATACATCTAGGTAGGGGCATTTAAGTAATCAATTTATTCTAAATAAATGAGTATATTAGGGAGTCAAATGTAATTAGTGTCAATTAATTAATTACTAATTATGTGACATTTAAAATCCTTGCCAGCCTATTACCTTTTTCTTTGTTTCCATTTTTTTCCCCTTTTTAACTAATATATTTCAATCTTTGGCTATAAATAAACAACTCATTAATTTATTCCACATACAGTCCTAAAAAGATTTACAACTTTTAGTATATACATTGAACTCAACCCCATGTGATCTCAACTGTCTTTCCAAGTTAAGGTATTGCCACCTCTACTTTCCTTATTTAATTAGCTATATGTCTCCATTTAAATCAATTTTATTCCATTTATATATACTATTACCAAATATTTCATTTATATTCCATATATATAGAGTTATAATTATTAGTTTACAGATAATCAACCTTATCTCCACAGTCATCCTATTTATAATTTTATGGGCAGTACAATTGCTAACTGAGCTCCCCATAATTAGCTATACACTTATTTTTCAATACTTTTAACCTAACTTGTATATATGTATTTATATATGTGTTATGTTATATATATTTATATATATATATGAGTAATTTTAAACTTTCCAAAGTTTTTATCCAAATAATATGATATATGAGTTATCAACATTATATTAATTATAATATCATCTTATGATTTATAAGATATTGACAACTATGTCATATAATTTGAGTATAAATTTAGGCAAAAAATTTAGGAAGTACTCTAGCATTACTCATATATATTAATATTAGGCTTTCTAAAATTTTTACTCAAATGATATGACGTATGAATTGATATACCATATATGTAAATCATGAGACAATATAATAATTAATGTGATGTTGATAACGTACATATCATATCATTAAGGCATGGATTTGGACAAAAAAAAAATTTAGAAAGTCTAGCATTACTATAATATATTAACTTATAATTTTTATTTAAATTTATGACTTCAATTTCTATTTGATTCATTTTTTTGACAATTTATCAGTTGTCATTAATTATAAATTCATTTGGTTTTTTTACCATTAAATTGTAAGGAAACAAATTAATAGATTATAAAGTTATAAACCTAAGTTACCTTCCAATGTAGTTTAGTAGCATAGAACTCTTACTCAGTTGTACAATAATCAAGGTCATGGCAAAACCGCAGGTGGTATCCCAAAAAAAATATTATAAACTTTCTTAAGTCAAAATTTTAAACAGTACAGTTTGATACATTAATTGAAAATTTTAATATGAAATTATTAATTAAATCTTTGAGACATGTACATATGCAGATATTAGAAAATTGAGAAAATGACATAATTCAATGTTCCAAAAGGTTGCTAATGTAAAACCCAAAAATTTAATTTTTTATGAAAAATAATTTTTTTCGATGAATAGTATTTTTGGATGAATACTATCTGCATGAAAAGTGATTTTTGGAAAGTAGACCCCCCTACAAATCAAAAGTTCTTAAATAAGTTTTAGAGTTAAATAAAACTAAAATGGATCGAAAATTAGTTTATTTAAATAGGTATTAAGTAATTTGAAATTTATTGGATAAAAATATCTTTTTGAAAAATAATGGATATGAATTATTTTACACCCATTTAAATTTTTTCAAGCATGCAATTAAGAAATTTTATATCTAATTAGAGTATACATTGGTCAATTTGAAGATTTAATGACCATAAAATATTTTTGAAATTTATTTAGGCAAGAATATGAATTTAATGCATTAAAAGACGAAATGGACTTTTCGGCATGAAAATATTAATTAGTGGAAGTATAACTCATATTAAGAACCAATCATATGCTTTCTTAAGGGTTAAGTTTGATTATATTAATGGTGAGTGAATTGGTGAGTCATTAAAGAGAACAAATCAATGTGTAACACATGTAAAAGTTGAGTTTTGTAATTAAAGGAGGGTCAAGGGACATTTAAGTCTTTTAACACTACTAAATGAGATATAAATATGTTGCATAGCTGAAATGAAACGAGATTTCAGCCCTATTTTTGTGTTGTTCGGCCGACCAAGAAAAAGAAGAAGAAATTGAGCTACTGTGAGTTATTCCCAGTGATCTAGGTGTGATATTTATCATCTCTTCCTCTTGTCTTCATTAAAAGTGTTCAAGAGTGTGAGGAGATGAATTTGAGTAAGAAAAAGTGAAGAAATAAGTACTTTTTTATGTTAAGGTTTTATGAGTTTTCATGAATTTTGTTTAGTTTTCTAGTTTAAGTTATTAATTGAACTATTGGCATGCTTGTAAGGCTATTTACACCATAATTGGACTTGGGATTTGTTAACATCGGAAAACGATTTCCTTAGTCAACGAGGTTGTTTTCGGGCCCAAGCTGCAGTTTCGGGTTGTTAGTAGGTTGCATGCGTAATGGAAAGAACAGGAGAAAGTGGTCAGAGGCGAGGAGGAGAAACACGATAAGATTTTTAAAGTGATTCGGCCCAAAAAAGATGCCTACGTCCACTGTTCACTCTCTCACACTATTTTGGTAGAGTAATAGCACTCAGAATCATGTGTTGTTTTTACAATGAAAATCCTTCCCTATTTATAAGAAAGGGGAGGAGTTACAGTAAAATGGAATAAGACAAAAATATACAGTAGACTACAGTTACAATGATGGACCGCATTTAATGCGCCGGGATCTCAATTAATGCGGCGGGATCTCAATTAATGCGGCTGACAGTGCATTAAATGCGATCAAAAACACATTTAATGAGGTCGAATCCGTCGTTTCTGAGGTTTGCCTAAGAGGGATTTCGGGTGACTGATCTGAATATATCATGATAGACTATTGAGATCTTGATCATAGCTTCTGGTCGATATAGCGTGCATGGCACGTTTTGGAGCTGTATTCTGCATGGCACCTTTGACTTCTAGTAACCCGCGACTCTGAGGAGCATGGTGGAGATGGATCTTCCAGCAAATGGAATACCAAGTTCATTTGGTGGACAGATGAATGTTTGACGAATCCGACTACCAAGAGGATTGAGGAGGAGGATTATGAGTCAATACCTCTGCAGCTAGTCATGACAATAAGGCAGGCAATATCGCGAGTGAAAGAGCCAATATACGGTCACGCTCAGAGATTAGCGATCAGTCTAGGCGGATCATCTTGGACGAGGAGGACTTGTGAACATGTCTATTGGATGACTCCTTTTGGCGGATATCTTAAACGGACAGAATTGACGAACAGACAGGCGGTCAATCATGGCGGATAAACTGGCGAATAGGCTTAGAGGACACGGTCAGCGGTCAGCAGTCAGTCTGAGTGATGAGAGCCAACGGTTAACGATCAGGACCAGCGATCAGACTGAACAAACAAAACTGACGCATAGACTGGCGGATGGAGTCAGCGGTCACAACCAACGGACAAACTGAGCGATAGCGATCAACGGTAAAGCCAAACGATCACAAATGGGCCCTTTGTCAGGAAGGTGGACTGGAAAAAAGGTGGATCATTGAGCCTTTGGGCCATTGGGCCTGCACTGTAGATCTTTCTGGGCCTGATTATTCTAATTGCTAAATTATCCATAACAATATTTAAGGAGTTCAATAAAAGAATTATTCAAGTGACTTGGATCAAGGTGGACACACTAATCCCATGCCTAAACTTATATTTAAGTTATGTTTAAGTGTTAGGGAAAAATCTTACATGATTTGAGACAATTATATGCTAAGAAAATGAAAGAAAAATAATGATATCCCACCAACTAAATTTTCATCCATGTGTATATTCCTTGGTTCAATTTATGTTTGATAATCCTGATAGGGTTTCATGTTTATTTATATGTGTTTAAGTTGATTGAAATCAAGAATAATGAAAAGGAAAGTCATATGTATATATATCCATTACATTCGGTTTAGGTGGATGATTATAGTTCATGTTATAATTTGAGTTTTAATAGTTTGATGCATGTATGAGTTTTACGTAAAAATTATGTTCGTATTAAAGTGTAAGAGAAGTGAAGAGCTAAATAAGAGCTTGAAAGAGTGGTTTGCTACTTTGGATAGCAAATAGTGAATGTGGTTATTTTTAAAGCTTTTATTAGTTTATCAGATGAAAATTGATAATTGTAAATGTTTATTTTAATATTCAATTTATTATATTGAATTGATTAAACTTTTAGCATGTTAGCATTTTTATTTATGCATGTAAGTTTTTAAATCCACGTTGTAAATGTATATCTTTTAGTAGTAAAGCAATTTAGTATGTTTGAATGAAATACATGCATAAAAGAGACAAACTAAGAGTATTTGTAAAATTTTCAATTTTTGTCTTAGAAAGATAATATTTTGGTTATAAACCATATACTAGAGAAAATAATATTTTTCTAGTTAAATCAAGATACTTTCATGCTTAGTGATGTAAGATTTTTAAGTATCTTGAAAGGATTTTAAATGTTTTTTGTTTATCCTAATCCTCAGTATACTGAAATATCCTATACGTGCATGGCAAGAGGTAGGGAGAGTCACTCACTTAGGGGGTTAAGTCAGTGTGTCACCATTTGCACGTATATGGTACTGTAAATCTGCCTGATGTTGGGGGAAATCACGATCCCAGAGTTCTTACATTTGCGAATACACATGGTAGCATTCCTTAATTCTAATGATATATATATGTACCGTCACATAAGAATGAGTTTCCCTAGGTTACTTTATAAGGCAAACTTTAGAAGAAAAACCACGTTATTAAACGTAAAATTTAGAAAATAAGAAAATTTACACTTTATGAAATTTATTATTAGATTTCGGGTAGTAATATTTATATGTTTTATACTAGTGTTACAGTTTTATAACTATTAGAAATAAATTATTAGTTTTTCAACCTATTTTGGAAGGATATATATATAATTAAAAAGCAAATATTATAGTTTAAAAGTTTACCCACTTACTAAATTTAAATACTCATCACTCTTTTCATGTTTTTAAAAACAAATCCTCCCTAGGTGCAGGTTTGGACCATCAAGCAGAAGGCGTTCTATCGGACGTGCAGGTGGACTGAGGACACGATGCTACTACACTCATTTACTTTTGGAATGTCATATGCATGCATAACTATTTAAGATTTGATGTATATTTTGTAAATACTATTTTTGAAAGATATATATAATTTTGTATACATCATGCTTTTGTGTAAATTAAATTATTTTCAAGTTGTATTTTAAACTAAAAGCATGATTGCGGTTGATTATGGAAAAAGGAAAAGAGTGTTTGAGGTCCAGAAATTGAGAATTTTGTTGCTATAGAAGTGTACAGATTTTTTATAAATTTTACATGATGGATTTTTAAAAAAACAGTCGTTGTGTTGCCAAAATTTTTAATAACCCTGTTTTGCAAACTTACACTAAAATGAAAAAGTTTCCATCCATTTCCACTGGAAAAAAAAATTTAAAATGAGAGTGGTACCTCTACGGGACTCTTTCGAGTCAAAGTGAGGGTTCGACTGAGTTTCGTCAGGGTGTTACGAGACTCCCATCGGGTTTCGCAGGGAGACTCGGGGCAGGTCACATCAACTACACTGCTGGACAGTAGTGTCATTAGTTTAACACACTACCCCATGTACCATAGTGCATGGGTTCTACACCTCTCTCCTAACTATATGTGGGGATGCTCCCTACTGGTTGATTGCTGGGCTTGTACGAGCCATAAAAAAAAAAATGGTTGCTACACGAAATACACAATGAATGCCTTGACGCAACTTCAAAATCCTTACTTCAGATCAAGATAAAGTTTTGTCCTATAATTCCCTCTCTCTCAATCAACTATTATATTCGTACCATGGTATAGGTAAGGGTGGCAAAAAGGGTTTGCATGGCGGGTTGGACAGGATTCGATTTGATTAATTTATAAATTCAACCAACATGACACAAATTCGTTTAATAAATGGGTCAACATTTTTTGATTCAACACGAATTCATTTATAAATGGGTGACATGACATGTCACCACTAATTCGTTCATTACTTAGATCATAAAATATCCAAACCCATTAACCTGCCAACCCTTTAACCCGTTAATATGTTTAACCCATTAATTCTTTTACTCAAAATCAAAAGCTACTTAAATGTTCACTCAAAAAACAAAATAACACCATAATGAAGTGAAAAATCAATCCGAGATCACATTCTCCAACACAAAAATGAACCAAAATATAATCTTTACCTCCCATGTTCAACTAGCTACTTAAAATGTAAACTCAAGACATAAACAACACTATAATGAAGTGAAAAATTAGTCTAATGTCACAGCATTTCACTCAATTTCGAACCAAAATATAATCTTTACCTTCCATTTTCAATAACTGTTATCAAAACACAAAACATCACTTAAAAACATAAACCAAAGACTGGAGAGAAAAGATATTTGGAAGTGCTTTAACAGAATCACTGGAAACTAAAGGTTGTAGAGCGGCGAAGGAAAGAAGAAGAATAACAGAAAGGAGATTGATTGACTAGCATGGAGGGTGGACTGGACTGTCAGTGAAAGGAAGAAGAATAATAAGAGAAAGGAGATTAGGAGGAGTAAAAGAGAGTGGATCATCGGCAGACCAGTGTGCTGTAAAAGGGATATCAGTGGCAGCCCATTAGGTTCAGCTACGTGGAGTGTGGTAGAGATGGAGAAGAGAGGTGTGTAGAGTATGGTGGCTGTTAAACCCGTTAGGTTGAGGTTTAGATGGCTAAAATATATATAAATGAATAATTACACTTAAACCCTATAATATATAAATATTACAATTTAACCCTATTAATTGTGTTGACTCACGAATCCATTAAGCAAATCCAATTCAATTCGTTTAATACAAAGGTTAAGGGAGTTTACATGATTATGACACGAATTCATTTAAGTCAAACCCACATCCATTTATTTTTTGAGAATTCATGTCGACCGTCATGTTGTGACCTAAATGGCCATTGTTGGGTGTGGGCCCTCTAATCTCCATTGATCTATCTCTCATTCTTTTAAATAAGGAAAAATTTCACAAATATACTACAACAAAAACTTGAATCATATTCAAAATTCCCTAAATTGCATAAAATTACCCATGACCAGACCTTTAATGGTTAACTAAAGTAGAGGTGATAATTTAGGTTTTTGCCTATCTAACACTAACTTTTTTTGCAACGAATCTTATTTTAACATAATCTTTTCAAAATATAAGAACTTATCTCGTTATTGACCGTCATTTTCCTATGATTATTATTATTGTCTTTACAACATAGTACACAATATGTCACTCTAACAACTTAAATTATATAATGAAATTAAAGAAAAAAAAATCAAAACTTCTCCTTTGTTTTTCTTCTTGTTGGGTTGATTGGGT
Source organism: Dimocarpus longan (assembly GCA_022984855.1). Classification (NCBI taxonomy): domain Eukaryota; kingdom Viridiplantae; phylum Streptophyta; class Magnoliopsida; order Sapindales; family Sapindaceae; genus Dimocarpus; species Dimocarpus longan. Next base: position 28,096,233 of record CM041019.1, on the reverse strand, counting down.
CTTGCGCAAGGTCCACCAAAGATGACCCAAGCCCAAGCCCAAATCAAATATTGATTTGGATCGAGATTAATAACTGCATGGCAGTTATATGCAATTTAAAGTAGAACTGCTTTTTGGCAATTTCTTGTACGTAATATAAAACTAGTGTTTTAGTAAGGAAGAAACACTTTTGCCTCCTTCAATTTTCATATGTACAAAAAGAAAATAGTGCAAACAGAAGAGCAAGTGATCAAAGGCATTGGTAATTTGCATTGTGATTTAAGATTTCATTTTCAAATCTTGGTGATTGTTATTTGACCGATTGAACAACAAGCTTTTTGGGTTTTTCATGTCGATCAAGTTTGATTTTATTTTGCTTTATTTACTGTTTTTAATATATAGTATGCATATAAAATTATTAACAATGGTTTTAGAGTTAAAACTTTATTGTTTGCTCGTCAATTAAATCATGAGTAAGATAAGTTATGTTATTTTATTTGTTTAAATTTAAATTTTCTCCTTTTTTCATTCATATAATTTATTCGCTCTAATTAGTAGCTAATTTATGTTATTTTATTTGTTTTTGCTCTATAAGGAGTTGAATTAAAATGCCATATTTTTTACATTAAATTAACATACATGCATACATGTTTATTTTTGTATTACAGATGGATAGTTTTGACCATGCGTTATACTATGATATGAATTATTACAGTACTAAGGAACCCTTCTCAGACAATGTGCCTTCTGATGATCCAATCAAGATTATAGTCATTTCAGATAATGAGACAGACGTCGAGGTCATTGACATCTCAGAAGATGAAAGGGGATTGAAGATCATTGAGATCCACGACAACACAATCTTGGAGATTATAGAAATCTCCAATGACAAGATGTTAGAGATTACATAAATCTCTAATTACAAGATGCTAGAAATTATAGAGATCTTCGATGATGAGGAGCTGGAGGTCAAATCTTCGACGATGAGGTGGTTGAGGTTATAAATATCTCATTGGACTAAGAGGACCCAGAGATGACGATGATTTCGACCAATACTTAGAAGAATATTTTGATGAGCTTTATTACTGCACTATGGATTAATTTGTGATGGGCCCCGTTCTTATACCTCTATATCCGTACCGACAGCAGCCCATCGGTAGCCTCATGGTAGCCTCTCAGAGGATATACGATACAACTGAAAGGTTCCCATAAAGTTAAGCCATTTTATTTTACTATTAATCCTTTTAGAGAACTCTTTCAAAAACAAAAACATGTGGAAGATTTTTTTTTTTTTTATGGTACAATTATAAAATAGATTTAATAAAAATTTGGACAGCATAACGTATGTTTTCTCAAATATGTCATCCTATAACAAATAATAGAAAATTTTTATACACTTTTAAAACATATATTTTCTCAACTCTTGGGCCACAGACCCTTCTTATTTCAAAGTTATAAGCAACCCAAACATGCAATTCAGATTCAAAGATAATTTAAAAATTAATCACATGTCATACATATATTTACAATTATACACTTTTCAAATTATATACAAATGAATATATATACTTTACAAGCATTCAATTCTTTAAAAATATCAATAACATTTATACAAAACATAACAGCACGCATGACTCGGCCTTTCTACTCCTGTGTCAGAGTCCCTGTGACAGATGCACCAGTCCCTATACTTATCTATAGGCTGGTTTTATTTATAAATCATAAAACAATATGTGAGCTATACGAGCTCAGTGAGTGTTATAGGTTTCTATTTCAAACTTATCTTTATAAAATAAATCTCCCTTTAATTTTTAAAACATTTCATAAACATTTGATCCATGTCATAGCAAAAATTGATTTTTCTCTGAAAACCATATTTCATTCAGGTACATGGATAAACAATTATCATAAATGTTTCATGCATTATAAAATTGAATTATAAAACAATATGTTGTTGCTTTAAATTTTCTACCATAAAACATGCACAGTGGTGGTAATAAAGCTTTCAAAAATCTTTGAGTAAAATAAGTCAGTCACCGATGGTTCGTGCTACATGGTATCCTAGGTATGGAGCGAAATTTTGTCTCACTCCAGCCTTCCCAGAGTTTTTCCTTGTTCAGGCCATCTATCCGGTTTTACGTAACGAAATTTTTTTCTCGCTACGGAGCGGCATTTTTCCTCACTCAGGTGGAAGCCAAATAATAATATATCATATACGTGCATTGGACGACACACGGGACTGAACAGACACGATGCAATCCCCCGTGCGGGTTTACTTCCACTGTTAGTGACAGATACCCTTGACATTGCCAGTGCATACTTTGGGTACTAAACCTCAATCGGAGATATCTATGATATCTTCTAAGCATACCATAGGTTTATAATTTCATTTCCAAGAAACTGTTTTTTGTCATAAAATACACATTTCATATAAACTTTCCAATTTCATAAAATCCATATTTCATATAAAATTTTGTAATTCATGCAAACATATTCATATAGAATTCATTTATTTCAAAGTCCATCTTTAACATATCATGATATAAAACTTTAATATATTATATCAAAATTGAAAGGACCTAACCCGGATTACCCCTGTAGAGATCCGAGCGGAGCCCTTCCGGTACCCCACAGAATCCTTGTAGTCGTTATGCAGGTGACTAAAAAGGACTCTGTGAAGTAAAGCCGTAAAACATTTTCATTTCTTAATCATTTAAAATTTAGGGGGAAAAATTTCGGCAGCACAACGGCTGTTTTTCCGATTATTTCTAACTTTTTAAAATACCTGTAAAATGATTTATAAACATCTCTAAATGCATACATTCTTTTCCACTTCCAAATGGGACCTCAGGTCCATCTCAAAATCCATGTTCAAACACAATTCAAGTATTTAAAACCAAAACCATTTCAACTTAAGACATTCACATGCGTGACTGCGAATCATTATTATAAAACTTAAACATTTACATCACATTAAATCCGTTATACATCAAAACATTTACTTTTATTTCACAGTGACGGTCGTCTGATAAGCTCGCTTATTCTTGAGTTGGAGATTTGCCGCCTGGAGGACTCGAACCTGCACCTGGGGAGTTTTATAAAATAAACAAGAAAATAATGAGTTAAAAAGGCTCAGTGAGTATTATGCAGTTCTAAATAAGTTTTCTTTAATATCCTTTCTAAAATCTTTTTAAAAAAATTTCTAAGTTCCATAATAAGTTATTTAAAACGTGAATTTCATGATATTACATAATCATTTTTATTTTTTTATACATATTTACTTGAAAACAAGATAACAAGATGATATGCATCGTAAAAAATTCATTCATAACATAATCACAAATTCATAAATCAATTCATAAATCATATCCTCAGTCATAAAACATGTATCCAATAGGACCTAGGGAAATCATGATCACCGTCCGGTCCTAGGACACCGGTGGTGGGGACGGTCAATCTCAGTCATAACCACTATGCCGCGGAATGTTATCTCGCTGCACATAGGATATCAGTCATAATAGTACCTTATATACGCATAGAGGGCGACATGACAGGCTCGATCCCTCCCATAGTTAGCGGACTTTTCCCTACAGACATGTCACATGTCATACGCGCAATAAGGCACTTCGGCTGCATAACAGTCATATTTCAGTCATAAAATGGGGATTGGGTAGCCATCGGTTTTGAAATACATTGGCATGCTAAAATAATAGTTGTATAACTTGTTTCTTCAATTAGAACTCAAAACATAAAAACGCATTTAAAAAAAAAATGAATTTACACAATTAATATTTCTTTAGATACATATATAAAAACATTTATAAGTATACATCATTCATATAAATTCATTTAAATATTAAAAACGTTTCAATCTTTCATGAAAGCATAGTAATCATAGTGCAATTATCATTTCATAAACAATTTACACTCACCGATTTCTAACTCACGGAAACATCCGGATTTTCTACCTCGCGTTACTTCTTCAACTTTGGTTTCCTCCGCCTTATTGATACCTATATAATTTAACATTCTAATATAAGCATGTCGTAACTACGCTATTCAAATCTAAAGCAACATCATCGAAGTCACATTCTAATGGATTCAACAAAAAGGATAAGCGAAGCTAAACGAATAACGAAAAACTCACGCGATTTCAACAACTTATCGCGGATTATCGCTTTTAGCGTTTCGCGCGATTACTTCAATTCTAATCAAGCTTATCATTAATACTACTCGTGGTTATACTTAAATCATGAAAAACGAATATTCAAACATTTTAGAACATAAAAATGAAAATCATGGCAGCAAGCTAAACGATTATTCACTTTCCGTTTCGACTTCGAAAATCAACGATTTTCTATAATCGCGCGCAACGAAACTATTCGATTGACTCTATTATAATTCAAATTATCCTAACGTCAACATTTATCGTCTTAAAGAGCTTAATAACATAAATGGCAGCTTACTAATAATCAATTACCTGACAAAAACTACTCGGCAACAGCTCACGACAGCAGCAACATTAGCTCACTACAGTGGCAACACCAGCTCTCCACAGCAACAACACCAGCTCTAGGGCAGCAACAGCACCAGCACCAGCTCTCTGCAGTAACAGCACCAGCACTCGTCAGCAACAGCACCAGCACCACGGCAACAGCTCAGTTCACGACCTGGCAGTAGCAGATGTTCCGTCTTTGCTTGCATGCAAGATCAGATCTTCCACCTGGATGCTTGGACAGCACATGCAACTACTGGTGCTGCTCAGACTTCTTCACGAGATCCTTTCTTTCTCGACAACTCCCTCACTCACTCACTTGGAGTTTCACTCGACGATGTCATCCTTTTTCTCCTCTCCAAACGAGCTGCACTCCTTTTCTTTTTGTTGATTGCTTTTAGACCGAGCTTGCTTCTCTATCTCAAGAACTCCCTCATTCTCTATCTCTCTTGGCCACAAAGTTTCTCTCTTTTTGGGTCTCGGTTTGAAAGCTACAAAGAAAATGGTGATCGTTTGCAAGATTGTTTTGAAAGAAAGGAAAAAGCTATTTGCTGCTTGATGACCGAGAATACACACATACCCAATTCACTTACATTCTCTTGATTTCACTTACAATTCAATTATTTATATTTTTCCTAAGATGTCATACACTTGTCATGCTTAATCCTCCATCAACATCCACTTTTCAACTTGTTTAAGCTTTTGCTCGCCACTTGTCCATCGTGAAATGCCCATCTCATTGTCTCCATGACACTTGTCTTCATTCTTTTATACATGCGCGACACGCGTCCATCCTTCATCAATTTATTTTATTTAATTCTTCCATACATTCTCCCATTTTGATTTTCAAGCTCGAATTCGATTCCGTCCATTCGTCCGGGAATCCGCTTACGATTTGATTTCGTCTTCGAAATTATTTTTACATTTCGAATCCGTCTTCATGCTCTCAAAATTATTTTTTATTACTCTAAAATAATTATTCCGAATATTTCCGGACTCGAGAATTATACTTTTTCGATCGAAAATGCGATCCATCAAATAATAATAATAATAATAATGATAATAATTCGCTCTCCGATAAACGAGGATTTTGAGTTTTACAAAAATATTTTTAAAAAGGCACTCACCGATTATTGACTCATAATAACATGCGTTTTAGGGTTCCTTCAATTTCTGTGTCACCTGCATATTTTCACATTTTACATTTAGAAAACTTCGCAATTAAATTTGACTTATATTTATATACAAGAACTTCCATTGGCATATAAATATACTAATAAACATTTAACTATTCAACAATTTTAAACCTCCATATTTATGTCGTAACAACTTCGATTATTTGTGTATATTTTCCATTTGAATTTCTTAACTTTTAAACGCACAAAACATCACAATAGAAGCTCAATTTTTTCACCAATGCATTAAACAAACTTCTGGATCATTTTACCCCTATGTTGGTTGAATTCATAGCAATCTAATCTGCTATGTTTTTTATTTTCATTTCAACAATCTAATTTGATACCCTTGCATAATTTCATGCATGAAATCACTTTAAAACAATCAAGCACAACTTGAATCACACCCTTCCTTCTTTGGCCGTGTATGACTTCCACACATACACCAACACTTCATAAATTTTCACACTAAATTTTACATCAAAATCACATCAATCTTCATGGCAAATGAACTAATTTACAAACCAACATCAATTTGAACTTCGATCAAAAGTTCACTAGCATTAGTATACTTACCAAAATTTCTTGAACCTTTATCCTTATTTTCCTACCAATTTGAAGTCTTAAATCCTTGAATCTATACACAAAAACTTCATTAAAACAACATATAACTCACTAGATAGCATATACCCAATTTTCTACATAATAACACTATGAAAACTTAAACTTTTTCACTTGAAAATCACTTACCTTTGTTGGATAACCTTCCTAGACTTGTATATAACCTTTTGATGACTTGAAAACCACTTGAAATTATTTCAAAATTGATCAAGTACGGCTGTTGTCTTTGGTTTTGTGTTCTGCCGATTGCACCCCTTCTATTTTCTCATGCTTTGTCGCTTACCCGCTTTGCTTTCTTTTTTTATTTTATTTTTCCTACTGTCGATTCTACTCCTTGTTGTCTTCTCTTCTTATCTAAAATTTCACACACACACACACACATATATATATATACACACACAAAAGTCATCGCCTCACTGTGTCATTCACTTATTCTTTTATTATTTTTTTTTATTTCATTATTTTATCATTATCTTCTTTCTTACTACCATCCACTAACTTATATATATTTTTTAATTTCAATGGCCTTTGTCCTTTACTTTATTTTATCTTCATTAAGTTTCTTTATCTCTACCTTACACACCACACATATCCCCATTTTCATGACTCATCTCATACTTTGAATGAAAGGACCCAACTCGGATATCCCTTGAAGAGATTCGAGCGGAGCCCTCCCGGCACTCCACAGAATCCTTACAGTCTTTAAGCAGGTGACTTAAAAGGACTCCGTGAAGTTAAGCCGTAAAACAGTTTCATTTCTTAATCATTAAAAATTTAGGGTGAAAAATTTTTTGGCAGCACAACGGCCGTTTTTTTTTCCAACATTTTCAACTTTTTCAAAATACCTGTAAAACAATTAATAATATTTCAAAATGTATACATTCTTTTCCACTTCCAAATGGGACCTCAGATCCTTCTCAAAATCTATATTTAAACACAATTCAAGTATTTAAAACAAAACCATTTCAAACTTAAGATAAAACATTTCACATGCGTGATAGCGTAATCATAGTTATGAAACTTAAATATTACATTACACTAAATCCGTTATACATCAAATATATTACTTTGATTTCACAGTGATGGTCGCCTTAGAAGCTCGCCTTCCTTGAACTGGAGAATTGCCATAAGAAGAACTCGCACCAGCACCTGAGGAATTTTTATAAAACCAAACAAACAGGAAAATAATGAGCTAAAAAGGCTCAGTGAGTGTTATGCAGTTCTAAATGGGTTTTCTTTAATATCCTTTCAAAATCTTTTGAAAGAATCCAAGTTCCGAAACAATTTATGTAAACATGAATTTCATGATGTTACAAAATCATTTTATAAACAATTGCTTGAAAACAATATACAAGATTATAAGCATCATAAAATTTATTCATAACATAATCATAAGTTCATAAATAAACTCATAAAATCATAAATCAATCCTCGGTCATAAAACATATATCCAATGGGACCCGGGGAAATCATGATCACCGCCCGGTCTTGGGTCACCGGTGGTGGGGACGTGCAATCTCAGTCATAACCACTATGCCGTATGTTACCTCGCTGCACATAGGGCATCATTCATGATAGTACCTTATATACGCGTAGAGGGCAACATGACAGACTCGATCCCCCCCATAGTTAGTGGACTTTCCCTGACAGACATGCCATACGCGCAATAAGGCACTTCGGCCGCATAACAGTCATATAATGGGGATGGGTAGCCATCGGTTTTGAAATACATTAACATGCTGAAATAACAATTATAAAACATGTTCCTTTGTTTATAAAACGAAACATAAAAGCACATTTCAATAACGAGTTATACGATCAATATTGCTTTAAATACAGATATAAAAACATTTCGAAACGTATAACATTCCTGTAAAGCGTATATCATTCATATAAATTCATTTAAATATTAAAACGTTTAAATCTTTCATGAAAGCATAAAAATCATATAGAAATCATAGTGCATTTATCATTTCATAAAACAATTTTCACTCACCGATTCTTAACTCACGGAAAGGACCGGATTTTCTATCTTGCGCTACTTCTTTAACTTCGCTTTCCTTCGCCTTATCGTTGCCTATATAAGTTAACATTCTAACATGAGCATAACGGAACTATGCTAATCAAATCTAAAGCAACATCATTGAAGCCATAATCTAATGAATTCAACGAAGAGAGTAAGCGAACCTAAACGAACAACATAAAATTTACACGATTTTAACTAACTATCGCGACTAATCACCTTTCACGTTTCGCGCGATTCCTTCAATTCCGAATAAACTTATCCTCCATATTACTCGTGACTTAACTTAAATCAAGGCAAACAAAGATTCAAACATGATAAAGCGTAAACGAGAAAAATATGGCAGCAAGCTTAACAATTATACATTTTTCTGATTCAACTCCAAATTCGACAATTTAACGATTTCGCGCGAAACTAAAACTATCCGATTAACTTAAACGTATCTTAAACTATCCTAACATCGACTTAACACTATAATGGGCTTAAACACAACTCAAGACAGCAATTTGACTTCATAAACATTTTCACAATCGACAACAAAAAATCACAAACTAAAAACATTCGCACTTACGGAAAACTTAACCAAAATGCTCGGAAACGATTAATCAACGCCCGAACGATAATTCGATACTTTCGAATACACTAAAATGCATCCTTTTTCATGTTAACAACTTGGAAATAAAAGCACTACATGACAGCCCCTTTATCATAACATAACAGCCCATACAACGAATAATTCACGAACTTTCAACATCGACAATCAATCGTCAACATAACGAAACAATTCAAACGAACCTCCGCACTAACGAGGTTCTCAATCCTAAACCCAAACATAATATCACCACTTTATCTCAACTTAATCACATGGTTGCTTACTAAATTACCAAAACAACTTAACAAAGCAACATGGGGCAGCACTTACTCACTAGTTTCGCTTCGAGACGGCTTTCAAACGGCGATGAAACTCTCACGGTAGCAAGCTTCTTCTTCCACCAGCAAGATGTTTTCTCTTATTGTTGTTCCACTCCAAAACTGAATGTTGATTTCAGCTTGACAGCAGCTCACAATCACGACCTCACGTTGATAGTAGCTCACGGCCACCAGCTCACGCTGACAGCAACTGGCAGCACCTCTCGCCCACGGCAGCAGCAGCACCAGCATTCAGCAACTCCACGCTTGGCAGCAACAGCGTCTTCACGCCAGCAGCAAAAACAGCTTCAGCTCGGCAGCATTTGGGAGCAACTGGTGCACAACAGCACCTCAACAGCGACCCCAGCAGCTCACCAAGGCAGCAGCTCCAGGTCACGGCAGCACCAGCACTATCACGCCAACAGCCTCACGCCAGCATCCTTACGCCATCAGTAGCTTCATCTCTCGACAGCACCCACCTGGCAGCAGCTCTCCACGGCAACAGCTTTGCTGCTCTTCCAATTCACGGCCTGGATGCTCTTCTCCTTGAATCAGCCTTTGCATGCAAGCTCTGATCTGCTCCCTTGGCTTGGATCTGCACTCAGATTGCACATGCAACACTCGATCTCACTCTCTCTCGCACTCTAAGATAGTTTCAAATCATTTGCAAAGCTGCTGCATTCGAAGCTGTCGCGCTCCTCAAAGGCTTACAACAGCAGCTCAGGTCACGGCAGCGCTCATTTTCACGGCAGCAACTCTTACAACAGCACTTGGTTCACGGTCTGGTTGCCCACGAGCTGCACATGCACACCTTTCTGGTTCAGATCAAGATCCTTGAACTACCAATCCTTCCCTTCCATGGTTTTCATGTCTGTCAACACTTCCACGAGCTCGAGATCGGCTCTCTATCAGCTCACGATCGGCGACAGCAACAGCACCTAACAACAACGGCAGCAGCTCCAACATCTTCGTGCCATCAGCCAGCAGTTCCCGTCCACAGCAGCAGCTGCACCTTCACGCCAGCAACTTCTCTCATCGGCGACAATGGCAGCAGCTCACTCCCTCTTTCTTGCATGCACGGTCTGAAAGTCTTCGATCCACCTTTGCATGTCCTCCTTGCTTCCAGATCTGTTCTCTTCTTCTCCCTGGCTTCAGATACTCTTAGTCTGAAAACCGCCACTCGATCCTATCTCACTCAATCAATTTCTCACGAACCCATCTTGGTCTTTCTGCTCCAACTTCTTTCCTTTCACCAGCTCACGGTCTGATTTCAGCAGCTGATCCTCTCTTCCACGAGCAACAGCTCACTTCCTACTCTTGTGTACTCTCTTATTTCTCTTGGCTTTCGGTCTCTCTTCCTTAACTATCACTCTCGACTTCAGCTTGAAGAAGGATGAAGAGTGGCCGAATGAAAGCTTGTAAGTTGATTTCTGTTTTTTGATTTAAAAGGTGACCGAGATAAAAATGATATTTAATTCCTTGCTTTTCCATTTTAATATACAATTGCTTTCCAACTATTTGCCACATGGCGCGCATGCATAGTCCATTGATGCCACTTGCCTTTACACGATGACATGTGTCCCATATATGCATAATTCATGCAACATGCTAATTCAGGTTTTCTCCTATTCCGATTTCAACTCGAATCTGATTCCGTCCGTCCGGGAATTCGCTTATAACTTGATTTCGATTCCGCACGCTCAAAAATATTTTTACATTTTGATTCCGTCTTCACGCTCTCAACATTATTTTTATTGCCTCGAATTAAAAACTATCCCCGATCCTAACCGGGAATTTCATTAAAAATTCAATTATGCATCCGAATCCGAACGAATGATTAATTAAATTATTCCTTGATCAAGAGCAAACCTTATACATCCAAGGCTATCCAAAAATCTTAGTAAACTCTCCCTGGACAATCCTTAAATTTAATCGGGACTAAAATTACCCATTCGAGCTCTTCGAGAACCTCGATAAATCTTTTATGGATGCTCTAAAAATTTTAATCATTATTCTTAGACGATCCAGAACATTTCTTAATCACCTCTAGACACTTTAATTTATTTTATTACCTTAATAATAAGGGCATATACCATTATTCCATACCTATCTTGTACTAGAATCGGGAGGGCCTATTACATTGAAATTCCCAAAATGCCCCTAGTTCATGTTCTTTACCAATCAATGAAATCAAATTTAAATAATTTTCGAAAATATTTCACAATCATTCAATCATCCAATTGACCGTGTAATACTCTAATTAGGCATCTTATCTCTCAATTGCATTTTTTTCAAAAAAAAAAAATTCAAATGGGTGTAAAACCATTAATACCCATTATTCTCTAAAAATGACATTTTCGTCCAATAAATTTTGGATCACTCATAATTTATTCAAATGAACTCATTTTCGATTCAATTCAGTTTCTTTTAACTCTAATACTTATTCTAGAACTTTTGATTCATAAGGTCCATTTTTCAAAAAATACTATTCACATGGACATTCCGTTAGAAAATACTATTCACCTTAAAATAGTATTCATCAGAAAAAATCACTTTTCACAATTTTCGAGGTCTATTTCCTAAAAGTCACTATTCACTTAAAAATATTATTCATCCAAAAATACTATTCACATGAAAAAACTATACATTGAAAAATTTTCGTTTCTAATAAAAAAAATTTTGGGCTTTACAATCTGACTGCTTGATATTATTTATTTATTTATTTTTTTATGATACTTACATTGTAAATAGAATTTGAACTCTATTTGAATGTTAGTTATTTTATGTTTTTTGTATATTATAATTCATGAATGTTCATAATTGTGAAATGTTAGTGACGGGACCCTTCCCGAATCCCTTCTCTGAACCCAAGAAATACCTCATAGCACCCCGACAGAACTCCAACGAACCCTAACTTTAGCCCGAGGAATCCTGTTAGAGCATCGAAACTTAATTTAAACTTATTTTCACATTCTATAAATAGGTGGCAAGGGTAAAAATTTTTCATTTTTCTGATAAATATCCGATAACATGCCGACTGTTTATTAAATTATGTCACCCTGCAAATTTTCAAATACAATTTTAAAACACTTCTATAACATTCAATCTCAATTACCAAGGGTCTCCGGCCCTCATTCCAAAATTTCAATTCTAGCAAGGAACAACATAAACACGAAAATTGATTTAAAAACCAAAAGCTTTTGCATCAAAACAATTTTAAAAAAATTTGCATCTAAAAACTTATATTTACATTTACAATTTACATCATGCTTGAAACAAAATATGCACATGATAAAAGTATGAGTTATACAAAATGATCAAAGTCATCCTTCAGTCAATCCGCGCGTCTGTCTGAGTCTCGTCTGCTAGACGACTCACTCTTGCACCTGGGGAAAATGTTTAAGAAACACGTGGAAAACAAACTATGAGTAAAACTCAATGAGAATAATAATTTAATAAAACTAAGAATAAATAGTTTTATACTTTTTTAAATTATTTTATCAAATCTCGTTCGAAAACTATTTTTCCCAACTCATTCTCACTATTTTTCTGAATCTTTCTCATTTCTCGCTTGAATGGTAACCCAAGGAAACTACTCATATCGTGGCAGCATAAAATCTCTCGCTAACCACTAGGAATTAAGGAATCTACCAAGTGTAGTGATCGATGCATAAACTCTGGGCACGCGTTACCTTCTCGCAATCGATCTCTACTACACTACTCTTATACGTGCAGAGGGTGACTCAACTGACTCTTTCTCTCAGGAGTCGTCCGGACTCCACTCTCAGTTAGTGACTCTCTCACATCTACCGTACACGTATAGGGTACTTAATCTGATACTCAACTGGGGTTAGGGTAAACTATCGGTGTAATAAAACACTTTTTTCTCGGTATTTTCAAATAAGCTCGTTTTTAAGGCAAAAAACCTAAAATCTTTTATTCTCTTATGTTCTTGGTACAACTATATACTCAAATCAAACATACATAATAAGTCTCAATGTAATTTAAATAACTAATTTAATCACATAATGAAATAAGATAATATAAACATGAAATAACACTTACATAACATATCGCTTAGAAAATTTAGATTTCTACTTACAAAACACCCTTTGATCAATGACGATCCTCCTCCGAAATCCTCCAATACTTTCCACTTTCACCCTAAAACATCCAATACTCATTTAGAATTAATAAATTCACTAAGACAAAGCTATACATAGTTTCTAACACAAATAACTCTATAAAATTCTCTTTACGCCTAAACCTTCGCAACTAGGTTTTAACTCATTCAATTTTTCGAATTTCGATTTCTTTTCCTGAATCCTATTTATTATCACCTAGGAACACTCTGGTATACTTGAAATGAAAAATCATAAACTAAGATCCTCTTTGGCCGAATGCTACCTAGGAGCAATCCGTAGGTTCTTTTCTCTCCGTTTTCGCTCCAATCATCTCCCTAACTCACGTTTAGGTCAACCATAAAGAGAATCCGAAAAAAATTGGTTGTTGGGTGGGCGTTCCTAGCCAAAAACCACATTTTTTCAACACTTTTTAAAACACACTTTTACACCAAAAATGCAATAGGCTCAATTCTTTCGTATCTAATGTTCATTCACTTAAATATGATCAAACATACTCATTTCATGCATTAAAATAACACTTTTTCAAAAGATTTCTTCATGCGCTTCATCTAGGTCAAAAACACTAAACTTATCTCTACATCTTTGTTTATTCAATTCTAACACTTCTATATGGTTTCTTAGCCTCAAATATACCTAAATTTAAGCTCAAAACATTGAAACAAAAATAACATCACAAACCCTAAGCTTGGCCGAGAATTACCTCTCACAACATCCTCACTTTTCTTTCAATTTTTCAACACACTAATCACATCAAAATCATCACCGACCTCTCTAGTTTAAATCCATAAACTCAAACTTAAAATTGAAGCAAGATAGGAAATGAGTTTCTAGGTGCTCTAAAGTGAATCAACATAAGGAAACTCACCTATTCAAGCTTCAATCTTACTTCAAATTCGCACACAAAGTTTTGGTTAATGACAAGAAGAAAATTGGTGAGGAATTGTTTGAAGAAATTGCTTGATTTCCCTTGCTTTTCTCTCTTGAAATGGCCGACATCCAACTTCTCTCTCACTCTCGGTTTTGTCGTGAAAAAGAATGAAGAAATGGGTCATTGGTTCATCTATTTCTAGTGGGGAAATTTTTATAAAAAAAAAATAAAAAATTCATTTCTCAACTTTCATAGCCTCCGACTCATTTCTCGGAACACAACCACAAACAAGTAAATAAAATTTGACACTGAATTTTATAAAACTTTAATAAAACATTTTTAATTGATGCATCCTCTATTTCTTTAAAATATTTACAACTATGTACATCAATATATACATGATCAAAATAATAAAATATATACATATAGTAGGTGTCATCCTATACGTCCGCCTGCACGTCTAACTAAACCTCGTCGACTAGACAACTAGCTCTTGCACCTGTGGGAGAATTTTATGAGTATAAATCAGTAAGTGGTATAATTTATATAAACTAAAACTCATTTTTGTATAAAATACTCTCCCAAAAACAGTTTTTAAAACTAAAATGTTTTCTAAAATTCTTTTCTAAAACACTTTCTGAAATCTTTTCTTAAAATCATTTCTGATGCTTGTCTAAATGGTAACCCAGGGAATATCTACTCCTGACGTGGTAATATATAAAATCTAGCTAACCATTAGGAGTGGGAATCTACCATGTGTAGTCGTTGAAAGCCGGCCCATGCTGCAGACCGACTACACTACCCTATACGTGCATACGGATCACTCAAGTCTCGCTCACACAAGAGTCGACTAAACTCAAATCTCACTGACTGGCTTTCTCTCATCTACC
Organism: Dimocarpus longan; assembly: GCA_022984855.1. Taxonomy (NCBI): domain Eukaryota; kingdom Viridiplantae; phylum Streptophyta; class Magnoliopsida; order Sapindales; family Sapindaceae; genus Dimocarpus; species Dimocarpus longan. The sequence continues at coordinate 28,081,128 of CM041019.1, read as the reverse complement.
ATATCACGCATAGGGTATTCAGCCGGGTATTAAACTGGGGCTAGGGTAAACCATAGACTATTAAAATTTCTTTTCCTTAATACACTAAAATATTCTAAATTTCAAGGCAATAAGCCTAAAATCTTTAATTCTAGCACATTCTCATATACACAAATATAAACTAAAATCTTTATGCTAGAATTATAATATAAATTCAATAAATAAATGAATAACAATTTATAATAAATTCTTTTAACTTTACAATAAACTTTAAGAAAATATAAATGTTAAAAACTTGTAGTTCCACTCACAATACGTCATTGGATAGAATCTGATCCTCCTTCGAATGTCTCTCGAACCCTCCGCTTTTAAAATAAAACATCCAATATCTATTTAGGATCACTTAACTCATTCAAATAATATTCAAAATCAATAAAAATCTCATTTATTTATATTATTACCCTTTAATGTCTAAACTTTCGAATCTCAACTTCTATTTAATCGGGGTTTTTAAAATCCGTTTTCTCTACATGAATCCTACTTATTCTTCCCTGAAATACCTCAGAATACTCAATCTCATCGTTGGAAACTCGAAATGAAAATCGACCGGATTCGCTTACTAACGAAAATCTCTTTTCGCTTCGAACTTCCGACAACTTCAAAAATCAATCCTCTAGTGTTCTAACACTCAACTATGATTAAATAAAATGTTTCAAACATTAAACAAACGCATTTCGAAGGGTTTCGAAAAACGCCTTGCAATTAGTCTGTTTACCTTCGAAATCGATCCTAAACTTTCGTTTTTGAAATCTACTTCAAAATTTATTCTCTAACCTCTAAAATATTCATTTAATGCCTTAGAATTGAAAACGAAATAGAATTCTATAAAAACCCATTTTTTTACCGCGACTTTCCCTCTCTTTTCTCCCATTTATCTTCCACCAAATCACACCAAAATCATCCTCACACATCCTTCTCAACATCGCTAAACTCAAATTCAAAAATCAAACCAAAAACAATAATGGGTTTCTTAAGAACCAACAACTTAAAACTAAGATTACTCATCAAATAGGCAATATTTTGGCTTCAAATTTGTTGGGTTAGCTAGAGGAGATGACGCGGAACAACTTTCGTGAAGAAACCGCATCGAAATTCTGATCGAATCTATTTCTTCTTTCTTCTCTCCCTCGCGGTGTCGCACGACTCTCTCTCTCGGCTTCTCTCTCTCTCTCTCACTCGAATCTCTCACTTTTCTTTCTTTCTTCCACGTTTAAAATGTCTCAAATGAGACAAAAACTAACATATATATATTAATGCTCAATTGCTAAAAAGTCTCTCAAGAAAATTTTATTTAATAACCTCAAACTTTTAATAATCTCACTATGGCCCAATTATAGATAATCATGAATCCTATTTGTCCACTTGGTGCATTTTAGTCCACTCATTCTTCAACCAATCCATGTGGATGGGTAGAAAATAAGCTGACTTTGTAAGACGATCAACTATTATCCATATACCATCATACCCATTCCGACTGTGCAGAAAACCAACCACAAAATCCATCGTGATGTGCTCCTATTTCCACTATAGAATGGGGAGTGGCTGAGCTAATCCTGCAAGTCTCTGATGCTTTGCTTTAACCTGTAACAAATCAAACATCTAGATACGTACTCAGCTATCTCCCTCTCCATACCTTTCCACCAGAAATGCTCTTTCAATGTATGGTACATCTTCATACTACCAAAATGCATCACATAAGCTAAAGAATGAGCTTCATCTGGTATTTATCTCTTAAGATCCGTCAGGACTAGAACACACAATCTTTATATCATCATCAATATACCGTCCTCTCTCACTGAGAAGTCCTGGCCTCTACCCAACTCAACTCCCTATCTGATCGCGACCAACTGAGGATCCTATCCCTGAAGCTCTCGGACCCAATCTGAGAGTACCAGTCTAACCTGAAATATGGCTAGCAGTGCACCTGAATCCGAAGTCATCAACTAAACCCCTAAAGATCTCATCTCCCTCAACAACGGATAGTACCCTACTCTCAAATGTGCCATTGAGCTACTAGGTGGTCTACTCAAGGCATCAGCTACTACATTGGTCTTCCCTGGATGGTACTTAATTGTGCAGTCGTAGTGTTTAATCAGTTTCAATAACCTTCTCTGCCTCATGTTTAATTCTTTTTGAAAGAATAAATACTGAAGGCTTCTGTGGTCTGTAAAACTTTGGCAAGAAACCCCATACAAGTAGTGTCTCCAGATCCTCAGTACGAACACCACTGCTGCTAACTCCAAATCATGAGTTGGATAATTCTACTCGTGCTTCTTTAATTGTCAGGATGTGTATGCTATTACTTTTTCATTCTACATCAAAACACACCCCAAGCTCTATCTGGATGCATCACTGTATACCGCGAATCCTTCTATCCCAGAAGGACGTGTAAGAATGGGAGCTGTGGTCAACCGAGCCTTCAATTCATCAAAACTTTGTTGACAAGCCTCTGACCACTCAAATTTAATATCTTTTCTTGTAAGTTTCGTCAAAGAAATGACTATCCTGGAGAATCCCTCTACGAATTTCCTATAATACCCTACCAATCCCAAGAAACTCCTAGCCTCTGTAACTGCTGCTGGCTGCTTCCACTGTAAAATAGCTTCAACCTTCCGGTGCCCTAACGAGATTCCTTAGGACTGAGTATAGGGTTTGTGAAAATTCTTTTAGGGTGCTACGAAGTCTTTCTTAGGTCCAGATGAAGGATTTCGGAAGGGTCCCGTCAATTTGGTATCAGAGCAACCAGTGGAATTGAGAGAGAACCTGACCTATGAAAAGAGTCCAATTCAGATTTTAGACAGAAATGATCAGGTTCTTCGCAGCAAGATTATTCCATTGGTAAAAGTCCTGTGGAGGAATCATTCGGTAGAAGAGGCAACATGGGAGTCTGAGGAGCAGATGCAGAGGTAGTATCCTCATCTTTTTGATTCAGGTATATGATTTAAATTTCGAGGATGAAATTCATTTTAAAGAGGAGAGGAATTGTAAACCCTCACCCAAATTCATTATTTTCTGGTATTAAAATTATTCAAATTGAGTTACGTTCAATTAGTATGCCTCCAGTAGTATTATTTGAGGTTTATTATTTTTCATATCACAAGTCGGATGTCGTTTGGTGACCTCGGTGCAATCGCAAAGTGATTAGGAGTGATTTACGTGTTAATCAAGCAAGGTGAGCTCACGGAATAAAGTAAAAGATATTTTAATTCAACCAATGGGAAATGAGATAAGTGATTTAAAAAGTAGTGGCTATGGATGTGCCACGTGTCATCCATGGATTGGTTGAAGAATAAGTTGACTAAAATGCACCAAGTGGACTAATAGGATTCATGATTATCTATAATTGGGCAATAGTGAGATTATTGAAAGTTTGAAATTATTAAATGAAATTTTCTTAAGAGACTTTTTAGCAATTGAGCATTAATATATATATATATATATATTAGTGTTTGTCTCATTTGAGACATTTGGAATGTGGAAGAAAGAAAGAAAAGTGAGAGATTCGGGTGAGAGGGAGAGAGAGAGTCGTGCGACGCCGCGAGGGAGAGAAGGAAGAAGAAAAAGATTCGATCTGAATTTCAACACAGTTTCTTCACAAATGTTGTTTCTCGTCATCTCCTCTAACTGATCTAACAAATTTGAAACCAAAAGATTGTCTATTTGGTGAGTTATCTCAGTTTTAAGCTTGTTAGTTCTTGTGAAACCCATTTTTTTATCGCGAATTTCCCTCTCTTTTCTCCCATTTATCGTCTACCAAATCGCTCCAAAATCACACCAAAATCATCCTCACACATCCCTCTCAACATTCCTAAACTCAAATTCAAAAATCAAACCAAAAACAAAAATGGGTTTCACAAGAACCAACAAGCTTAAATCTGAGATAACTCACCAAATAGGCAATCTTTTGGTTTCAAATTTATTAGGTTAGCTAGAGGAGATGACGAGGAACGACTTTCGTGAAGAAACTGCATCGAAATTAGAATCGGATCTCTTTCTTCTTCCTTCTCTCCCTCACGACATCGCACAACTCTCGCTCTTGGCTTCTCCCTCCCTCTCACCCGAATCTCTCACTTTTCTTTCTTTCTTCCACATTCAAAATGTCTCAAATGAGACAAAAACTAACATATATATATATTAACGCTCAATTGCTAAAAAGTCCATAAAAAAAATTCATTTAATAATCTCAAACTTTCAATAATCTCACTATGACCCAATTATAGATAATCATGAATCCTTTTGGTTCACTTGGCGTATTCTAGTCCATTTATTCTTCAACCAATCTATGGATAACACGTGGCACATCCATAGCCACTACTTTTAAATCACTTATCTCATTTCTTATTGGTTGAATTAAAATATCTTTTACTTTATTCCGTGAGCTCATCTCGCTTGATTAACACGTAAATCACTCTTAATCACTTTATGATCGCACCGGGGTCAACCAAACGACATCCGACTTGCGATACAAAAATATAATAAATCTCAAATAACAATACTAGAGGCATACTATGTGACTGCAACTCAATTTGAATAATTTTAAAACAATAAAATAATGAATCTGGGTGAGAGCTTACAAAATGGCTCACTAGGCACCACAAATTTCTATTACATTTGGCTAATTCTCATTGGTGAAAATTTTTAACTTTTTAACTTTGCTTATGAGCTTATCTCACCTTATACTTTCCCATATCAATCCCTAATACTCTTAGGTCCTCTAATCAACATCCTACTCACGATGCGAAAATAAATTCAACTTTAAAAACTACTACTGGAATACTACTAGTTAACCATAACTAAAATCGAGGGTTTACAATTTGTTTTTTTTGTCAATATTAGTTTTAAAATGTGACGATATTATATGTGAGTATTTTGAAATCATTTAAAGGATGATATTAAGATTCTTTTTGCATGAAACATTTACATAAATGGCTTAGTGAATATTTGGAAATGGATGATGATGGGTAGCTTCATGATTTTTTCGATTCCTGTCCAAAGATTCTTTTATGATATTTATAAGTATATGGTTGCTATAATATTTTAGTGAAATATAGTATATGTGCTAGTATAAACGTAGAAGGATATAGTTTGTAAGTCTCTAAAATACATATCAGTTCAAGAAATGGCATTTGCATTCAAAAACAGTGTTACTGAAATAAATAAAGGTGAGAAACTAAATGGTGACAGTTATGACATATGGCATCGAAAGATTTGGTACATCCTTAAATAGCAAGAGGCTATTAAAACTTTAATAAACATAATAGTTCAACCCCAACCAGGTACCTCTACTCGAAGCTAGAGAGACATGAAAATTTATCAAGTTTGGAAAAAGAAAACTAGTATTGCTCGGATTATAATCTTGACCAGCATGTTTAATGACCTTGTGTGTGTATATGTGTGTAAACCCAGAACTTTCTCTTTTTATTAGAAATGAAATTTTTCAGATAAATAGTGTTTTCGTATAAATAATATTTTTAAGTGAATAGTGATTTTTAGGAAATGGATCTCGAAAATCATAATTTTTTTCATATGAATAATGTTTTCGGTGAATAGTATTTCTGTGGGAATAGTATTTTCACGAGAACAGTGATTTTCGAAAAATAGACCTCATAAATCAAAAGCTTCAGAATAAGTATTAGAGTTCAAAGAAACTGAAATTGATCGAAAATAACTTCATTTGAATAGATTATAAGTGATTCGAAATTATTGGACAACAACGCCCTTCTAAAAAAATAGTGGGTATTAATGATTTTATACCATTTAAATTGTTTCAAGCATGTAATTGAGAGGTTCTATATCTAATTAAAATATTATATGGTCAATTGGATGATTGAATGACCATGGAATATTTTCAAAAATTATTTAGGTATGAATGTGAATAAAATGCATTAAAGATATTTTAAAAAATTTAGAAGTATAAGACAGCAAGAAAGTGGCATGAAAGGGGTATGAGTAGTGTGAGATAGATGTGAAAAATGAGGAGACAAGGATGCCAAATGGAGACAAATTGACTAAGAGACAAACTATTTATCATTTAGTTATAAATGAAATGAATTAATTAAAAGTGAATTGGTTTTTTTTTTTTTTTTTTTTTTTTTTTAAATTCCACCAATCAAAAAACTTCAAAATCAACCAATGGCAATCTTGCGAATTTCAAGTTGTTTAGGGGTGTTATGGAAAATTTAGCGATCAGATCATTCGGGCCCAAGAAGGTCTACAGTGTAGGCCCAATGGCCCAAAGACTCAACAATCCACCTTTTTTTCGGTCCACCTTCCTGACAGAGGGCCCGCTATCAGTTGGTTCTGTTCGTTCAGGCTGACCGCTGGTTCTGTTCGCTTAGGCTGTCCGATGGTTCTGTTCGTTCAGGCTGCCCGCTGGTTCTGTTTGTTCAGGCTGCCCGCTGGTTCTGTTCTTCAGGCTGCCCGTTGGTTCTGTTTTTCAGGTTGACCGCTAGTTCTGTTTGCTCAGGTTGTCCGATGGTTCTGTTCGTTCAAGTTGCCTGCCAGTTCTGTTCGTTCAGGCTGCCCACTAGTTCTGTTCGTTCAAACCGTTCGCTAGTGCCGCCCAGTAAATCTATTCACCTAGCCTGTCCACCATATCTGTTCGTTTAAGCTATTCGCCAAGGAGCGACCATCAGATCAGTTTCGTTCGAACTTGGGCGTTCAGAATTGTTCATCTGGTTTGCTCGGAGACTTCTAGGCACGCTCATATACCTACTCATTTATGTGATTACTTGCCTATTGTTACAATCGATCGCGAAAGTATCAGTTCATAATCAACACTTCCTAACTCTCAAAATATCTGGTTTATCAGAAGCTAATCTATTCGCCGGTTGAACTGAATATTCTGTCTGGTGGAAGGTCCACCTCAGCCACACCTCCCAGAATCATGAGTCAACGGAAGTCAAAAGCACCATGCAAGATACAACTCCAAGCGTGCCATGCACGCCATATCAGCCAAAAGCTACAGCCAAGATTTCGGTAGCCTCTCATGACTCGTACAGATCACTCGCCTGAGGTTTCACTCGGTCATAGCTCAGAAGTGACGGATTCGACCGCATTAAATGTAGTTTCGGCCACATTTAATGCACTATCAGCCGCATTAAATGAAATCCTGACGCATTAAATGCAGCCCATCATTGTGTTTTCAGTTTACTGTATATTCTTGTTTTATTCTATTTTACTGTAGCTCATCCCCTTTCTCTATAAAAAGGGATGGATTTTTATTGTAAGAACGGTAACAATCTTTTTGAGTGTCGATACTCTGCCAAAATAGTGAGAGAGTGAACAGTGAATGTAGGCATCTTTTTGGGCCGAACCACTCTAAAATCTTCTTATTTTTCTACTCCTCGCCTCTGATATCCTCTTATTGTTTCACTTTTTCTTTGCACAATCTACATCGACTACATGGAACTACAGCTTGGGCCCAACACGAACCTCGTTGACTAAGGAGCTAAATCCGGACGTCAACATTTTTGGCACTAGAAAGAGGGGCTCATCTTCAGTTTCACCACCTTTTTCTTCTTAGCCTACCAAGCTCGTTTTTATTTGCCATGGTCAGAGGGAGGATTCCTAGGAACTTCAACATAACAAATAACCACCCAGAAGCTTCAGACCAACAACAATATACCATGTCTATTGGAAGGCTATCTGATGCTGGTGTGGGGACGTCTAGTGTACCCGTAGTAAGGGACACTCAAGGTATACCTCCTCTTCCTACTCGCCAACCTGTGCCTAATGCAGCAGGGGGAGATGTTATACAGGTGTTGCAGCGGCGATAGGAAATGTTAGAAAATACAGTGGCACAGTTGCTCGGCGAAGTCAGAACGCTGATTCGAACACAAGCCCAACCTCCTCAAGAACCTCCCCAGACCACTCCGAGAAGGGATGCTCCCCGAGAGAGGCATGCGGAAGACTCTGGGAACAGGATTTATGCTAGCAAGAAGAATAGGGAGAATTTTGGATGACCAGCCCTCATCCAAACTCCTGAAGGGCGGAGAGATAGGAAAAAGTTTTGTGCTTATCACAACGAAGTATGACATAATACTTCAGATTGCTGGGCGCTTAAAGACGTTATTGAAGAGATGATAAAAAACGGTCGTCTGAGGGATTATGTTGTGAGACCCCCAAGGCGACCATCCCAGCAGAGCGTGAGCTGCAAACAATCACCTCATCAGGGATCAGTCACGACTTAGACCCCAGGGAGTTTGATGCGTACCAAAGCACAGGCCCGGTGGAAGAACTTGAAGACATCCAGGTTAGTGAAGCAGATGCGACAAGATGTCTTAAGCTGGGCAAGAACTTGAGTTTGGAAATAAAGGCCCATTTGACAAGCTATCTCAAGGCGAATTTAGACGTGTTCGCCTGGAACCATGAGGACATGGTAGGGATTGACCCTAATGTGATGACCCCTAAGTTGAACATCGATCCTCACCACAGGCCAGTCTGCCAGAAAAAGAGGCAGATGAACCGAGAACGTTGCGAATCCCTGAAGGAAGAGGTAGATAAGATTCTAGCAAACAAATTCATCCGAGAAGTCTAGTACCCAGCCTGGGTAGCTAATCCCATGTTAGTGAAGAAGAAGAACGGGAAATGAAGAACGCGTATAGACTTCACAGACCTGAACAAAGCTTGTCCTAAGGATAGCTTCCCTCTGCCTAGAATCGATCAATTGGTGGACGCAACGACCGGGCACGAACTTCTTAGTTTCATGGATGTCTACTCGGGCTACAATCAGATCCTTATGGACTCTGAGGATGAGGAGTGTACATCATTCACTACAGACCAAGGATTATACTGCTATAAGGTAATGCCCTTTGGACTGAAAAATGCAGGGGCAACTTATCAAAGGCTAGTGAACAGGATGTTTGAAGATTTGATCAGAAAAACCATGGAGGTGTATGTGGACGACATGCTTGTAAAATCGGAGCAGGCTGCTAACCATGTCCGAGATCTCGAGAAAATGTTTTAGATCTTGAGGAGATATCAAATAAAACTTAACCCCCTCAAATGTGCTTTTGGGGTCTCCTCAGGTAAATTTCTGGGTTTTATAGTGAATAACAGGGGAATTGAGGCCAACCCAGAGAAGATCCAAGCTCTGCTGGATATGAGGTCACCAATCAGCGTAAAGGAGATTCAGAGTCTGAACGGCCAAATAGCAGCCTTGAGTAGATTTGTGTCCAAAGCCTCTGATAGATGTGCTCCATTCTTTAAGGTACTGAAGAAGGCCAAGAACTTTAAGTGGATAGAAGAGTGTGAGGCCGTGTTCTTACACCTAAAAAAATACATGGGGCGAGCCCCCTTGCTGACTAAGCCGAATGAAAGAGAAACTTTGACTGTCTACTTAGGGGTATCCTAATGCGTCCTGAGCGCGGCTCTGATAAGAGAAGAAGGATACGGAGCTCAGGTCTTAGTCTATTATGTTAGCAAGAAGTTGGTAGAAGCTGAAACAAGATATACCCCAATGGAGCTGCTGGCTTACTGTCTGGTGATGACATCTAAGAAGCTGTGTCTTTACTTCCAGGGGCACAAGATTGAAGTCCTGACAAGATACCCATTGAAGCAAATCCTCAAGAAACTGGATACCTCCGGCCGGCTCATCAAATGGGCCATCGAGATTGCCCAGTTCGATATCGAGTTCAAGCCAAGACTAGCGATCAAGGGGCAAGTGCTGGCAGACTTTATTGCTGAGTTCACCGGACCTATGGATGATAGGGCTGAACCTTCTGAAGGTCCGTACTATGAGTTGTTTGTAGATGGGTCCTCCTGTGAAAAGAGCGTTGGGGTCGAAATTCTGTTGATCAGCCCGGATGAGAATAAGTTCCTCTTTGCACTTAAGTTTGGTTTCAGAGCAACTAACAATGAGGCAGAATATGAGTCACTGTTAGCAGGGCTCCGCTTGGCCAAGAAGATGTAGGTTAAACGACTCAGGATATTCAGTGACTCACAGCTGGTGATTTGTCAAATAAAGGGTGAGTACCAAGCTAGAGGGTCGAAAATGACAGTCTACCTATAGAAGGTACGAGAGTTATTGGGTGCTTTCAAGAAATTCGAGTTGAACCAGATTCCGTGAGACTAGAACTCCCATGCGGATGCATTAGCTCTCCTAGCGACCGCTCAAGACACAGATTGTGCCGAAAATATACCTGTGGAGTTCCTGCCAATGCCAAGTACTAAACCCGGCATAAAGATGATGACCTTGACAGTGGCGGCCGACTCATGGATGAGCCAGCTGGCCAATTACCTGCAAGAAGCAAAGTTGCCAGAGGACAAGATAGAGGCCCACCGCCTGCGCATAAGGGCAACAAGATATTGTATTTATGGTGATGTTCTTTATAAAAAGGGCCTCTCAGCCCCTTACTCAAGTGTATCGACGAGCCGGATTGCACCATGTTGATGAGGGACATTCATGAGGGACATTGTGGTAACCATGCTGGAGGACTCTCTTTAGCCCAGAAGGCGCTCAAGCAAGGATTCTATTGGCCAACCATGAAGCATGACGTCGTTGACCTGGTGAGGAAGTGTGATAAATGCCAGAGATTCTCTAAAGTTCCCCAAGCACCACCAGCCTATCTCCGACAGATGATCAGCCCATGGCCCTTCACTATCTAGGGCATGGACCTGGTCGGGCCTCTTCCAGTAGGCCAAGTAAGATGCAAGTATGCCATCATAGCTGTTGACTATTTCATAAAATGGGCGGAGGCGAAAGAGTTGGCTGAGATCTCTATGACAAAGGTTAAGAAGTTTGTGTGTGACAACATTATCTGCAGGTTTGGTATACCCCATCAACTCGTGACGGACAACGGGACTCAGTTCACAAGCGAGTAGTTCTTGGAATTCTGTAGTAGCCTTGGCATTGTTAAAAGCTTCTCGGCGGTAGACCACCCGCAGGCCAACGGTCAGGTGAAAGCGATCAACAAAATCATTAAGTAGATTCTGAAGACCAAGCTTGAAGCAAGAAATGGGGCATGGGTAGATGAATTGCAAAAGGTGTTGTGGGCCTACCGGACAACTGCTCGCAGCACCACAAGGGAGATCCTTTTCTCAATGGTTTATGGATCCGAAGCCATGATTCCTGCAGAATTTGAGGTTTTTAGTCAGCAAAGAGCAAATTTTAATCCTGAAAAGAACGACCAGCTCCTGACCGCTAGTTCTGATATGCTCGAAGAAAGTAGGGAAACTGCCCATCTCAAAGCGGCTGTCTACCAGCAAAGAATGGCGAAGCACTACAATAAAAAGGTCAGGGTGCACCAGTTCAAGCCAGGTGACCTTGTACTACGAGAAGTTCTACCCGGCGCTCGCAAAACCAGTGAAAGAGTATTGGGACCTAATTGGGAAGGACCCTACATGATCCACGAAGATTTGAAAAACGGAGCCTACCACCTGGCAGACATGAGCGGAGTGATGCTTCCAAGGGCATGGAATGTTATTCACTTGAGGCCTTATTATACATAATTGTTGTAATCTTGTTGATGTTTTGTTGTCTCTTTAGAGCTAAACATATACAGATATAATGAAAACTATCCATCTATTATTATGAATTGTCGCTAACACAAAATGCTCACGTGTGTTCTTATGTGTGAGGTATACAACCATGAAAGACAAAGAGCCGGCTTAATGTTTAAACATTTGCTAGCCCTACGAGGATAAGGGGTTGAATATCGGTGAATATCGACCCCACGTTTGCCTTACGAGGCAAGAGGGGTACAACGGCCACGAGCCCGCACACCTAATCGTCGCTCGTTGATTGGCCTCCCCCTCTATAAGTTGTTATACACACGCCACAACCCGATCCATTATGTGCGAACAAAACAGAAGCTTGATCGATAAGCACTCAACCCGACACTCGCTGTAAATGCTCAGGTTACGACCTTGTGAGTGCAACTGAGGCCTAAACATCCATAACTCTTGCTGTAAATGCTCAGCCTTTGTCCTTGTAAGCACAGCTTGAGAGGTTCAATAAGCTGTACAGCTCAGGTATCGACCTTGTGAGCGCAACCAGCTGTAAATGCTCAAGTTTTACCTTGTGAGCACAGTCGGTTGTATATGCTCAGGCCCCTACCTTTCGAGCGTAGCCCTTATCGGTTTTGGTAGTGATCAGAAAGATCTGTGAACAGCATCACGTGCTCATCATCTGGACTCTCTTTCTTAACTTATATCACTCTATCGATATTATCTTATGTTGTATATGTTACAGCCGCACAATAGTACAAACTGGCCTAATCATCAATCAGTTACTGTTCGCAAGTAGGCTAATTAACCTATTATTTCTGACGAAGTGATGCTTGTTTAGCAGGGGGAATTGAGTTATTGATTCTCCCGCTGGGGCTCCTTCCTGCTTAATACCAGTATCTGTGCTAGCTGTTATTTATTGGAAAGCCTTAGAATACATTCGCAACCCATAGGATTATTTTTCTTGCTTTATATCTCCAAAGGTATTTATATGGGTGATCAGCCCCCTTATCTATTTTGATTCGTTGCCTACTCTATAATGTGTACCTGTTCACAATCCATTCTGATAGTATTACCTATGAAGTTCAGAAAATAGCAAAGCATATTGGCAGAAATCCCACATTGATAAAAATAGTAGTAAAACATTATGAAATTAAATGAAAATAATATCCACAATGCCAATATCCGACAAATAATCCTCATTGGTAAGGAAGACAAATTTTATATCTATCTGCTCTAAGAAGTCTTGGAAGAACTAGCAGGAGCATCATTTGGATCCTTCTTACTGGGGCCTCCTTGCGAAGATGAACATTACTCCCCACCGAGTACCGATTCTTGAGGACATGAGAAGGGACCGCCCTGGGCTGATGGGGCACCAGTTTGAGCAGATGAAGACTCAAAGCTCTTCTTCAGGGCTACAGGAATTATCTTCTTCTGGACAGGTTGTGCGGTCTTTACCTAGGTCTCTCTGGCAGCATGAGCCATGTACTTCTTCACCTCCTCCACCGCTTCCTCTCCGAAGAATGAAAAGTCCAACTCAGGGTGATGCTTCCATAAGGTATACAGGAATTTGCTACTCGTCTTCTCAGTTGCTTCCTCATGAGCTCGTAATACCCGGGCCTCCGACTGGCCGAACAACTCCTTTAAATGAGCAAAAGTATCCTCTCGCCCAAAGAAACTCGGCGTATCCCCGTCGCCCTGGGTAGTTGCACTCGAAGAGTCTCTGTCACGTTGAGAAGAACCCTCCTCAGAGCGTTCTTCGCTAGACATGACTTGCTGATATCGACGTCCACGACTTGACATCTACAAAAGAAGCAGCTAGTTAGGCCGTTGACAGCCAACTAAACCCAAGGACTAAAGAAAACCTAAGCCTACTGTCCTTAAGCGTCAAGTCGTGCGCCTAGGAAGCCATTAAGGGAGTAATAAGGGCCTCATTTGATAAGGTTCACCTCAAGCTAAAGGAGAAGAAGAGAGGAAGAGAAAAAGAGAAGCAAGTCAAATTATTTCATAGGTATTCCAAGCCCACCCAGACCAGAGGTAGTACGGAGACGCTCCGCCCGCACCAGTCCAGACTCTTAGAAGAGTACCGTGTAAAAAAAAAAAACGATGATGATGATGATGAAAATGGTGAAAATGGAGAGAGAGAGAAGGAACCTTACCTTGGATGCAGCGAAAACTGGTGGTTCTGATCAAGGATCGACGAACGGGAGTATGAAATCAAAGAAAAAAACAAAGAGCGAGGGAGTCTTTGTTTTTTGAAAATGTCAGAAGAGAAGGACGTGGAGCGTCGCCTTCCTTAAAAGCAGTAAGGCCCCAACCGTTGGATCAAGACAGCTGTGTAACCGTCCCTAATCTGACGGTGTGGCGCGATTATCGGGATTTTGCCATCATATAGCGTGTCAGTTGAGTGACATGCATTAAATGCATATAGTGCGTGGTATGACTTGTAATCGCTGTCAGGGGAAGCTCCACGTGGCTTAGCAATAACGCGAAATTTAAAAGGTATTGTAACTGTTCCCGTCGAATCTGCTCGCTCAGGAATTTGTAGCTTCTGGTCCTCTATAAAGCACCAAGAGTTAGGGGGCTTAATGTTATGGGAAATTTAGTGATCAGATCATTCGGGCCTAAGAAGGTCTATAGTGCAGGCCCAATGGCCTAAAGGCTCAACAATCCACTATTTTTTTGGTCCACCTTCCTGTCAGAGGGCTCGTTATCCGCTAGTTCTGTTCGTTTAGGCTAACCGCTAGTTCTGTTAGCTCAGGCTGTCCGATGGTTCTGTTCGTTTAGGTTGCCCGCTGGTTCTGTTCGTTCAGGCTGACTGCTGGTTCTATTCGCTCAGGCTGACCGCTGGTTCTGTTCGCTCAAGCTGTCCGATGGTTCTGTTCATTTAGGCTGCCTGCTAGTTCTGTTCGTTCAGACCGTTCGCCAGTGCTACCTGGTAAATCTGTTCGCCTAGCCTGTCCACCATATCTGTTCATTTAAGCTATTCGCCAATGGGCAACCATCAAATCAGTTTCGTCCGGACTTGGGCGTTCAGAATTGTTCATCTGGTTTGCTTGGAGACTTTTGGGCACGTTCATATACCTGCCCATTTATGTGATTGCTTGCCTATTGTTACAATCGGTCGCGAAAGTATCAGTTCATAATCAACACTTCCTAACTCTCAAAATGTCTGGTTTATCAGAAGTTAATCTATTCGCCGATTGAACTGAATATTCTGTCTGGTGAAAGGTCCACCTCAGCCACACCTCCCAGAATCACGAGTCAATGGAAGTCAAAAGCGCCATGTAAGATACAACTCCAAGCGTGCCATGCACGCCATATCAGCCAGAAGCTACAGCCAAGATTTCGGTAGCCTCTCATGACCCATACAGATCAACCGCCTGAGGTTTCACTAGGTCAGAGCTCAGAAATGACGAATTACGTCGCATTAAATGTAGTTTCGATCGCATTTAATGCGCTGTCAGCCACATTAAATGAAATCCCGGCACATTAAATGCGGCCCATCATCGTGTTTTCAGTTTATTGTATATTCTTGTCTTATTCTATTTTATTGTAGCTCCTCCCCTTTCTCTATAAAAAAAGGTGGATTTTCATTGTAAGAACGATAACAATCTTTTTGAGTGCCAATACTCTGCCAAAATAGTGAGAGAGTGAATAGTGGATGTAGGCATCTTTTTGGGCCGAACCACTCTAAAATCTTCTTGTTTTTCTACTCCTTGCCTCTGATATCCTCTTATTGTTTCACTTTTTCTTTACACAATCTACATCGACTACTTGGAACTGCAGCTTGGACCCAACACGAACCTCATTGACTAAGGAGCCAAATCCGGACGTCAATAAGGGGCAATTATTAAGGCAAACCAATGACTATATAAAGTGAAGTGAAGTAAAGAAAAATCAAAAAAGAAAATTGGGAGAGTTGGAAAAGTGAAGTCGGCAGAAATAGAGCAGTAGGTAGCAATGATATCTTATCATTTTAGGAGCAATTTTGAGTGGTTTTCAAACCATACAAAGGTTGTTTACAAGCCTGAGAATGATATCTAGCAATATCAAGTGATTTTCAAGTGGTAAGATTTAAGTTTTATTGACTTGATTTTTCATTGGTATGCATGTGTTTAAGTGTGATTATGATGGAAACATCAAATGAGATCAATGGTGTGAGAAGTTGGTTAAGGTTTGGCTAACATAAGGTGAAAATGATTCAAAATTTCATTTAATGCATTAGAGTGAATTTAGATTTCATTTGACATATTTTACATGCTTAAATATTAAGAAATTCGAATGGAAAGTATGTATGGATAATTAAGGTCGATACGGCTTAGAAAAAAAATCTTTTGATATCATTGTGTAGTTTGGCATTGTGTGTTGATACATGTCCATAGAAGTGTATGTGCGGATAAATTTAATTGGGATCTTACGTAAACATAGAATGTGAAAATATGTAGATAACGTGGAGGTGAGGAAATCAAAATTTTGGGATTATCATGAGGTATAAAAAGTAGAGTGTCTTTCCAAAATGTTTCAATGTAATTATTTTTCTATTCAATAAATTTTATGTGTTATGTGTATACATATGCATTGAAATGTTAGTAAAAATATTTACTTTGAAAACCTTTTGTATGAATTTTTAAAAGTTGATGAGAATTATGGATTATATGATGAAAAGTAGCATGCATGAAAATGTTTCGTAAGCTTATGGTACGCCATATATGTATCTCAGATATTTTCGGTCAGAGTACCCAAATACATATATGGTAGTGTCAGGGGTATTTGTCATTAACTAACAGCGGGAGGAAACCTGCAGGAGAGTCTGTCTTAGTTTGCCCAGTTTAGTGTGTCGCTCATACACGTATAGAGGTATATAATGGTTACCCTCTATCCTACGTGAGCGAGGATAAATTCTGCTATGTAGAACCAGATCAGCTAGCGGGTTAGGCTATAGCGTATAGCTGGTTGACAGGTCAGGCTACTTTTGCTATATACCTAAGGTGCCATGTAGTATTCAAGCGCCAGTGGTTGACTTATTTCATAGAAAGATTTTTTAGAAATTATATTGCCACCACCTTTTGTAGTCATCAACAAAGATTGAATTAATACAGGCTCTTATGTTTTCAGATTTGAAAAGCACTTCAGAATAGTCTTTTCGAAATCAGGAAATTCGCTTTTCAAGATATTAATAAATTCTAGTTTTGTTACATGTGAATTATATTTATAGTGAATGTTTATACATACATTTGATTCAGATGAGATTTCAGAAAATGCATTTCAGTTTTATAGCATGAAAATAGTTATGAAATGTTTTTTTAAAGTTTTAAGGAGGTCATTTTCAAAATGTATAATTTGAATAGAAAAACATGACATTCACTAAGCTCGTTTACCTCACCTTTAGTTTTATGTTTTATAAACAAAACCTCTCCAAGGACAGGTGTAGGTGCACATGTTTTGGTAATAAGGACTCCAACCTCAAAATAGTCGGACGACCTCGTGTGCCGTTGTGTCAATGTATATATGTCATATATGTTTTCGATAACCTATATATTAATATTTACATGTAAATTGATATAGTATTGGAAAACATGCATGATATGTAAATATTTTTGAATGACACATTTATATTTAAGCTATTTAATTGCTTCCGTAGAAAAATTTCATATGAGTTAATTGATTTTCAAAATTGTATTTTAAACTGAATGTTTGGTTGTAGTTGTGGTTGATTGTTGAAAAGAGAGCGTGAAGCCTAGAAGTTGAGGATTATTCTTGATATAGAAGTGTATAGGTTTTTATAAACTTTTTACAATATGAAAATTTTAGAAAAGCAGTCGTTATGCTGCCGAAATTTTTAAATAACCCTATTTTTCGGATGTATACTAAAAAGAAAAAAAATTTCCAACCACTTCTAATTGAAAATAGATTTCTAAAAAGGCATAAAGGATTTTCAGTTGAAAAAGACTTAGCTTCACGGAAACCTTTTCGTCGAAGCAGATATCAATTGGAAAGCCACCGTGAAGTTGCTAGGCACGGGCTGCCTCTTCATAAAAGCGAGAGGGGTCTTGTCAATAATGATATCAGAGCTTAGGTTTTGAAACCGGGTTGTGTATTTCCCAATTATGATTTCATAAACAGTTTTTACATCGTATAACGGAGCAACCCGAAACCAAAAAAAAAATCGTTGCTTTTCATGCAGATAATTTTATTGTTATATGATTTGATTTTTATTAAAATCATAGCATTATGCACTAACGAAGCCGTAGGGGCACCAGAAAAGCTCTTGAAAAGCTCTAGCATCTTACACACCTTTAGGTGAGGAGGTCGAGCCCATGACGGAGCTAGTGAATGCTTTTATGGATCAGCCCCGTCTAGTACCTTCAGGACCACAGAATCAGTCGACAGGAATTTTACTACCAAAAAGTAGCCCAATTATTGGTGGCGGTCATGCAACAGCTGTGTGAGACCTCAGAAGCATCGAATGGTCAATTGAACGTTCCCATAAATTGGGTGGGAAACCGAAAAGCAAGCATAGAAGATCTAGTTTGCCCCAGGAAGGACCTAGCAATGTGGCCAAGAAAAAGTGCAAGTTTGGATGGTTTGATAACAAGGGGATGAGATGAAGAGCATCATCCAATCAAGGATCAGCTAGATCACCTGCAGCGCCCGAAAGCTCTTGTATTACGAGGAATTCAATATCGAAGTGTAGTAAATGTAGAAAGAGATATACGAGCACATGTCGAAGTAGTAGTAATGCTTGCTATCGTTGTGGGCAGGAGGGTCATTATGTGAGAGAGTTCCCACAGTTAGCCACCCCTATAAGATTAGAGGCCGGACTCTCAGCACCCACACAGGCTAGTGTTAGTTGAAGACAGAGAGGTAAAGGCTCCCAAACTAGAGGACGGAGCATCGCAATTGCCGGTTAGCCGGGTAGACCCCGTATACAGACCTAAGTATTCGCTGTCACCCAGCAGAAAGTTGATGTCGCTTCGGAAGTAGTTACAGGTATAATTTTTGTCCTCGATCATGATGTATATATGTTAATAGATCCTGGAGTTGCACATTCTTTTGTGTCCATATAAGTTTTTGCTAAAGTAAATGTTGAGTTGCAATCATTACATTGTAGTCTAATAGTTTCCATCCCTGTCGGAGACTCACTTTAGTAAAACAGAAAAAAAAAATGATATTGGATAGTAAGATAGAGGTAAAAGGCAAAAAGTTCTCGACGAATCTGATTATATTAGATATTCGAGATTTTGATGTAATCTTAAGGATGGATTGGTTATCCAATTATTAAGCCACATTTAATTGTTATAAGAAGCAGGTCAGGTTGGTCAGATCAAGGGAATCGTAGGTGGTATTCTATGGGATACGAAAAGTATTTGCCACCAATATTATGACCGCCATGATAGTTAGTAAGACGCTCCGTAAAAAGGTGTCAAGGATACTTATCTTATATGATTGAAGAGAAAGATGATGAAAGTCGATTAGAAAATATTTTGGTGATCAAAGTGACGGGCCCTGAACTCTATAGCTACTACTATACACTGGATAACCCGCCAGCAACCCCACGGTAGCCCTCCAGTCGATATCTGGATCCGATTGAAAAGTTCCTATGAAGCTAAGCCGTAATATTTGCTAAAACTTTCTTTAAATTTTCTTTATTTACGGAAGTGGTGGGAAAATTTTTTACTTTTAATAAATTCTTTTACAAAACAATTTTATAAAAATTTCGATAGCATAATGGCTGTTTTTCTGAGAATGCCACCCTGCAAAAACATTTATAGAAAATATACACTTCTAATTTCAAAGTTTTCTCCACTTCCGGGGCTCACGTCATTTCAAAACACAATCCTAGCCACAATTTCATCTAATTCAATAAAAATCAACTCAATTTTTATTAAGTATGATTTCATGTATACATGTATACAATTTTCATGATTCACATCTAATTCTATACAAATACATTGAAATATAAATACAATAGGCAATCAAAATATAATTTATTTACAACAACTTAATTACACAAAAAAAAATTCAAATAAACTTATAACATTCTTTACAAATAAAACTTTTACAAAATATACTAATTTCAATTAAATCAAAACATGCAAAATATGGATTCATAGAAGCATCTGTTCCATCTTGCCTATCAATCTAGTGTAGGACACTGTGTGCCCTAAGCATCTGTACCTGCACCTAGAGAGGTTTTTGGAAAACATAAAATAAAAAATAATGAGCCAAAAAACTCAGTGAGTATTTGTGGTTTCAATCAAGCACATTTCTTTAAAAAAAATTCTACCTCTCGGGGAAAACATTTTTGGGGTAGGATCTTCATTCTAAAATAATTTATATTCAGAAGCTATAAACTTTAGAAACCTTTACTTTTGAAGTAAAATTTATAAAGCTCCAAATATATGTAATATGTAAACCCCTATTCTTGATGAGTCACTCACTAGTACTAGAAAGTAGAAATTGGCAAGAGAGATGTAGGAATTGTAACTAATAACAATAAAATTAATATAAAGTGTTAAATATTAATAAAGAGACAAATGCCATGAAGGGTAATATGGTTATTTCATAAATGAGATAAATATGATTAAGTGATAAAGTTGTAAAATTTAATGATGTAAAGTAAATAAATGCATATAGGAATATATTGTTTAAAGACATAAAAGCCCATGTGTTAGTTATTGATAAAATAGGTGACTAAGGGTAATATGGTAACTTAAACCATTTAAGTGTTATATGTATAAGAGAGGAAGAGATGTTGGTCGGCCAACATAGCAAAAACAAGAAGGAAAAACAGTGAGATTGAGAGAGGAGAGAGTTGAGAGGGGTGGACGCCAACTAGAGGAGAAAGGGAGAAAGTTGATCTTCCATCCATTTTTATTGCTCCAAATCAAGTCTCCAAGGTAAACCAAGCTAGGAAATCAAACCCCAAGCAAAATTTAGGTAAGATTTCATTTATTTCTCTAAGTTTGATTGATTGTTGGAGTGATAGATATGTGATGATGGTTGGTTTGTTTTAGATGGGTTGTGATGAGATCTTTCATCTCAAGTGAGTCTAGAATTCTAATCTAATGTTAAGGAAGCTTAGGTTGAATGTTACAAGCTTGAATGACAAGTTAGGATGTATATGGGAGGAACCCTAACTTTTGATTTAAGTTGTTTAAAAATGAAGATAGTTGTAGAGTAAGTGTTTGATGTAAAGTTTGTGAGAGAGAGTTTTGTAAAAACTTGAAAGTCTTACTCTAAAATGAATGTGTGGGTTTGTTAGGGACATGAAGAACAGTGGAAAACCTCTGAGATTAGATGGTTTTGAACCCAAATTTTACCATAAATAAGATTAGGAAGATAAGTAGAAGAGATAGAAGTTCAATGGCAGTAGTTTTGGGCAAATTGAAAATCCCGAGCTCAAACCATGAGCTGGAATAACCTAGGCAAAACTGACATATATGGGGGTGTTTTACACCTCAAATGATGCCTAGAAGTCATAGAAAATCATAGGTTTTGGAACGGATCGATTCCGATAAAAATTACGCAAGTTATGCGCAAAATAGTGCCATTAGAGAGTCGATAGGTGAAATAGCTATGAAAATATAATTTTTATTGGATGGAATGAATTTAGTTGGTCATAAATAGGTAAAAGAAGCTTAGATATGAAAGAAAAACCAACATCACTCGTTCGACGTTAAAAAGTGCACAAAAAGTGCACGAAAAGTGTCCGAAAAATGGCGTTTTTCGTAGATTTGACATGGTAAACGATAGAATTTTTCAACGAAATTTGACGTGTGACTAGAATGTGAGAAAGGTGAACCGTAGGAAAAAGAATGAAGGAAAACGGAACCCCGAGTAGGGGGCTGCGTTACGTTCTGTTTTGATATATCAAAGAGGCCTAAAAATTTGATCTTTCCTTTCGGGCCTCTAAAAATTTTACGGACTACGTAGGGGTATCTCTAAGGGTCCAAAACTTAAAATTTTGTGAAGAAACCAAAGTTAGAAAGCCTAGATTGAGTAAAATTCGAATTGGGAAGCTATAGCGCAAAAAGGATAGTTTATGGGGAAGTTGTATTAGAAATGTTATTGTAAAGTTAAAGTTGAGTTATGAGTTGTCACTAGTGATAATAAGAAATTTTCATGTAGGTGACAAGCGAGCGAGCGAAGTCCGAGAGACTCGTCGAGACACTTGATTCGGACTTGCACGATTTCGAGGTAAGTAGTCTATCACTTATACTATTTCCATACTTCCTTTAAACATATTTGTAATGTTGTAGTTAAAGTTTTGTAAAATAACTTCCTAGATTATAAGTTAAAGCTTTGTAAATAATCTTTACATTGGGTCTAGAAAGGAGAATTTAAAAAGGAAAAGTTTTCGAAAAGAAGTGAGTTAAGAGTTTTGAAACTATTTGTATATCTTTAGTTTCCATAAGATTTAGCGCTACGCGACGAGATAGAAATTCCGTGCGTAGCTAGTTAGATTTAAAATTTTGGGCACTATGGGGCGATGAAGAAATTCCACACATATTTGTCAAAGTTTGATTTATGGGCACTATAGTTGCGATGAAGAAATTCCACACGTAGTTGCTAGAATTATAAAATTGAGTACTACAATTGCGATGAAGAAATTCCGCATTGTAGATGTTTACAACTGAGACGATTTCACACCACTAGGGCGAGGAAGTAAATTTCGCACGCACGTGGTGGTCAAGATACTATAGTAGCTTCACGTTGATGTCAATCGAAAAAACGTCACGTGATGGTTTGAGTACGTTAGATATACACATGGTCTTTTTATAAGAAATGGTTTTGAAAGTTTAAAACCTCTAATATTTATTAAGTAAAGCATTGTTATGGAATGTTATCATGTATTATTAATATGTGACGAACTAACCTTTTTCCCTTTATTGTGTAGCTTGCTTATTTCATTAGGTGTAATTATTGGTGATTTTGTTGCGGAAAGGTTGACGCCGTACTTATAGGTGGGGAATGAATAAACGAACCCTGCGAATATCCAATACTTTTTTATGTGATTGTATATATTATAATTTAAATGAATGTGTGTTTAACTTATGAATATTCAAAGCATTGTAAACTCATATTTTGATACGTTTATATATATTGTTGTTGACTAGAGACCCATATCACCTTTTGCACTTAATGAAATTATTATTGTGATGCATAGGAAATGCATATGGAGATTATAATGGCAATGTAAATGCATAATGTGAATTGTATGTTTGTGAATATGGATAATTGTGTAGTTACATATTTGTGGAATAAAAGTAGTTGGGAGATGATTAAAGATAGTTCGAAGTGTATTTTATATAGGTCAAATTTTAGAAATGTTCAAATTACAGCTGTTATGCTATCAAAATTTTATTAAAATCTGTTTTAAATAAATGTGAAAAATTTCCACCAATCCTAATTATTTTTAAAAAGTAAAAGGAAGTTTTAAGTTAAAACGAGTAAACCGGCC
Organism: Dimocarpus longan; assembly: GCA_022984855.1. Lineage (NCBI taxonomy): Eukaryota > Viridiplantae > Streptophyta > Magnoliopsida > Sapindales > Sapindaceae > Dimocarpus > Dimocarpus longan. The sequence goes on along the minus strand of CM041019.1, from coordinate 28,058,174 downwards.
AAGTATTCAGAGAGTTCTCTTCTCGGATTTCCTTAATCCGACGAGTTAGGTTCGGGAAGTCCATTGAAGTGCCCGATGGGATCCTCCAGACAAGAGCTTAGAAAAGGTCTGGTTCAGGTCCTGTCATAATAACTTTCAAATCTTTCTGAAAAACATTTTTCTTTCTAAAATCTGAACCAATGGAAATCCCCAGAATCTCTAATCACATGGCGACTAACTAGCGCCATTCTATGTGACAATATCTAGCGACTAACTAGCATCGCAATATCTAAGTCTCGTGACGGCTAACTAGCGTTGTTCACCATGACAATCTACTAAAACATCTCCCAACCACGCAGCGGAATGCTACATCACAAACATGGAGGGAGACAATACCCTATACGTGTAGAAGGTGACACGACAAACTCGACTCGGACTCAATCCCCCCGAAGTTAGTAACTTGCCCTCCCAACAACTTGCCATACACGATGGGGTATACCAGCCAGGTCTATATCTGAATCTGAAATGCTATAATGTTAGGTATATCATTTGCCTTTGAAAAACATTTCCTTCTAGTAACTTGGATTTCGATTTTCTAATTTCAAAGGCATAATACTGAACCATAAATCTCAAAACTAATAAAATAGGATAACATTACTTTCAAAATCTAACAAAATAATAAGCACTTATAAAACATTTAGAATTAATCTAAAATGCATTTAACGTTTAAAGAAAAAGTTTTATACTCACATGGCTCGGTTATCCCTTTAGTTCGCTCTCCCCTATTAAGTGCATTCTAACTTTTTAGGATTCATTATCTAATTTTAACTTAAACCATTACAAACAAAACACTCCATTTAATTTTACAACTCATTCTAACATCACCCTATGCACAAATTTGTTCTTACATCTTCGTACACTTTTCATTCTATTCTTGTTTATTTGACCACATATTTAGGTCACAAAGTTCCATCAAAACACAACAAAATCAACCAGATGTTATGCTTCCTATTTTGGCCGAACCTACATACATTATAATTCATCTTCATTCATTTTATTTTCACCTTAATTTATTATACATGTAGCCCTTTAATTTATTTCAACATCTAAAGCAATTTAATTTATAACTCTATTTTTATAGAGTTATTTTATCTTTTAAAACCTAAATTCTTACTTAGTTCTTGATATTTTTATTATTATTAAGTAAATTATTACCTTTTTTTGCATTTTTCATTTTCAGAATAAAATTGGTGAATTCGCCTGTGGACCTCACCAAATACTATTATTCGTAACAAATTCATCGCTACAAAATGAATGTCATTTAAAGCATCTCATCGCTTCAAGAATAACTCGAATCAAAGATCGCATAGAGAAGTTTTGGCAGTTTAAAGATCGAGTATTCTAGAAATAAATATTATATCATGCTGATGTAAGGACTTATGTCATTATCATGTAAGTAATTATGTAATAAGAACAATGATATAAGCAATTATGTAATATGAAATTTGAGTTACAAGCGGTAGGTGAATCATGATGTAAGCGATGATGCAGAAGGATGGAAAATTAGAAAGAGGTGATGCATGCAATGATGTAATTGGAGGTGAACTTTGCTTAGAAATAGGCTTTAGGATCACCATTCCAAGCATCTCATCAGAGATCAAAATAACAAGTGGATTAGAGAAAGAGAGAGCTTGGAGAGGAGGAGCAAAGTAAAGGAAGAAATTCTATGGCGAAGTTTCAATCCACTAATTTTTCTTATCTTTTTTTTTTTTTAGTTTTTATCAATTTTAATTTAAGTATGGAGTAGATTTATCTCTCTAGAGTTATGATGTAGCCTAACTTTGATATTCCAACCATTTGTTCAATTCAATTAAGGATTTTCTATCTTGATTGATGTATTCAATACTGTTCTTAATACTTATAAATAATTGGTCACTATTTAGCTGAATTGTTAATCATAATGATAGCAGAAGCTAATTTATGTGTCTAGTTAATTATATTGAATGTCATAAATTACATACAGGATAGGAATATACCTACATAGTTTGTGTAGTCTATAAAAGATATCCATAAATCTTAATAAATCCTTTAATGTTTTGACTTACACGGGAACATAGCAGTTAAGCTTAATAGGATTAGTTATGGTGAAATCAGAACCTTAGAATTTTCATTTATTAAATTAATTTAAGTAAAAATTCATTTATATTTGTAGTTAAATTTAGTTGTAGTTTTCTTTTCCTTTAATCAAATTTCATTTGCCAAATAAAACTTGAGTTACTTTAATTTTGAGAATTAATTAACAACAATCCTCATGGGACGATACTTCTCTCATCATTATATTGTTTGTTCGACTCATCTACTTACGATTTTGCACGACATTAATCATTCAATTTACATTATTTCTTGGCTGAAATGTTTCACCTTCAAACCTAAACATTTCCGGCTCATTTTCACATCAAATGCACTCTCATAACAGCCCCTAAACTATCCAAAAATTTGTTACAAATTTCAAAAACAGCTTGCACCTCTTTTGATGTTCCTTTAGCCGAATGCTTCTCATCATCATCACCATGTTTTCATTTCATATTTTAACACTATAAACCATCGTTCTAACATAAACTCAAGCATGTAACATCATCAAAATAATTCAAACAAAGTTGATACATAAAATTATTATATTGGCCAAATACACAAGCATATGTTCAAAAATCTTAACTTCATTCATCTCATCTTTTTTGCACATCAAAATAGCCCCTATTTCTCACCAATCAACGAATTTTCATTTAGTTCATTTTACCCTATCATGACTAAAGTGCATAGCAACATATACATCAATATATCATCAAACTTTTCACACAAAAATCCAACCAAAATTCTAATTCAAAACTCAACAGAATTTTCACACCACAAACCACCACCAAACTACTTCAAATCAACATTTTTCTTAACCAAATCACTTACCAATTATTCTTTGATCGTTTGTCTTGCCTTCCCACTTGATTTATGCCTAAAAACCTTAAATTTAAGCATGGAAATCATATCAATACATGAACAGCTCGTGGACAGTACTTTGACAAAGTTTTCATCCAAAATTCTCTATTAAAAGTCAATCTTACCTCCTGTTTTTGGTTTAATCTTGCTTGATGACTTTCCTAAACTTGTTCTTCACCTTTTAATAGCTTAATTGACCTTTAAAAATGGTGGAAAACTAGCTTGAAAGGGCTGCTGGTCCAGTTTCTGCATAGCCTTGTTTCTGCCATCCCTCTCACCCTCTCTTCTCTAAATTTTTCTTTAACTTCTTCACATATATATATAGGCTCCATTCAATTGTAAAATTGCCCTCAATGTTTGTTAGATAATTACATGCATTGCCATCATATTCTATTGACCATTTTGCCCTCTTTTGCTTCCTTATTTTCCATACTTTACACTAGTGTTTGAAAATTTCATCTACCATGCAATTAAATTAATTCATTCAATTTATGCCCTTACTTGGATATCTTTAGACATAAATTTGATCTTATACCATAGATAAATCGTCATACCACTTTCCGAATTCGAATTTGTTTACGATTCATTCGAAAATTCTACTAAAAATCTGATCATACAATCCAAAAAAAATTAACAATTTTATTATTTCACCACTAAAAGCAAATTTTGTACAACATCTTTACATTGTTTATACAAACCTCTTCTACAGTACGAAAATTCAAAAAAGGTATTACACAAAGAATTTCTAAACGTATTTTCGAAGGGTCTCCAGGTTTACCCCTAGATAGGGAAATAGAGTTTGAGATAAGTTTGACTCTGAATATCACAGATCCTATAAGAGCACCGGTTATATGTTAAATTCGATAAGTACCAATTTTGGTTAGATCGAATTGCTTTTTTGAGTCATTTTATTTCACCTGAAGGACTTAGTGTAGATCTCCGGAAGATGGAAGCTATTACAAATTGGAGACCGCCTACCAATATGACTCAAGTCAGGAATTTCCTCGAGATTGGTAGACTGTTTCAGAATGTTCATTGAGGGGTATGATGCTATAAAGGTTGTAGTGGACAGGTTGACGAAGTCCACCCATTTTCTACCAATTATAGTGATTATCTTTTAAGTAAATTGGCTCAGTTGTAACTAGATGAGATAGTATGCTACATAACATGCTAGTTTCCATAACTTCAAACTGTGACCCTGGTTCACCTCGAAGTTTTAGCCTAGTCTATAGGAAGCTTTAGACACTTTATGGAAGAAAGTGTAGGATTCTCGTATATTGGAACGAGGTAGATGAGAGGAAATTGATAGGTTCCGAGCTTGTCCAGATTACTTTGGATAAAATTAAAGCTATTAAAGATGGACTCAAGACAGCTAACGATAGACAAAAGAGTTATGCGGATAATTACCATAAGGACCTAGAGTTTGAAATCGATGATAGAGTATTCCTCAAGATCTCCTTGTGGAAAGGTGTGCTAAGATTTTGAAAGCATGGTAAGTTAAGTCTACGCTACATAGGGTCATTTGAGATCACGAAAAGAATTAGATCAGTGACATATAAATGGAAACTACCATCACAACTTGCATGAATTTATAATGTAATTCATGTGTTCATACTTCAGAAGTACATTCCCAATTCCTCCCATGTATTTAGAGACGAACCTGTGAAATCAAGGGAGAATTTAACTTTTAAAGTAAAACTATTCCCTTGGTGAAGGTTTTATAGAGGAATCATGATGTGGAAAAGGCCATATGGGAACATAAGAACCAAATATGCCATCGATACCCCTACCTTTTTGAATAGATAAATCTTTTAAAATTTCGAGGATAAAATTCTTATAAGGAAAGGTGAATTATAAGCCCAGAACTTTCTCTTTTTACGAGAAATGAATTTTTTCATATAAATAGTGTTTTCATACGAATAGTATTTTCATGTGAATAGTGATTTTTTAGGAAATGGATGTCGAAAATCATAAATTTTTTCAATGAATAGTATTTTTGTGGGAAAAATGTTTTTGTATGAATAATGATTTTTGAAAAAATGGACCTCATAAATAAAAAATTTCACAATAAGTATCAGAGTTCAAAGAAAATGAAATGGATCGAAAATGAGTTCATTTGAATAGATTATAAGTGATCTGAAGTTATTGGACAAAAACGTTCTTTTCGAAAAATAATGAGTATTAATGATTTTTCACTCATTTAAATTGTTTCAAGCATGATTTTGAGAGGTTTTATATCTAATTAGAGTATTACATAATCAATTTGATGATTGAATGACTATTAAATATTTTCGAAAATTATTTAGACATGAATGTGAATTAAATACATTTAGGACATTTTAGAAAATTTAGAAATATGTGACAAAGCAAAAAGGTGGCATGAAAGGGGTATGAGTGGCATGAGATAGATGTGAGAAATAAGGAGATAAGGATGCCACATGAAAACAAAAATTGACTAAAAGACAAACTATTTATCATTTAGTTACAAATGAAATGAATTAATTAAAAGTGAATTGTTTTTTTTTTTTTTTAATCCACCAATCAAAAGCCTTCAAAATCAACCAATGGCAATCTTGTGAATTTAAAGTAGTTTGGGGGCAATTATTAAGGCAAACCAATGACTATATAAAGTGAAGTGAAGGAAAGAAAAAATCAAAAGAGAAAATTGAAAGAGTTGGAGAAGTTAAGTCGGCAGAAACAGAGCAGTACGCAGCAATGATATCTGATCACTTTGGGAGCAATTTTTGAATGGTTTTCAAGCCATACAAAGGTTGTTTACAAGCCTAAGAAAGATATCTAGCAATATCAAGTGGTTTTCAAGTGGTAAGACTCAAGTTTTATTGACTTGATTTTTCACCCGTATGTATGTGTTTAAGTGTGATTATGATGGAAAAATCAAATGAGATCAATGGTGTGAGAAGTTGGTTAAGGTTTAGCCAACATAGGGTGAAAATGATTCAAAATTTCATTTAATGCATTAGAGTGAATTTAGGCTTCACTTGACGTGTTCTACATGCCTAAATATTAAGAAATTCGAATGGTAAGTATGTTGATATGGCTTGGAAAAAGAATATTTTGATATCATTGTGTAGTTTGGCATTGTATGTTGATACATGTCAATGGAAATGTATGTGCAGATAAATTTAATTGCGACGTTACCTAAACATAGAATGTGAAAATACATAGATAATGTGGAGGTGAGGAAATCAAAATTTTAAGATTATCGTAAGCTAGGAAAATGTGAGTGTCGTTACAAAATGTTTCGATGTAATTATCTTTCTATTCAATGAATTTTATATGTTATATGTATACATATGCATTGAAATGTTTAAAATTGATTTTAAGTAAAAATATTTAATTTGAAAACCTCTCATATAAATTTTTAAAAGTTTATGAAAATTATGGATTATATGATGAAAAACAGCATGCATGGAAATGTTTTGTAAGCATATGGTATGCCATAACTGTATCTCAGATATTTCTGGTCAGAGTACTCAAATGCGTGCATGACAGTGTCAGAGGTGTCTGTTACTAACTAACAGTGGGAGGAAACTCGTAGGAAGGACTGTGTTAATTAGTCAACTTTTGTGTGTCACTCATGCACGTATAGAGATACATAATAGCTAGCCCCTATCCTACGTGAGCAAGGATTAATTCTGCTACGTAGAATCAGACCAGCTGGCTGGTTGAGCTATAACATAAGGCTGACTAGTAGGCCAGACTGCTCTTGTTATATGCCTAGGGTGTCATGTGGTATTCAGGCGCCGGTGGTTGGCTTATTTTAAAGAAAGACTTTTCAAGAAATTATATTGCCACCACCTTTTATAGTTTACAGCAAAGATTGAATTAATACAGACTGCTTTGTTTTTAGATTTGAAAAGTGCTTCAGAATAGTTTTTTCTAAATCAGGAAATTCGCTTTCAATATGTTAATAAATTTCAGTTTTGTTATGAATTATATTTATACTGAATGTTTATACATGTGTTTGATTCAGATGAGGTTTCAGAAAATGCATTTCAGTTTATAGCATGAAAACAGTTATGAAATGTTTTTTAAGGTTTTAGGGAGGTAATTTTCAATAAACTATAGTTTGAATAAAAAACATGACACTCGTTGAGCTCGTTTAGCTCACCCTTAGTTTTATGTTTTATAAACAAAACCTCCCCAGGGACAAGTGTAGGTGCAAGTGTTTTGGCAACAGGGACTCCAATCCCAGAATAGTCAGACGATGCCATGTGCTGTTGTGTCAATGTTTTTTTGTCATTTATGCTTTCGATAACTTGTGTATTAATATTTACATGTAAATTGATATAGTGTTGGAAAATGTGCATGATATGTAAATATTTTTGAGCGACACATTTATATTTAGGTTATATAACTGCTTTCATAGAAAATTTTCATATAAGTTAAATGATTTTCAAATTCATATTTTAAACTGAATGTTTGGTTATGGTTGTGATTGATTGTTGAAAAAAGGGTCTGACGTCTAGAAGTTGAGGATTATTTTTGATATAGAAGTATATAGGTTTCTATAAACTTTTTGCATGGTGAAAATTTTAGAAAAGCAGTCGTTACGCTAACAAAATTTTTAAATTATCCTGTTTTTCGAATGTATACTAATAAGAAAAAAGTTTCCAATCACTTCCAATTTAAAATAGATTTCTAGAAAGGCATAGAGGATTTTCAGTTGAAAAAAGCTTAGCTCCACGGGAACTTTTCTGTAGGAGCAAATATCGACTGAAGGGCCATTGTGAGGTTGCCAAGTGTGGGCTGCCTCTTCGTAGAATAGAGAATGGTAATATCAGTATATGTGTGTAGGGATTGTAAGATAGCTCGAGACATATGGATGGCCTTAAAGGACAAGCATGGTTGTACTTTTACTACCAAACTAAGGAGACTTACAGTCAAATTTAACACCTATAAGAAATGCCAAAATCATACGATGAGGCAGCACCTTAGAGAGATATCAAACATGATACGTGAGCTTAAGTCTACTTGTAAGGTCCTAGTCTAACTGGATTCAGGAGATTAATTGAAATCAAGTTTATTGTTATGAAATTCAATTTATTGTTATTAATTTAGTCCGGTTCCAATTTTAGAAGTACAGAAGTTTATGGATAAATAACCTATTATAGGATATTTTTAAATGAAATTGAGAAAGCTGGAATAAAAGAAAAAATGTCATAGGGGTAGAAAACAAAAATTTACATATGTTGGAAACATTCATACAATGGTGGGTGAGGATTTTTTTAAAATAATAACACATATAATAATAATAAATATATATATAGAAAAGTTAAGTGGTTGCCGATTGAAAATAATAATAATGATGATGATGATGAAATAAAATAAAATAAAATAAAATAAAGAAGAGGCAGTGGCATGAGAAGATAAGGATGAGTGAGCATGTATATATATTGGTGTTTAGAAGCCAATTAAACAAAGAGCAGGACCAGGCAGCGCAAGAGGGAAAAAAAATGAAGAAAAAATAGGAGAAGTCGAGAACAAGAAATGGAAGAAGAAAATAAAAGAAAAATATTTGGATGTCCGATTTATTCAGATAAGTAAGTTTATTTTAATAGGATTTGGATTCTAGAAAATTAGTTTATTTTTCTATAAGTTTTAAATTGAATTTTATGTGATTTTAATGTGGATCCAGAATAATGAGAAAATCCAAGAGGGACTCATTTTAGATCCAAAAATAAACAAAGGAGTAATGTGAGTTAATAGTTTTATTTTTAACTAAATTGATTGAGTTATATTTATCTATATTTCAAATTTTATTAGTTTCAAGTAAATAAATTGCTCAATTAATTGATTTTATAGATTATAAATTATGTTTTATGATTGAAATAAAAGTTTATTACAAATATATATATATATACACACTTATTAGAATTCCAATAAGAATTTTATATTTCAGTTTAAGTTATTATTAGAAAGATTTTCAAATGTTTTAAATAATATAATTTTATGCTTTGAAAAATAATATTGATTACATTTTTGAGAAAATTATTTATTTAGAATTATATAGATATTCAGAAAATATTTAAGAAAGTAAAATAAAAATATTTTCATAACACCAGGGTTATACCCTCTCCTCTAACGGTTAAGCTGGCTTCATGTGAGTAAGTCTAAGAGAGTCGTCCAGTATGTGTATAACAGATATTATCTCTCGCTCTGCATATAGAGTATCTCCACCACGTATGACAGATTCCTCTGAGTACTAATTAGTGTAGATTTTCAGATTATAGAAGTTATATACTAAATTTGATCAGTACAGCACGAGATTTACAGAATACTAGATTTACAAAACATAAGATTTAAAAAAAGAAATTCTAGGAATGTCTTACAAATTATAGATTTTCATATTTTATATTATTAAAATTATGAAGATAATTTATATTAAAATTTACAGTTTTACTATGAGATCAGATTTAAATTTAGTTTCATAGTTTTATTATTTCAGATATGAAATTATTTGAATCATGGAGAAGTATATATTATTCTTAGAAATATTTTATGTTTTATTCAGAAATATTTTTGAAAAGTTATATTCATTCACTGGGCGTTAGTGCCCACCCTTTTATATATAAATTTTTCCAGGTATCTAATGCAGATTCATACAAATTATTACATATCGTAAGGAATGTGACGTAATGATGAATAGTTGCATTTATGTATATTATTCATTTTATAAACCAGATTTTGTAAATACATTTCCAAAATAGCTTTATAGATAAATTATCATTTTATAGATATTTTATAAATATTTTATATATTCAGTTTATGGATCCAACATGAGAAATTTAAAGATTTTATACTTATTCAATTTAGATTTCGATCAAAGTGATTATCAAAATTACGATGATTATTTTAAAGGATTTTCAGTTAATCTAGATTTTAGTTCAGAGGACCCTAATTTTCACGGGATCCTCTCGAACTCGAGATAGGAGTCGGGACGGGTTTCATCAACTTGGTATCAGAGCAAAGGAATAATAGGCCGATCCAAGGAACTCTCGCATGTGTGTAAGGTGGAAAAACATGACTCTCAACCCAAGGGCTTCATAAAGAAAGGGCTACCCTTTAGGGATGGTGGTTTGTCTCGCTCAGAGATGTGAAGCCACTCATGGAGTGCTCTGATAAGTACCAATTGTTGTCCACTGGGGATGGTGGTTCGTCCCATCCAGAATACGACACTTGGTACCAGGGGCAGTGATTTCAAATTTAGAGAACTTTTTTTGGTTATAAGCATGAAGTTTTTATTTTGCTAAAGATAAAATTATAGTTTTATTGATAGGACCTGAACCGGATTCCAACTAATGAATCCAGCGATCCTGCCGGGTATCCCATGAAACCCGTTTGAAGCCCAACTAATAAGATCCAAAAAGGTATCATAAAGCGAACCTATAACTACTCTCAAATTCCAAACATATAAAAATTTACTCATTTAAAATTTTATTTGCTCATATACAACGAATAAACATATAATTTAAAATATTATCATAAAAATGTAACTGTCTAAAACATTGCATGCAAATAATAAAGTGCGACATCTGTTCGTAAATCTAAAAACATGCATATTACATGATTAAATTTAAATCACAAACTTAACACAAAAAGACTTTGCAGCGTCGTCAGTCGAGACCCACCTAGTCTATGTGTGGCTCTCTGATATCTGGATCATCTGCATCTGCACCTAAGAAGGGTTTTGAAATAAAAACATTGTGAGCTATAAAGCTCAATGAGTGCGGATGCGTTTATTCTTAAAATTACCTCCCAAAAACATTTGAAAACATTTTTCTTTGAATTAATTTCATTTCTAAAATGTTTGAGTTTCATAAAATTTGTATTTTGTTTCAAAAGCTTGTTTAAAATGTTTATATTTTTTTAAAAAAATATTTTTTTTCCAAAATTTGCTTTAATGGTATGCTAGCTGTACTAAAAACTCTAATGGAAATCCAAGAAAGCTAAAATCACAAAGGCGGCCGGACCAGCTCCGCTCAGTGTGGGTGGTCACATGACGCAAAGGCTAGCATCGCTCACTGTGACAAAGTTACTAAGACATCTCACATACACTTGTGGCGGGACTATTATCGGTCATTGTGCGTCAAGAAATACCCCATAAACGTATAGGGCAACAGACTCGACAGACTCAATCCCTCCGATATTAGCTAGACTAACCCTCCTAACATATGCCATACACTGTGGAGTATATCGATCGGGTCTAAAGCTACATTGTCATGTTATACGGTCTCGGGTCGTCCACTAGGTTTGAAAACCTTTTTTTCGGTTTCTATAAAGCTATTTCTTTTTTATGCTATAAAATAAATCATATACATATGACATACTATCTACAAATAAATTATTTATTTTCATGCTAAAATATGAAAACAATTATGATATAGACAAAAATAAAGATATGAAATGTATTTGCATAATAATAGAAAAGCATTTAATAAAAATATTTGTACACTCATTGCTTGCTATCCTATTCACTTCACTTTTGCTTAGCAATCTCCTTTCTGCCTCAGTGACCTCCTATTTAGCTTGCTACGTCACCTACACTTGATCATAAGAGAAACCTTAGCTTAGCTTGTAGGTCACCTATCCAAAATAGTCCTATCTTCCTCTATCATACCCGAGTTGTAACGGACTGCTTACTGCTAGTCCAGCTCGAGCTCTAGCTCCAACTCAACTCGCATTCAACCTACCCATGCGAGCTCTTTCACTAAGCTCAGCCCAAATGAGCTCCTCCTCTTAGCTCAGCTCAAGCGAGCTCCTTTACTCAACTCAGCTCAAGCGAGCTCCTTTACTCAGCTCAGCTAAAACGAGCTCCTTCACTCAGCTCAACTCAGTTCAAATGAGCTCTTTCTTTCAGCTCAACTCAACGAGCTCCTTCACTCAGCTCAACTCAAACGAGCTCCTTCACTTAGCTCAACAGATTCCACGACAACATTCAATCCTTCTAAATCATAACAACTTCCATTTAACTTAATTCCTTAGCTACTTTACTTACCAAGTTTTTCCTCAACCTTCTGCCTTGTTCTCCACCTCGCAAGCTACTTCAAATCTCCAGATATACTACACACAAACATCTTATCAGTTCCATTAAAAATGCAGACCATTCTCAATAGCTTTTACACCATAAAAAACGTCACAAACAACCATTTTACCACTTGATTCTCACTAGATCTGATTCACAAATCTGTTCTTCACCTTCCAACAACTTGATCTTCTCCAAAGATAGCGAAATCCGGCTTTAGGGATGGTGGCAATAGCTTCTTCCCCTCTACTGTCGAGAGCTCTCCTTCTCTCTTTTTCCATTTTTTCTCTCTTCTTCTCTCACTCTGTCTTTCTCTTTTACATCGATACACCACCTACACAATTATTTATAGGTATGGGTCAAGCTCCATTTTCACCCTTAATCTTCTTGAAAATTACGCTTTTATCATATTCTAGAGAATTCTTTATTTCCTTAATGTCCTTGTCATTTTCTCTTAATTACCATTTTGCCACTCAACCTAATATCTGACATTTTACTCTTAGGTCCCTTAACTTTTTATAATTTTAATTTATTTCAAATATTTTCAAAAATTTACGAACATTAAATTTTCGCTTCTAAATACTCAAAAATCCTTTTTATTATTTCTCCAAAAGGTACATTTGTATATTTCTTTATTCCGTACACATGTACAGTAGTGTCCTCGGGAGAGGGTATTATATTTCTTCCCCCCTTTTAATAAAATTTCATCCTCGAAATTACATATTATACTGATAAAGATAAGGATACTTATGATACATCTGGTCTTCATGCTCCGAAGTTGTCTCTTCTACTTCATGATTCTTCCACAATACTTTGACTAAGGGGATAACTTTATTCCGTAGGACTTGTTCTCTGCAATCTAAAATCTGAACCGGTTCTTCTTTATACGTCAAGTTCTTTTTTAGCTCAACTAGTTGTTCCTCAAGTATGTGAGAGGGATCTGAAATGTACTTACAGAGCGTGGAAACATGAAACACATTATGAATTTTGCTAAGCTGGGAAGGGAGTTCTAGTCGATATGCTACGGGTCCCACTCTTTTAATGACCTCAAATGGCCTGATATAGCGCGGACTCAACTTACCACGCTTTCCAAACCTGAGCACGCCTTTCCAATGAGATATCTTGAGAAATACTCTATCACTTACTTTGAACTCGAGGTCCCTACGGTGATTATTCGCATAACTCTTATGTCTATCGCTTGCCACTTTAAGCTTGTCTCTTATATTCTTAATTTTATCCGTAACAATTTGGACAAGCTATGGATCTATCAGTTTCCTTTCACCTACCTAGTCCTAACATACTGGAGTTCTGTACATTTTCCCATATAAGGCCTCATAAGGCGCTATACTTATGTTGAACTGATAGCTATTATTGTATGCGAACTCAACAAGCAGTAAGTGCGTATCCTAACATCCTCTAAATTCCAAGACATATGCCCTAAGCATGTCCTCGAGCATCTGGATTATTTTCTCCAATTGTCCGTCCGTCTGAGGATGAAAGGCCACACTAAAATTCAATTGAGTACCTAAGACTTTTTGTACTCTAGGCCAGAATCTTGATGTAAACCTAGGATCCCGATTTGATACGATCGAAACGGGTGAACCATGGAGTCTAATTATGTCATCTATGTAGAGCTGTGCTAACCTACTTAAGGAATAACGGCTCCTGATTAACAAGAAATGGGTGGCTTTAGTCAGTCTATCTACCATGACCCATATAGCATCATACCCTCTTTGAGTGAGCGGAAGCCCGACAACGAAGTCTATGGTAATATACTCCCATTTCCATTTCAGAATAGAGAACGACTGTAGTAATCCTGCTAGTTTCTGATGTTTCTCTTTAACTTCCTTGCAAATTAGACATCGGGATACAAATTCTATGACCTCTCTCTTCATTGCTCTCTACTAATAATGCTCTTTCAGGATACGATATATCTTCATACTGCCCAGATGCATGACATACGCTGAGGAATGAGCTTCTTTCATAATCTCCCTTTTTAAATTGCTTATATCCGGTATGCATAATCGTCGTCCTATCATCAGTTTACCATTTTCCCTGATAATAAAATCTACCCTTTGGCCCGCTTCGATTTCTTGCCTTAACTTTACCAACTAGGGATCATGTCATTGTTTTTCCCTTATCTAGTCTACTAGAATAAGACGAACATGGAACATAGCTAACAATGCCCTTAAGTTTGCTACATCTAACTCGACTCCCAACGATCTCAACTCCACAAAAAATGAAAGGTATACTATCCTTAAATGAGCTAGGGAACTCGCTGGTCGCCTACTTAACGCGTCTGCCATTACATTTCTAGGGGTGGTATTCTATCGAACAGTCATAGTCCTTGATCAGCCCTAATCACCTCTTCTGCCTCATATTTAACTCTTTCTAAGTGAGCAGATACTGCAAACTCTTATGATCTGTGAAGATTTGACAGAGAACAACGTACAAGTAATACCTCCAAATCTTTAATGCAAAGATTACTGCTGCAAGTTCTAGATCATGGGTAGGGTAGTTCTGCTCGTGCCTCTTCAGCTGCCTAGAAACGTATGCTACCATTCTACCATTCGGCATCAAAACACACTCTAAACCCTGTCTTGAGGCATCACTGTAGATGGTAAATCCGTCTTCCCCTGTTGGTAACATCAACATTAGAGTTGATATTAATCTACTTTTCAGCTCATCAAAACTCTGCTGGCAGGCATCTGACCATTCGAATTTCTCCTCCTTTCTAATCAATCTAGTCAATAGGGCTGCTATCATTGAAAATCCCTCTACAAACTTTCTATAGTAACCAGCCAATCCAATGAAACTTCTAATCTCTGAAACATTGGCGGGTGGTCTCTAGCTTGTTATCGCTTCAATTTTTTGAGGGTCCGCACTTAATCCTTCAACTGATATTACATGACCTAATAAAGCAACACTGCTTAGCCAAAAGTGGCATTATAACATGCCATTCCGGATTTCCATGTTGCATATATGTGATGTTAAGTATGACCTTACTTGTGGTGAAACGATGTGTTTAGGATGCATTTATTTCATTATAGTTTGATTTCGATTGAACTAGAAACATTTTCGGATCCGATCAGAAATTTTGGAAGGATTTTCGAAAATCTTTGAAAGTTTAGAGAAATGTCAAAATTAGTGTTATTAGACCTAAGAAACACCTTATGAGCCTAATCGGTGCTTTCAATCAAAATTCGGATTGAAACGAAATCAATCGGAGATCTTCTAAGTCAACTAGGCAATTTTCGGAGACCCGAAAAAATGTATAGAATGTCATTTAAGAGTCACCGAGACCGTTAGAAATATGTAGGAAGTCCAAATAAATGTCCCAGAGAATTTTCAAAGGATTTCGAAATGGTCGCAAAAATCGGGCATTCCGAGAAAGTTAAATCAAAAAATATAAGAAAAGAGTAGACAAGTGGGGCTAGCCTTGCATGCATGAGAGAATGTGGCATGAGAGTGGTGTGCATACAAGACACTTGTTAAAAGAGAAGCTTGCATAAAGTACATGTGTAAAGTGTGTCATGCAAAAGTTAGACATGTAGGATCCATGTGGAAGCCATGCATGAGCCAAGTGTATAAGAGTTTGACAAATGTAATCCATGCATGAAGTGAAGCCTTGAATGAATGCCATGTGGAAGGATGATGTAAGCATTATTTAAGTGAAATGTGAAAGCAAAATGAGAGAAAAGAAGGAAGCTCTCGGGTAAGCTTGTGAGTGGCAGCCAAAGGAGAGAAAAAGTGAGAGTGTGGTGATCGTGAGAGAGCTTGGTGTGTGAGTATGTGTGTATGTGATGGGAATCTTCTTGAATCCCTCATTTGGACCCGATAAGGACCTCGTAGCACCCCGACAGAATTCCAACGAACCCTAACTTTAACTCGAATAAATCTCGTTGGAGCACCCAAACTTATTTTAAACTTCTTTTTAAGCTCGTTACTAGGTGGCAAGGGAAAAAAATTTTCATTTTTCTAATGAAAATCCAGTAGCATGCCAGCTGTTTGTTGAATTATGCCACCCTGCAAATTCAAATACAATTTAAAAACACTTTTATAGCATTTGATCTTAACTACCAAGGGCCTCTAGCCCTCATTCCCAAATCAATTTCAGCATGGAAAACCACAATCAAGAAAATTGATTGAAAAACTAGAACTTTCTTATCAAAACATATTTATAAAGATACGCATCTAAAAACTTATATTTATATTTACAATTTACACTATACTTTGATATAAAATATGCACATGACAAAAATATGAGCTATACAATGTGATAAAAGTTGTCCGTCAGTCAATCCACGTGTCTACTTGAGTCTCATCTACTGGACGACTTGTTCCTGTACCTGAGAAAGAATTTTTAAGAAACACATTAAAAATAAACTGTGAGTAAAACTCAGTAAGAATAACAATTTAATAAAACTAAGGAAATACAGTTTTATATTTTTCTAAAATACTTTATCGAAATTCGTTCGAAAACTGTTTTCCAAGCTTGTTCTAAATCTTTTTCTGAAACTTTCTCATTTCTTGCTTAAATGATAACCCAGGGAAACTATTCTTGTCGTGGTAGCATAAAATCTCATGTTAACCACTAGGAATTTGGAAATCTGCCATGTGTAGTCGCCGATGCGTAAACTCTAGGCACGTTACCCTCTCTCAATCGGTCTGAACTACACTACCCTTATACGTGTAGAGAGTGACTTAACTGACTCTCTCTCTCAGGAGTCGTCCAGACTCCACTCTCAGTTGGTGACTCTCTTACATCTACCATACACATATAGGGTACTCGGCTTAGTACTTAACTAGGGCTAGGGTAAACCATCGGTGTAATAAAATATTTTTTCTCAATATTCTAAAATAAACTTGTTCTCAAGGCGGAAAGCCTAAAATCTTTGATTCTCTTATATTCTTGGTACAACTATACACTCAACTCAAACACATAATAATATCTCAATATAATTTAAATAACTAACTCAATCACATAATGAAATAAGATAATATAAATATGAAATAACACTTAAATAGCATAACGTTTAGAAAAATTAGATTTTCACTCATAAAATGCCTTTCGATAAATGACGATTTTCCTCTGAAAGCCTCTGTTACTTTTCGCCTTCACCCTAAAACTTGATTACTCATTTAGAATTACTAAACACATTAATAAAAAGCTATAAATAGCTTCTAACACAACTAACTCTATATAATCTTTTTTACGCCTAAACTTTGACAACTAAATTTTAACTCATTTGATATTTTCGAATTCCAATTTCTTTTTACGAATCCTATATATTATCACCTAGGAACACCCCGATATGCTTGAAATAATTTTCTGAAACTCGAAAAGAAAAATCCCAAAATAAGACCCCCCCCTTTGGCCGAATGCTACCTGGGGAGCAATCCCTAGGTTTTCTTCATTCCATTTTTACTCCAATCATCTCCCTAACTCGCGTTTAAGTCAGTCACAAAGCGAATTCGAAAAGAAACGATCATCGGATGGGTGTTCCTAACTAAAATTACATTTTTTTAACACTTTTTAATGCACATTTTTACCTCACTTATGCAATAAACTCAATTCTTTCATATCTAATATCCTGTCACTCAAATATAATCAAACATATTCATTTCACGCATCAAAAAGAGGCTTTTACATGAAATCCCGTAATGCCTTTCAACTAAGCTTAATAACATTTCATTATCTCTACACTTTGGTTTTTTCAATTTTATCACTTCTATATGGTTTCTTAGCTTCAAATATGCTTAGATTTAAGCTCAAAACATGAAATCAAAGATGGACTCACTAAGCCCTAACTTGGCTGTGAATCATCCCTCACATACATCAACATTTAACTTCAAATTTTCATCACACTAACTACATCAAGATCATCACCAATCAACCTAGTTTTAATCCATAAACTCAAAGCAACATTTGAAGCAAGATGGATAATGGGTTTTTAGATCATTTAAGATGATTCAAAACAAGAAATTCACCATTTTATACTTTAATCTTGCTTTAAACTTAGCCTGGTAACTTTGGTCAATGACAAACTTGAATTTGGTGGAGATTCTTGATGAAATTGCTTAAAATCCCTTGGTTTCTCCTCTTGTTCATGGAAGACACCTCACTCTCTCCCTCTCTTGGTTTTAGACGAGCAAAAGTGATGGAAAATAACAAAATGGCTTCCATTTATAGTTGAAAATTTTCTAACGAAAAATCCTTTCTTTTAATTATAACTTAACCCCTTGAACTTTACTTATTTCCATTTTGACCCCTAAATGGATAAGATTAATTCTAATTGGTCCATTTGTCACATTATAACCCACTTATTTCATCTACCAATCAAAGGGCTCCAAATGATTTACTAGGTACCACAATTTCTATCATACTTGGCTAATTTTCATTGGATTAAATTTTTAACTTTTTGACTTTGAAAGATAAGCTTATTTCACCCAATACTTTCTCATCTCATTCCCTAATTCTCTTGGGTCCTCTGATCGACATCTCACTCACGATATGAAAATAAATTTAACTTTAAAAACTACTACTAGAGTAATACTAGTATACCGAAAATAGAATCAAGGGTTTACAGTGTATGCCATCCAAAAAGGGAAGAACAAGGAGCATTTTGACTGAGAGTCCAAGTAATTGTATGGTTTATGTTAATCCTTGAGTTGCTTTGGAGTGTTCTAACGCATGTAACTCCATTGGAAGGGAAAAGTGGGGTGTCACGACCGAGGAAGGAAACCAAAGGCAGTAACTTTGCATGTTTATTTTGGAGTTTCCTTTGAGTGGTTTTCATACCAAAAACAAGTGCATACAAGCCTAGAATCAAGTTGCACCCATTGCTTGTCATTTGAACGAGGTAAGCATGATTATTCCATGGTTTTGCTTGTGAAAACATATTGACTTAATGGTGAATGGGCTGTTATGATTTTTAAAGTATGTTGAAATGAAAACGCATGGGGGTTTAATGGATGTTTGAGAGAAGTTTGATGATGTTGTATGTTAGTTTTTGTCAAAAGAGGTTCTTAGTGTTCAAAATAATTTTTGAATGAAATAATATAATGTTTGATGAATAATGTAGGTGTATGCAAGAGTTGAAACATGAGAACAAAAAAATTGATGGAATGGGTTTATGCATGTGTCACAGCCAAGTGGTGTATATGCTATCTTGAGTGGATTTATGTGAGCTGATTTGGTGCCTAAGCTGTCTTGAATTAATAGCATGAGCTGTTTGATGATGGATGCTGTTTCGAATGAGTTGTATGAGCTATTATGACGTTGAATTTCCTGCCTTGATTAAATGACTTGAGTTGTTTTGATGTAGATACTGTTTTGAATAAATGGAAAAGTTGTTTAAGCTATTTTGATTGTGTTAAAGTTGTTTGAGCTATTTTGATTGTGTTGAAAGTGGTTAAGAGCTGTTAAGATTGTATAAAAGCTATTAAGAGTTGTTTTGGTTGTGTTAAGAGCTATTAAGATTATATAATGGCTGTTTTTGTGTTGTAAACTGTCTCGAATGAGTTGCTCGAGTTGTTTGATAGTAAAAGCTGTTTCGAATAAATTGTTTGAGCTGTTAGGTGGTTAATGCTGTCTCGAGGGAACATTATAAGCTGTTTTGATGTGGTTGTTAGTGTATTAAAATGTCATGCAGTTGTTTTTGATAGATTTGAAGGATTTTATAAGCTACATTAATGGTAGATTAACTTGGAATAATCTTAGGTGCATTAGTGTAAAATTGAACTTCACTCCATGCTTTTGGTGATTAAATTTCGAATGGAAATAATTAATGTGAAAATCTAGTATCGTCACGACTAGAATTAGACTTTTCGAAAAGTTTCCGTAGTGGTGCGATGTTTGTGAATTGGTGTGTTTGTGAAATGTATTATATTTAAAATGTGTACGATTTGAGATTAGTTGTGGAATTACCTAAAATTAGAATGTCAAAAATGCGTAGATGACGCGTGAACTAGGGAATCCATGCTAGCAAGCTAAAGTGAGCTAGGGAAAGATGTGAGTTGCCCTTACAATTGTTCTTATGAAATTGATTTTTATTTTATTCAATGAATTTATGAAATGTTTATTTAGATGCCAAGAAATGCTATTACATAATTTTAAGTAAATGAGAATGTTTCAAAGACCTCTTACATGAAATCACGAATTGTTTATGAAATGAGAAATTATGGATTGAAAAGCAGCAAAAATGAAATATTTTTATTAGCCTATGGCACACTTTACCAGTATCTCGGTAAGTTGTTTTCGGTGAAGAGCACTCTAAAGATGTGCATGGTAGTGTCAGAAGTGTTTATCACTAACAACCTAACAGTGGAAAATACCCGCGAGAGGGATTAAGTCAGTTAGTCCAGTCAGTGTGTCAACCATGCACGTATAGAGGTATATAATGGCTAGCTTCCTATAACAATGAGAGTTTCTATTACATGGGACCGAACAAATGACCTGAGCGATGAGTAATACCGCTTGGAGCAAACAAAAATTTCGCTCTGTCATGTACTTAAGGTGCTAAGTAATAATAAGTAATGGTGACTACTTTACCTCATGAACATGATTTTAATACCATGTTATATGTTGCTTTACGTTTAAATACGCATGATTTATTTCTATTATCAAATGCTCATTTATATAAATATATATATGCGTATTACAGATGAGGTTTTCTATTTATGCATTTCTATTTTTCATGACATCTTTATTTTCCTTTAGTAATTGTATTATGTTGTATTAAATGTTTTTAAAAAAGTATTTTCCTAGATAGTTTGAAAAAAAAGTTATGACACTCACTGAGCTTATTTAGCTCACTCTTTGCTTCATTGTTTTCAACCAAAATCCTCCCTAAGTGTAGGTGTAGGTGTTACAGCTTTGGAGACCCCCATTCTAAAGTAGTTGAGCGACGTCGGGTGCTGCTGTTTTTATTTTATATTTTATATGTGCCCATGATCATACACTTTTGAATGAATTACTTTGTAAACCTGCATTTGAATTTGAACTTAAACTTTTGTAATCAATGAATATTCATAAGATGAAATATTCTAGTTACTTTTAAAATTGCATAAATTAAGTTGTGATGATTGTGGATTTGAAATGAGGGCCTAAGGCCCAATATTTTAAGTGTACAGTTTCTTGATTTTTCTTACAGGTTAGATTTTCAAAACGCAACCATCACGTTGCCAAAATTTTTATAAATCTTATTTTATAATTGTGTTTTAAAAGTAAAAAAAAAAAAAAAAATCCTCACCGAATTCCGCAATATTAAAATCTTCAAAGAGTTTTAAAAAGATTTTTATGTAAAAGAATACGGCTCGGCTTTACGGGAACTTTTCAGTCGAAGCAGATCTCAACTGGAAGGCTTCTATGAGGTACCGGGCGGGTCGCCTAGAGAAATAAAGGATAGGGACCCATCAACCACTTGCTAAACTTCTCATACAATTGATGCTCTCATAGAGTTTATAATACTATCCAGAGATACTCTTTATGCTTATCATATCTGCTTGAATATACTAAAATGTTGTCAATGAATACTATTACAAACATATCCAAATACAGCTCGAAGATCATGTTCATCAGGTCCATGAAAGCTGCTGGGGCATTTATCAATTCAAATGACATGATTAGGAACTCGTAATACTCGTAACGAATCCTAAAAGCAGTCTTCGAAACATCTTTTCCACGGATTCTCAATTGATGATATCCTAACATTAAATCGATCTTCGAATAAACTCTGGATTCTTGTAGCTGGTCAAATAGGTCGTCAATCCTCGGAAGCGGATACCAGTTCCGAACGGTTATCCTATTTAGTTGCCTATAATCAATGCATAATCTTAAGCTCTCATCCTTATTCCTAATGAACAAAACTGAAGTCCCCCATGGCGAATGGTTGGGTCTCACAAAACCCTTATCCAACAATTCTTTCGTTTGCACTTTCAACTCTCTCAGTTCAGTTGGAGCCATTCTATATGGGGCTATGGAAATCGACTCAATTCCCATAACCAAATCTATCTCGAATGCCAATTCTTCCAGCTCTCGTTGCTACTTCCGGATCCTACTAATTGCCTCACGGAGCTCTGACTAGATTACAACCCCTGGTTTGACCTCCAGCTACTTGATCCAGCGAAGGACTCTCCACTCCTGGTGAACTTGCTCGGTCCTCTTAAAAATCCACCAGTCTATCCACGTTTTTGAGTCAACTGCCTAGGTCTAGGAATAGTCTCTATACTCATTTCCACTTTAATTGTGGCTTCCACTAGCTCCCCGTACTGCGTATGGACTACTGAAGCAACGTAAGTCCTGATCCTCGGATTCAAGCCTGCTGCGAATCTCTTGGTCTTTTGCTTTTCGTTGTTTACTATAAAGGGCACTACACGAACCAACTTTGAGAATCTCCACTCGTAATCGACCATGGAAAGGTTCCCTTGTTCTAGCCAGAAGAATTATTAGATCTTTCCATCCTGGTAGCTCTTTGGATAGAACTTGTTCATAAATTCTTGCTTAAATAGAACCCAGGGTACTCCGACTATACTCCGCCTCTGCAACGCCTTCCACCAATCTTTAACTCTATATTTTAACAGGAAAGCAGCGAAAGCTATCATCTGGTCCTCTGAGCAACTCATCATTTGGAAGATCTTCTCGCTAGTCTCCAACCATGGTAAGGCACTATCCGAATTTTCGGTCTCATCGAACGACCTAGTGCCCAATTTTCGAGCACACTCAATGGAGACTCCTGATTCTAGCAGTTGATGAAGCGTCGCTGTTAAACCTCTAGCTAGCCCCTCTACATCTACATTCCCACCTACGGGCTCCGCAAGTCGCAAAGTTCTAGCTTAATTTACAAGCACGTTGACAGACTCGTCAACATGTCCCTCCCTTTGAGAGAGTACCTCAGCTGCTACTTTCCTAGTAGGCAGATGACCTCGATGACGCATGATTCTGTAAAATGAACAAAATCATGTATGCATGAAAAAAAAACTGTCTTCGTAAAATCATGCAACTATGTGAAAACTCTTTCTAAAATAATCTTTCAAACATCTTCTAGCTTTACCTTAAAATTCTTTCAAAAACCATGGCTCTGATACCAAACTGACAGGACCCAAACCGGATTCCTACTAATGAATCCAACGATCCTACCGAGCACCCCACGAAACTTGTCTAAAGCCTAACTAATAAGGTTTAAAAGGATATCATAGAACAAACCTGTAATTACTCTCAAATTCTAAACATATAAAAATTTACTCATTTAAAATTTTATTTCTTGTATGCATCGGTTAAATATATAATTTAAAAATATTATCATAAAAATGTAATTATCTAAAACATTGCATGTAAATAATAAAGTGCGACATCTGTTCGTAAATCTAAAAACATGCATATTACATTATTAAACTTAAATCGCAAACTTAATACAAAAAGACTTTGTAGTGTCGTCGGTCGGGCCCACCTAGTCTGTGTGTGGCTCTTTAGTACCTGGATTACCTATACCTACACCTAATGAAGGTTTTGAAATAAAAACATTGTAAGCTATAAAGCCCAGTAAGTACGAATGTGTTTATTCTAAAAATTACCTCCCAAAAATGTTTGAAAACATTTTTCTTTGAATTAATTCCATTTCTAAAAGGTTTGGGTTTCATAAAATTTGTATTTTGTTTCAAAAGCTTGTTTAAAATGTTTAAATTTTTTTAAAAAATATTTTCTTTCTAAAATTTGCTTTAATGGTATACTAGCAATACTAAAAACTTTAATGGCAACCCAAAAAAGTTAAAACCACAAAGGCGGCCGGACCAGCTCTACTCAGTGTGAGAGATCACGTGGCACAAAGGTTAGCATCGCTCACCGTAACAAAACTACTAAGACGTCTCGTATACACGTGTGGTGGAACTATCACTGCTCACCGTGCATTGAGAAATACCCAACAAGCTTAGAGGGCGACAATCTCAATAGACTCAATCCCCCCGATATTAACTGGACTAACCCTTCTAATATATATTATACACTATGGGGTATACTGGCCAGGTTTAAAGCTAAAAGGTCACGCTATACGGTCTCGGGCCGTCCACTAGGTTTGAAAACCTTTTTCTCTATTTCTATAAATTTATTTCCTTTTTATGCTATAAAAGAAATCATATACATATGGCATACCATTTACAAATAAATTATTTATTTTCATGCCAAAATATGAAAACAATTATGATCTAGACTAAAATAAAAGATATGAAATGTGTTTGTATAATAACTGAAAATCATTTAATAAAAATATTTGTACACTCACTGCTTGCTATCCTATTCACTTCACTTCAACTCAGCAATGTCTTTTCTACCTTAGCGACCTCTTTTTTAACTTGCTATGCTACCTACACTTGGTCACAAGAGAAACCTTATATTAGCTCATAGGTCACCTATCTAAAACAATCTTATCTTCCTCTATCTCACCCGAGCTACAACGGACTGCTTACTGCCAATCCAGCTCGAGCTCCAACTCCAGCTCGTATCTCGCATTCAACCTACCAAAGCGAGCTCCTCCACTCAGCTAAGCTCAAGCGAGCTCATCCATTCAGATCAGCTCAAACGAGCACCTTCACTCAGCTCAGCTCAAACGTCTCCTTCTCTCAGCTTAAATCAAACGAGCTCCTTCTCTCAGCTTAACAGGTTCCATGACAACACTCAATCCTTCTAAATCACAACAACTTCCATTTAACTTAATTCCTTAGCTACTTTACTTACCAAGCTTTTCCTCAACCTTTTGGCTTGTTCTCCAGTTCACGAGCTACTTCAAATCTCCAGATCTACTACACACAGACATCTTGTCAGTTCCATTAAAAACACAGACCATTCTCAACAGCTTTTATATCATAAAAACATCATAAAAGACCATCTTACCACTTGATTCTCACCAGATCTGGTTCTCAAATCTATTTTCACCTTCCAGCAGCTTGATCTTCTCCAAAGAGAGCGGAATCCGGCTTTGGGGATAACGACAGTAGCTTCCTCCCCTCTATTGTCGAGAGCTCTATTTCTCTCTTTTTCTCTTTTTCTCTCTTTTCTCTCTTCTTCTCTCACTCTGTCTTTCTCTTTTACACCGACACACCACCCACACGCCTTTTTATAGGTGTGGGTCAAGCTCACTTTTCACCCTTAATCTTCCTGAAAATTACGCTTTTACCGGATTCTAGAGAATTCTTTATTTCCTTAATGTTTTTGTCCTTTTCTCTTAATTACCATTTAGCCACTAAATCTAAATATCTGACATTTTACTCTTAGGTCCCTCAACTTTTTATAATTTTAATTTATTCCAAATATTTTTAAAAATTTATTAACATTAAATTTTCGCTTCTGATCATATAAAGGCTGTTATTTACCTTAGAGCTTGATACAATTTGTATCATCTGAGACTATAGGATTATAAGTCTGTTGCTAACTATAATACTATTCTTTTTGACATCACTTCAGAGCTTAAGTTATGTGGTAAAAAATTAACCAATGTAAATTTATTAAAGAAAACTTTCTCTACATTTCATGCCTCGAATGTGCTCTTGTAGCAGCAGCAATATCGAGAGCATCAGTTCACAAAATACACTGAGGTAATATCATATATTTTAGTTGCAGAATAAAATAATGAGCTGTTATTGAAAAATCATGAACTACGCCTAACTGGTTCCTTAATATTGCCAAAAGAAAATGCTAACTCAAAAAAGAGACCATGGATCATATTAAAGACACGGACGTTAGTGTAGGCATGGATATGGTCGTAATTCTCGTGGCCAGTGTAGTAAAAAATCTTCAAGTTAGCAAAATCAGAAAAATATTCCTCAGAAGTGGAATGTTGTTAAAGCTAAACATGATAAAAGCAATAAATATATTAAAAATGCTAATAATACTTGTCATAGATGTGGTATGTCAGGACATTGATCACTCATTTGCTATACATCTAAGCATTTGGTTGACCTTTATCAAGCATACATGAAAGAAAAATGGAGAAAAGTCGAGGCAAATTTTGTAGATGACTTTGACCTTGTGGATATTACTCATCTTGATGTCTTTGATTTTTTTGAATATTCAGATGGAAAGATTAATCATTTAATTGGCGATAGGCATATCCATGCCAATTAAAATTTAAAAACTATGTCATATCTTCAGTATTATTTCCATTTTAGAATTTAAGAAATTCATCATTTCTTACTTTGTTAGGATTATATTTGATTTATTATTATTATTTAGAAGATCAATAAAGTTATTATTATTATCATTTATTTATTTTTCTTCTTTTTACAAAAAGAACATGGATGGACAATCTAATTTTAATATGGAAGTTGGGGATATATGTCTCGTTGATAGTGGAACTACACATAGTATTCTTCGAAATAAAAAATATTTCGTGGATATAACCTTGCACAAAGTCAATGTAAATACTATATCTGGTCCTATAGACCTTATCAAAAGCTCCGAAAGAGCTATAATCGTATTAACAAATGGTATAAAGTTAAGCAAAAATATTGTTCTATATTCAAGCAAATCTAAAAGAAGTTTGCTTAGTTTTAAAGATATTTGTAGTAATTGATATCATATTAAAACTACCAATGAATGTAAAACCCAAAATCTCGTTCATCGAAGAGCAAAATATTTTTTTGATGGATCGCGTTCGATCGAAAAATTATAATTATCGAGTCCTAAAATATTCAAAATAATTATTTTAGAATAATAAAAAATAAATTCGAGTTCATGAAGACGGATTCGAAATTTAAAATAATTCCGAAAACGAAATCAAGTCGTAAGTGGATTCCCGGACGGATGGACGAAAATGGATTCGAGCTTGGAAGTTAAAGCGAGAATGTATGGAATAATTTAAATAAAATAAAGTGGTGGCATGTACGGATTAAGCAAGACATGTGGCAAGAATCCCATTTACATGAGTGCCACATGTCAAGCAATCCATTATATATATATATATATATAATTGAAAAGCAAGAAATAAAAGTGAAGTAAGCTTGCATTCCTCATTCGGTCACCATGCTTCATCAAAACAAATCCGAGAGAGATAGAGAATGAGAGAGTGAGAGTAAGAGAAAGAGAGAAAAGCAAGCAATCAGGTATTCGATCTCCATGCATCATCAAATAAACCGAGAGCCTTCATAGAGAGAACTCGAGAGAGTGATCGAGAGGAGGGGAAGACTAGATCTGAGGCAAAACCCGAGACCTGCTCGTGAAGGAATGCACCAACAGCTGCAATCACTCTCCTTGGACGGTCTCCATTCGTGCATGCACACGAATGAGTGAGTGGGTTGAGCGTCGATCTTAGATCGTAAAGAAGTGGCAGATATGGAAACCGTGAAGGGGAGTACTTGGCTGTTTGAGGATTCAGATCTGAACTAGAGGAGGATATTGCAAGGAGAAGTGTTGCAGTGGGCTGAGTCACGGCTGTTAGGAGCTGTTGTCGCTACCATGAGTTGTAGCCACTGTCGTGAACTGCTGCCGAGCAGCTGCTGTCAGATCGAGAAAAATCATTTTAGACTTGAGGTGAAGTAGAATCAAGAGAAGATAGCTGCTGGTTAATCTGGAGAGGAAGACAACAGGTAATTGAGAGCGTGTGCAGCAGCTAGGAGAAGCTTGAGCTGCAGCGTCGATCGGTTTTGGAAGTGGAGGACGACGGCAGCTTGTTGGTAAGTGATTCAATTCTGTCTTGGGCATGAGTTGGTAGCTGCAGCAACTTGTTTTTAATGGCAGCTCGTGCATGTAGATGGAAGGAGGTGTTACTTGCTGCCGTGAGCTTAAGTGAGTGTCATCTCGCTGTCGCGATTGTTTGAGAGTTGGTTCGAAGTGAAAATCAGTTTGAGTTGAGGTAAGTGCTGTTCCATTTGGTTTTGTTGTGTTATTCGAGTAGTTTTTAAAGCGTGCATGTGAATTTTGGATTGAAGGAAGCTCGATTTAAGGTGAAGTATAAGGACAGCCCATTCGCGCAAGTTTTCTTTCGAAGTTTCAAGCTTTCGAAATGAGTTTTGAACGGTATATTGAGTTCTTTTGTTTTCGTTTGGATGGATAATGATTATGTGATGTTATGGATGATAGTTGATATTGTTATGATTGGGTTTTAGGATTGAGAACCTCGTTAGTGCAGAGGTTCGCTCGTTATTGTTCAGTTGTGTTTTGAATGAAATTGTCAATGGTTGTTTTCATTGCGATTTGATTACGGGCTGTTATAGGAGAAGTTAGAGGCTGTTATATTATGCTTTTAATTTCAAGTTCGTCGTCGTGGAAAATAATGCATTTTAGTGTGTTATATTGTGTCGAATAATTGTTCGATCATTGAAAAATCGCTTTTGAGTGATTCGGTGAAAATTTTCCGCTAGTGCCAAGGTTTTTAGTTTGTGATTTTCGTTGTCGAATGTGAAAGTGTTGATGATGTTATCAAGCTGCCTTAAGACATATTTAAGCCCGTTAAAGTGTTAAAGTTTGATGTTAGGATAGTTTGAAATACATTTAAGTTAATCGGATAGTTTTTGTTTCGCGCGAAATCGTTAAATTGTCGAATTTCGAAGCTGAATCGGGAAATGAAGATTGTTTAGCTTGCTGCCATGTTTTTCATTTTTGTGCTTTAAAGTGTTTGAATATTCATTTTTCATGAATTAAGTAAAGTCACGAGTAGTATTGACGATAAGTTTGATGGGAAACGAAGGAATCGCGCGAAACGCTAAAAACGATAATCGCGATAGCTAGTTAAAATCGCGTAAGTTTTATGTTATTCGTTTAGCTTCGAATCTTCTTTTTATTGAATCCATTAGAATGTGATGTCGATGATGTTACTTTAGATTAGAATGTGATAGTTGTCAGTTTTGTAATCGTAGAGTTTCGATGAAAGGACCCGACCCGGATTTCCCCTGAAGAGATCCGAGCGGAGCCCTCCCGGCACCCTACAGAATCCTTACAGTCTTCATGCAGGTGACTTAAAAGGACTCCGTGAAGCTAAGCCGTAAAACAATTTAATTTCAAAATGCATACATTCATTTCCACTTCCAAAAGGGACCTCAGGTCCATCGCAAAATCCACATTTCAATGCAATTCTAGTCTTTACAACTAAAACCACTTCAATTTAAAGAAAACATTCCACATGCATGCTAACGTAATTAAAGTTATAAAACTAAAATATCTACATTACATTAAAATCCGTTATACAACAAAATTTTACTTTGTTTTCACAGTTTCGGTCGCCTGATAAACTCGCCTACTCTTGAGCTGGAGATCTGCCGCCTGGAGGACTCGAACCTGCGCCTGGGGGGGTTTTTAAAACAAAATAAACAAGAAAATAATGAGCTAAAAAGGCTCAGTGAGTGTTATGCAGTTTTAAATAGGTTTTCTTTAATATCCTTTCAAAATCTTTTGAAAGAATCCAAGTTCCGAAACAATTTATGTAAACATGAATTTCATGAT
This sequence comes from Dimocarpus longan, assembly GCA_022984855.1. NCBI lineage: Eukaryota > Viridiplantae > Streptophyta > Magnoliopsida > Sapindales > Sapindaceae > Dimocarpus > Dimocarpus longan. The sequence continues at coordinate 28,028,730 of CM041019.1, read as the reverse complement.
GTTACAAAATCATTTTATACATAATTGCTTGAAAACAATATACAAGATTATAAGCATCATAAAATTTATTCATAACATAATCATAAGTTCATAAATAAACTCATAAAATCATAAATCAATCCTCAGTCATAAAACATATATCCAATGGGACCCGGGAAAATCATGATCACCGCCCGGTCTTGGGTCACCGGTGGTGGGGACGTGCAATCTCATTCATAACCACTATGCCGCGGTATGTCACCTCGCTGAACATAGGGCATCATTCATGATAGTACCTTATATACGCGTAGAGGGCGACATGACAGACTCGATCCCCCCCCTATAGTTAGTGGACTTTCCCCCGACAGACATGCCATACGCGATATAAGGCACTTCGGCCGCATAACAATCATAATTCAGTCATAATGGGGATGGGTAGCCATTGGTTTTGAAATACATTATCATGCTAAAATAGTATTTGTAAAGCATGTTCCTTCGCTTATAAAACAAAACATAAAAGTACATTTCAATAACAAGTTTACGATCAATATTACTTTAAATACAAATATAAACAATTCGAAACGTATAACATTCCTGTAAAGCGTATATCATTCATATAAATTCATTTAAGTATTAAAACATTTAAATTTTGCATGAAAGCATAAAAATCATATAGAAATCATATTGCATTTATCATTTATAAAACAAGTTACACTCACCGATTCTTAACTCACGGAAACGACCGGATTTTCTATCTTGCGCTACTTCTTTAACATTGCTTTCCTTTGCCTTAACGATGCCTATATAAGTTAACATTCGAATATAAGCACGCCGGAACTATGCTAATCGAATCTAGAGCAACATTATTGAAGCCATAATCTAATGGATTCAATAAAAAGAATAAGCGAAGCTAAACGAACAACATAAAACTTACGCGATTTAACTAACTATCGCGACTTATCGATTTTAACATTCGCGCGATTCCTTCAATTCCAAATAAACTTATCCTCCATATTACTCGTGACTTAACTTAAATCAAGGCAACCAAAGATTCAAACATGATAAAGCATAAACGTGAAAAATATGGCAGCAAACTTAACAATTATTCATTTTTCCAATTCAACTCCAAAATCGACTATTTAACGATTCCGCGCGAACTAAAACTATCCGATTAACTTAAACGCATCTCAAACTATCCTAATATCGACTTAACACTATGATGGGCTTAAACACAACTCAAGACAGCGAGTAGACATCATAAACGTTTTCACAATCGACAACAAAAATCACAAACTAAAAACATTCGCACTAGTGGAAAACTCGACCAATTTGCTCGGAAACGATTAATCAACGCTCGAACGATATTTCGATACTATCAAATACACTAAAATGCATCCTTTTTCATGTTAACAAACTTGGAAATAAAAGCACTACATGACAGCCCCTATATCATATTGTAACAGCCCATACAACGAATAATTCACGAACTTTCAACATCGACAATCAATCGCCAACTTAACGAAACAAATCAAACGAACCTCCGCACTAACGAGGTTCTCAATCCTAAACCCAAACATAATATCATCAATTATTTCAACTCTAATCACATGGTTGCTTACTAATTACCAAAACAACTCAACGAAGAAAATAGGCAGCGCTTACCTTACTAGCTTCGTTCGAAACAACTTCCGAACGGCGACGAAACTCTCGCGGTAGCAAGCTTCTTCTTCCACCAGCAAGATGTTTTCTCTTATTGCTGTTTCACTTCAAAACTGGATGTTGATTTCAACTTGACAGCAGCTGTTGGCAGCAGCTACATCAATGTTGACAGCACACGGCACCAGATGGCAGCAACGGCAGCAAGCTCACGATGGCAGCAGCTTGGACAAGGCAGCGACTTCGACTCGGCAGCAACTCAACTCCTCACTCGGCGACAGAACACAGCGACGGCACCTGGCATTGGTAGCAGCTGGCTTCAACACCTCACGCCAGCACAAGGCAGCGACGGCAGCAGCACCAGCATCTTCGCGCCATCAGCCAGCAGTTCCCGTCCACAGCAGCAGCTACACCTTCACGCCAGTAACTCCTCTCACCGGCGACAATGGCAGCAGCTCACTCCTTCTTTCTTGCATGCACGGTCTGAAGTGCTTCAATCTGCCTTTGCATGTCCTCTTTCTCTTCAGATCTGAACTCTTCTTCCACCTTGCATCATCTCAATCTAAACTCTTCTTCCACCTTCCACCTTCCACCGAAAGGCTTGATGAATAAATGAAGAAGAAATAGAATGTTTCTTGCAAATTTGCTTCCGGTTTTGGTGTAAGGAGGGGGTTGACCGAGCTTGACATATATTGCTTTCTTCTATTTCATTCGCTTTTGTTTCCCATTTTAATATTTTGATGCCCGAATGACACTTGTATCCCTCATTGCTTGCATGAGTGACAAGTGTCACATGCATGCACCAATTTATTTCATTAAAAATCTTTCATGCATTCTCCCATTAATTCCAAGCTCGAAACCGATTTCATCCATCCGTCCGGGCATCCACTTACAACTTGATTTCGTTTCCGGGATTATTTATTTATTTATTCATTTATTATAAATATTCTAAATTCGCAGCCGTCTTACATTATAAATAAATTTTATTACTCGATAAAATACTTATTCCGAATAATTTCGGACTTAAGAATTATATTTTTCCGATCGAAACACGATCCAATCAGAAAAATAATTCACTTAACGACGATGAAGATTTTGGGTTTTACATTCGAGTAGTTTACGTTGCGATAATGAATTGGTTCGAATATTAGTTTTCCGTATTGTTATCGTGTAAGGATAATCGCTTGCATTGTCGTGATTAGAAATCCTCGTGTGAATTAAGTTTAGTTTGTGCGCAAGTCGTGTTTTGACGAAATCTCGATCGAAACCAATTGTAGGTGAATCGGAGAGCGGACGAGATCCATAATGGGAAGTGGTGATAAAGTATTGGGAAGCAAGTTGTGAGTATGGATTTTATTTAAAGTTTTCATGCAAATGATTCTATGAATGCAATTTTATTATATTTCATTTCATACAAGCCATGAATAGTTTTAAATGAGTTATATTATGAATGTTTATACATATTCTTCAAGTAAAATACTTTAGTAAATTGAAATGATATACATGCATAGAAATATTACTTGCGAAAGTTCGTTTCAATATTATAGCATATTGCCAAGATTTTTCATATATATATGTCTTTGGTTTAACCTAACCCCTAGTTACACCCGGTCGAAGTATTCCATACGTGTACGGTAAGTTGGGGGGAGTTACTAACTTTGGGGGGATCGAGTCTGTCTGTAAACCCCTATATTCGATTTTATGTTTCCTAACCTTAGAAACTAAATTATCGAATAAAAAGGACAAAATGGTCATTTAGTAAAAAAAAAATATATATATATATATTATAAATGGATGGCAAGATTGTAAAACTTTAGTTTAGTAAGTTAATAATTTAATTATATGAAAAAAAAATGAGACAAATGATCATTGATTTTTATTAGTAAATAACATAACTAAGGGCAATTTTGTAAATCCAACAAGTCAATAGAGGATATGGTGGTCATTTAGCAAAAAGGTGGCCATATAATACACCACTTAGTCACTTTTTCATTCAAAATGAAGAAGTAGGCGTGAGAAACAAAAAATAGAATAGAGAGTTGAGAGGGAGAGCATGAGATGGAAGGAAATTAGAGGGGGAGAAGAACAAGTGATATTTTCAACCAATTTTCAAGCTTCCAAGCAATTGTTCTAGTTGATCCCAAGCCAAAACATCAAACCCTAAGCATAGATAAGGTAAGATCTGATCTTCTCCATAGACTTTAATGTGGTGGAAATGTGTAAAAGCATGATGTTGGGTTTGTATGATATGATGATGGATTAGTTTGTTTACTTGATGTGTTATTGGTGAGATTTTGATGTAAATCAATGTTATAGTTATAAGTTGTTAAAAAGGGAACTTGAATGATGTAAAAATGGTAGGTTAGGGTTATGGGAGAAACCCTAACTTGTGATTTAAATTGTTAGAAAAGCAAAAGTAGTTGTAGATTAAGTGTTTGATGAAAAACTTATGAGAGATAGTTTTGTAAAAACTTGAAAGTTTTACTCTAGAATGAGTGTGTGGGTGTGTTATGGCTGTGAAGATTAGTGGAAAACCTCTGAAATTAGATGGTTTTGAACCCAAATTTTACCATAAATAAGATTAGGAAGATAAGTAGAAAAGATAGAAGTTCAATGGAAGTGGTTTTGAGCATATTAGAAATCCCGAGCTTAATGAAGGGTCAGTAGAGACCTGACTTGTTTTAGCTTATTTGGGGTTGTTCTACACCTCAAGTAGAAAATTCCGTATCTAATTGCAAGTGATGAGTAAATTGCACTACAATATGCGATGTAGAAAATTCCGCATGTAGTTGCGTAAAGTATAAGCTATTGGCACTACAACGGCGATGTAGAAAAATTCCGCGTTGTGGTTACTTAGAGTTGAGAAAGTTCGCCCTACGTCGCGATGTAGCAAATTCCGTGCGTAGTGGCTTCGCACATGGTTGTCTTATGAGAAATGGTTTTCAAAAGAAAAAAAAAATAAAATCGATTATTTTCTAAGTAATGTCTATGCGGAGTTATACCTTTATATATATATTGCCTAACCTCTCTTTGTTTTGTGTAGCTTGTATACTTTAGTAGACGTTGGCACGGACGCTCTTGCATCAAAGACATTATTTTGATTAACTTTAGGTGGGAAAAATAATGAGACCAACTATATGGATGTTAATGTATTTTGACATTGTGTACATGTGTATATATTGAATCAAATAACTACGTGTTGACATGAGATATTTGACGGATTATAAATCATATTTTGATATGTATATATAAATGAACCATTACACTTGATATGCACATATTGCACAAGGCACATATTTCATATAAGTATGAGTTGTTATATGTCAATTACATATGTGAATTATGTTTGTAAAAGAATTGCATGTTTGTGAAATGAATAAAAAATGCATGTTTGAGATTGAAAGAAGTTGGACGGTGATCAAAATAGTTCGAAGTGTATTTCTTATGCAGGTTGATTTTGGAAATGTTAAACTTACAATCGTTATGCTGTCTGATTTTTATAAAATTAGTTTTCAATCAAACGCGAAAAATTCACACCGTTTCAACTATATTAAGAAGTGTATTTCTCCAATCCGACAAGTCGGGTTCGGGGAGTCCGTTGAAGTGTCCAGCGGGATCCTCCATACAAGAGCTTAGATAAGGTCTGGGAAGGGTCCTGTCACTGTCAGTCACCTTCTGCAAGTATGGGATAGTGTAGATCTGCCTAATGTTGGAGGGAATCGTGATCCCATAGTTGTTTCCACATCTGCGACTACACATGGTGAGAGTTCCCCTAATCCTAGTGGCGTGTTTTCGCACCGTCATGAAGGATAAGATTCCCTGGATTGCCAAATCGGCTAGTAAGAAAACAAGAAAAGTTTTTAAGAAAATTTTGATAAGTATCTTTCGCATTTTAAAATGAGATTATAGTTTTTCAACAAAGTAAGGTAAAGTAAGTAAATAATAGTTTTTCAACCTATTTTAGGAGGAATATTATGTTAAGCAAAAGTATAGTTTCTGTTAAACTGACCCACTCACTAAGTTATTCTCTTTTTTTTCCTGTTTTATTAAAATCCTCCCCAGGTGCAAGTACAACCAGTGTGGCGGAAGCATCTCCTTCGGACGTATAGGCTAATTAGAGACACGACCACGCTGCACTAGTTTCTAGACATATTATCATGTACTGTATTTATTATCTTTTCCAGATTTCTCCAGTTTTGTAAATATTATTTTGGACAAAGGATTTTATGTGAATATCATGCATGATGTTTAAGGTTTTAATCAAGTTGCTTTCCATATCATTGAATGATTATGAAATTGAAAAAGAGCCTGAGGCCTATTAGTTACGAAAATATTTGGAAATGAAATTATACAGGTTTTATGAAGTTTTTACAAGTGAAAATTTTAGAAAAACAGTCGTTGTGCTGCCGGATTTTCATAAAACACTATTTTCATAAAGTTATTTTCAACGAACAAAATTCCTACCCATTTTCAGAACTAAAAGGATTTCAAGTATTTTCAGAAAGGAAAGAGGCTTAGTTTTACGAGAACTTTTCAGCCTGAGCAGATCTCGACTGGACAACCACCGTGGGGTACCGGACAGGTCGCCTAGCTAGTATAGTTAGAAAGGGGCCTATCAATGAAAATAATAGAGAATATCTCTATATTACATCAAATATTTCAGGCTAGTAGCTTATTTTAGAATAACTTAATACTTATTCATCTGGCTTATATTATGTACATATAAAACCATTTGAAACCTACGTAGTTATGAACTAAAAGTTCACATATTCAAAGTTATTTTCACTTTGGCATGATCGTTTGGGTCACCCAGGATCTATAATGATACGTAGGATAGTTAAGAATTCTCAGAGACATTCAGTAAAGAACCAGAAGATTCTATTATCCAATGAGAATAAATGTACTATTTGTTTACAAGGAAAACTGATTATTAGACCATTAAATTTAAAGGTTGATTTGGAATTCTCATATTTCTTACAAATAACACAAGGAGACATATATGGGCCTATCCACCCAGCAAGGGGACCATTTAGATACTTTATGGTGTTGATTGATACATCTGTACGATGGTCACATATTTGTTTATTTTCTACATGTACTACTGCTTTTTCTAGATTGCTTATACAAATTATCACACTTAGAGCACATTTTTTGGATTATCCAATCAAGTCTATATGTATGGACAATACTGGTGAATATACGTCAAAAACGTTTGATGAATATTGTGCATCAATTGGAATAGATGTTGAGCATCCAGTTCCACATGTGCACACGTAAAATAGCTTGGTAGAATCATTTATCAAGTGTATTCAGGTAATTTCACAAACTTTATTGTTACGTATGCAATTAATTATTTCTGCATGGGGTCATGCTGTGCTACATGCAGCGACTTTAATTCGTCTTAGACTCATCACATCTCATCAGTATTCTCTATTACAAATTGTATCTGGTCATGAACAAGATATTTCTCATTTATGTATATTTGGTTGTGCTGTGCAAATCCCTATTGCACCCCTACAAAGAACTAAAATAGGTCCATGACGTCATTTAAGGATTTATGTGGGTTATAATTCATCTTCAGTAATTAGATTTCTTGAACCCAAGATAGAAGATCTTTTTACCGCACGATTTGCAGATTGTCACTTTGATGCGATAATTTTCCCACCATTAGAAAAAGAGAAAAATTCTCCTAAAAAGAAGTACGAGAAAAATTTTTCTCCTGAAGAGAATGGTGAATTTTCTTGGAATGTTACCAAATTGGCTCATTTAGATCCTCATACATATCAAAGTGAAAATGAAGTACGAAGGATAATTCATCTTTAGATGTTTGCTAATCAATTACCTGATGTGTTTACAGATGCATCTAAAGTAACAAAATCTTATATACTAGCAACCAACACACCAACCCGGGTGATTGTTCTTGATGAACAATCTAATCGAATGACAGCAAATAAATCATTTATTGCACGCCAAAAATGTGGTAGATCAGTTGTAACATACCCTTTCGAATTATTGTACTATACATGTATTGTATTATATGTGACGTATTTATGGAGAAATAAAAAAATAAATTAAAGTGCCCAAGTGTGAAATGAAATTTTTGTAAAATTTTCTATTAGGTCTGAGGATGGTTTTTTATTTCAAAATAGTACAATAATTTTAAGCGATTGAGTCCGGATGAATAATCTAATCCTAATAAAGTTTTTGAATGTGGAATTAAGTTATAACAGGATTTCCGGATAGATCGGAATCAAATTTAAATTCGAAATTTAAAAGGTTGAACGAATGCATGAAAGTACAGAAGAATGCATGCATGGATGATAAGTGGCATAAAATAAGAGATAAGGATGATACATGCTTGACAAGTGTGACTCATGCATGAAGGATGAGTGACAAGTGTCACAAAACCATGAAATATATATATGTGAAATCAAAAGAATAAGAATTGAAGCAAAAAGAGTCATTATCTATATTTGGTCATCAATTCAACCGAGAGAGAAAAAGTAAGTGAGAGAGAAACAAAAAGCAAACAAGAAATGAAAGAAAGATGATGCACTCGATCAACAAAGCAAAAACCAAGAGGAGAAAAACAAAGCAAAACCAATAGCTAAACAAGAAGCCACATTCGGTCAACACCAAAAAAATGAGAGAGCAAAACCGAAACCTTAGAGAGAAAGAGGTGTGTTCTGGGCTAAGTGAAGGAGAAACCGAATTAGTTTGCTGCTAGGAGGAGTTTGAGGTGATTTTGAAAGAAATTCATCACAACTACAAGAGGAAGAAAGTGTAATTCAATCACAAGTGAGAGAATTGCATGCTCTCGAGATTCATCAAAGAAGACAACACCATTTTTGTGGAGTTTGAAGCTGTTTTTGAAGAGATCTACACATGCAAAAGTTATAGACAAAGCTAGAAGCAAGATTCATCTAATCCAAGAGGTAAACTTTAAGTTTCCATAAATTTTGTTAAGGATATGAATGGATTTTATGAAATAATGTTTGAGTTTTAAGATTTGAAACCTCATTAGTGTGGAGATTGATTTGCATGTGGATTTAATGTAAAATCAAGTGAGAAAATTTACATGCATGTGATGTTAGTCTCGGCCAAGGATGAATGTAGTGATCTATTTTGAGTATGAGTGTTTTATCATGAGATTTGATGTATTTTGAATGTGTAAAACATAATGGAATGTTAATATGTTAGTGCATGATCAATTCGGTTAAGAAGTGTTGGATATGATTCATTTTGAATTTAAGTTATTTGAATGATTTTCGTGCTTGAAAATATGTTGAAAGGTTGGAATTTTATGTGGAAATGAAAAACAAATGATTGATAATTCAAGGGTTATGAATTCGGCTATAATAGGTTCAAAATGATAGAAACTTGTTTTTGATTGGTTTATGTGATTTTGTGGAGTATTTGGATGATGGAATTGGCATAGAAATGGAAAGAAAATTCATTAAATGTTAAATGGCCATTTCGTAGTTAAAGGTTTCATAATTGCTCGAAAGTGATGCTTGGTGAATTTAAATGGAATTTACACCATTCCTTGATGCATTTGAATGAGAATTTGATGAGAAAATTAAATAAGATTGATGATGGGAGGATGTATTAGGTTCGGCCAATCTAAAGTGTAATACGAAAATTTCGCATAATGCGTTAGGGTGAAATTAGACTTTATTCAATATCCTTTATGCGTTTAGATATTTACAATGACAAACGGATAGTAAATGCGAATAAATAATGGAATGAATACGATTTAAAAAGGGTGTTTCGAATTGTTAATATATTAACGTGTGGTTATGAAATTATTGAACAAATAACGTTGGTTCTAAAAATAGAATACGAAAATGTGTAGGTTACACGGAGGCGAGAAAATCTATCCGTTAAATTTAAGTTTATTGCAAACTATGAAATAAGGTGAGTGTCCTAATAAAAACGTTTCGAAATGTTTATGTTTCTATTCATGTTGGTTTTATATGACGAATTTAAATTCATGCTGTTTATAAATGAAAGTTAATTTTTATGATCAATGAATTATCATACAAGAACCTTTATGCATGAATTATTAAATATTTTGCATGAAATGTGAATTATGTGATGAAAGGCAAAATATTTGGAAATGATTTGTGAGCCTATGGTATGCCTTGAAGGTATCCTGATATTACCGGTAATGGTTAAATACCCAAAGTGATGCAGGGTTCCGCCAATAGTGATATGGGATTCCGCTATCGTACAGGGTATATTTCGCTATTGTAGTTATGTTGGATTTCGCTACTTGGTTACCGGACATCTACCCTAAGTGATGTGGGATTCCACTTATGAGCGATGCTGGATTTCGCTCTGCCAAATATCTAGGATACTATATGGAATAAATTATCAGTGGTTGACTTATTTTACTCAAAGGCATTCCGAACACTTAAATGCCACCACTATTTATTATTTATGGCAGAAAAATGAAATCATACGAAATGATAGTTTACGTATAGTTCGTTATTTGAAAAACATTTCAAAAACGTTTTCTGAAATCAGAAAGAATGCTTTTCAATTGATTATTGAATTTCAATTTACGATGTATGGCTTATGCTGTTTATGATGTTTATTCATGCATTTGATTTATATATGATACTCAGAGTGTTTATTTTCATTCCGCAACATGAACATAGTTAAGAAATATGGTTTTAAAGCTTTAGGGAAGATAATTTTTGAAAATATAGATTGAATGGAAATATATATATGACACTCACTGAACTTATTAGCTCACTCCTAGTTTTATGTTTTACAAATAAAATCTCCCAGGGACAGGTATAGGTACAGACATTATAGTGGCAAGGACTCCAACCCTAGAATAGTCAGTCGTTGTCGTGTGTTGCTGTGAAATTTATAATTATACATGGATGATATTTATGTTTTGAGAACTTGTGAAACAATTTTGTATATAATTGTACGCAACTTTTGGAAAAGTTGTTTATGCATGAATTGTTTATGTTTTTAAGTTATCTTTTAAATTAAAGCATGTTTGTGATTGTTTTTGAAAAGTGAAAAGAGGGCTTAAGGCTCAGAAGTTGAGAATTGCGATGATATAGAAGTGTACGAGTTTTTAATGATTTTCTATAAGGTGAAATTTTTAGAAAAATAGTAATTATGCCGTTAAATTTTTTTTTTTTAAACTTTGTTTTGCAAATGTATATTTTAAAATGAAAAATTTCCTAGCGATTTTCGCTAGAGAAAAAAAAAAAGTTAGAAAAGGTTTTCAGAAAAAGATAAAGGCTTAACTTCATGAGAACTTTTCAGCCGTAACAGATCTCGACTGGAAGGCTACCGTGAGGTTATTGGGTGAACAACCTTAAGTATAGAATCGGGATCCATCACCAATTGGTTCAAAAGATACAATTCCCCGGAAGCGGAAAGCCAAAGACAAGGATCCTATAGAAAATAATGCTCGAGTCATGAAAAATATCACATTCTCTTGAAGAGGTACAATCTTCTGAAGAGATACAAAATCTTAAAAATACAGAAATTTGCATAAATTATGCAAGAGAATTATGGAGTCATGATAAAATAATCATTGACAATTTATTTATATCTGTAGTAGCTATTGAGATAATAAATAATAATCATGAACCATACAGTATCAATAAATATCGACAAAGGCATGATTGGCCTAAGTGGAAAGAAGCAATTCAAGCAGAATTGACTTCATTAGCCAAACGTAAAGTATTTGAACCAGTAATCCAGACGCCTGAAGATGTTAAACTCGTTGGGTATAAATAGATATTTGTTCGAAAACGTAATGAGAAAAATAAAGTCGCAAGACATAATGCACGACTTGTAGTATAGGGTTTCTCACAAAGACTTGACATTGATTATGATGAAACGTATTCATCTGTAATAGATATAATTATGTTTCGATTTTTAATTAGTTTGACGGTCTCTGAAAGACTTGAAATATGTCTTATGGATGTAGTAACAATATATTTATATGGGTCATTAGACACTAATATATACATGAAAATCCCTGAAGGATTTAAAATGCCAAAAGCATATGACCCAAATTCTTGTAATTTGTATTCAATAAAGTTACAATGATTTTTATATGACTTAAAGCAATCCCGACGAATGTGATATAATCGTCTACATGAAAATCCCTGAAGGATTTAAAATGTCAAAAGCATATGACCCAAATTCTCGTAACTTGTATTCAATAAAGTTATAATAATCTTTATATGACTTAAAGCAATCTCGACAAATGTGATATAATTGCTTTAGTGAATACCTCATAAAAGAATGATATATAAATGATCCTATATGTCCATGTGTATTCATAAGGAAATTAGAATCTGGATTTGTAATTATAGCAGTATATGTCGATGACATGAATAAAATTGGAACTCCTGAACAACTCTTAAAACTACTGAATATTTGAAAAGAAAATTTAAAATAAAAGATTTGGGGAAAATAAAATATTTTCTCAGCTTGGAGATCGAGCACAAATCAAAGGGAATGCTAGTCCATCAATCAGCTTATGTTGAAAAAATCCTAAAAAGATTTAACATGGATAAGGCTCATCCTTTAAGTACTCCTATAGTTGTCCTGTCTTTGGACCCAAAGAAAGATTCATTTCAACCGAAAGATAATGGTGAAAAGATACTTGGTCCAGAAGTACCATATCTTAATGTCATTGGTGTCTATGTATACTTGGCACAATGCACAAGATCAGATATTTCATTTTCGGTAAATCTTCTAGTAAGGTTTAGTTCTGCACCAACCCGAAGACACTGGAACGGAATCAAATATATTTTTCGATATCTTTGATGAACTATAGACTTGAGTTTATTTTATTCAAAATCAACAAATGTTTCTAGTCTGATTAGTTATCCTGATGCTGGTTATCTCTTTAATCCTCATAAATCACGTTCATAAACTGGATATATTTTCACATATAATTATACAGCAATTTCATGATGCTCTACCAAGTATACTCTTGTTGCCACATCGTCCAATCATTCTAAGATTTTTGCACTTCATGAAGCAAGTAGAGAGTGTGTATGGTTGAGGTCTGTTATTCATCATATCTAAAACACTTGTAAATTGTTTTCAGTTACAAATTCATCAATAGTGATATATGAAGATAATGCTACTTACATTACACAAATTAAAGGATGATACATCAAAGGAGATAGAACAAAACATATATCACCAAAATTCTTTTACACTCATGAACTTCTAGAAAGTTGACAAATTAATGTCAAACAGATACATTCTATAAATAATCTTGCAGATTTATTTATTAAGTCTTTACCAATATCAACTTTTAAGAAGATAGTATATAATATTGGTATGCGTCGACTTCATAAACTGCAAAAGTGATAATTATATATTTTTCAGGGGGAGAATATTCTTTGGACATATGTGCACTGCACTCTTTTTTTCTTAACCAGGTTTTGTCCCACTAAGTTTTATTAGTAAGGTTTTTAATGAGATAGTATTTTGGCACGTCCAAGAATCTTAAAGAGTATTACCAAGTGGTATACACCCGAGAGGGAATATTATAAATATATAGTTTTAACACCATTTTCTTTTTGATAATAATCTTTACCCCATTTTTTGTTATTTTATTATAGAAATGATTCTTCAATTTGCCTATAAATAGACCTATATTATAACCTTTAGAAGACACACATCAATTGAATTCCATTCACCAATTTTCTATTGTTTCTCTCTTCCTCTATTATTGTTGTTAGTATTCTAAATTCATTGTTTCGTAATTTATTTTACAACAATATATAATTTATAACTACACCCATAAATATTAATCACTTTCTCATATATATAATAAAACATTTTTATTTTCTCAAACTTTTAATTTCTCTTTTAAATACTAATTTCAAATATCAAATAATTTTTAAATAAACAAATTAATTACAGAATATTGAAAATGATTTTGAAATACTAATTTCAAATAGAGTAATTGATGCAAAATATGACGGGACCCTTCCCGAATCCCCCTTCTGGACTCGAGAAAGACCTTGTAGCAACCCGAAAGAATTCTTACGAACTCTAGACTCAGTCCGGAGGAACCCCGTCAAGGCACCAAAAAATCTTTTTGTTAGATATTTTAACTTATTTTATAAGGTGATAGTGATAAAAATTTTTCGCTTTTTAATAAAAATTTCGGTAGCATGCCGTCTGTTTTCTAAACCATGCCACCCTGCAAGTTTCAAATACAGTTTATAAAAACATTTTTATGAAATTCATTTCTTAACTTCCAGAGCCTCCGGCTCTTTTGTCATAACTCAACCACAAACAGGTAAGCAAAATCTGAAAACTGAATTTCATAAAAGTTTAATAAAACATTTTTAACTAATACATCAACTATTTCTTCAAAATATTTACAACTATGTACATCAACATATACATGATCATAATAACAAAATATATACATGTAGTAAGTGTTGTCCAATATATTCGTCTGCACGTTTGACTGAATCTCGTCGACTAGATGACCAACTCCTGCATCTGAAGGAGAATTTTTAAGAAAAACATTTAAAGAAAAACGTGAGTAAAACTCAGTGAGTGGTATAATCTTTTAAACTAAAACTCATTTCTACACTTAAACTTCTCCTAAAAACAGTTTAATAAAACTAAAATATTTTTCTAAAATACTTTCCAAAACTCATTTAAAACTGCTTTTGAATCTTGTTCTAAAACTTTTTGAAATCTTTTCTTAAAATTTTTTCTGGTACTCACCTGAATGGTAACCCAAGGAAGATCTACTCCTAGCGTGGTAGCATATAAACTCTAGTTAACCATTAGGAGTAGGAGATCTACCATCTATAGTTGTCGAAAGTGGGTCTACACTGCTGACCGACTATACTACCCTATACGTGCATACGAATCACTCATGTTTCGTTCACACAAGAGTCGACTAGACTCAAATCTCAGTGACTGACTTCTATCGTATCACGTATAGGGCATTCGACCGGGTATTAAACTGAGGTTAGGGTAAACCATAGACTATTAAATTTTTTTTTTCTTAATACACTAAAATATTTTAAATCTCAAGGCAGTAAGCCTAAAATCTTTAATTCTAGCACATTCTCATATACATAAATAATAAACTAAAATCTTTATGCTAGAATAATAATATAAATTCAATTAATAAATGAATAACTATTTATAATAAATTCTTTTAACTTTAAAATAAACTTTAAGAAAATATAAATATTAAAAACTCGTAGTTCTACTCACTACACGTCATCGGATAGAATCCGATCCTCCTCCGAATGCCTTTGAAACTCTCCGTTTTTACCCTAAAACATCAAATATCCATTTAGGGTCACTTAACTCATTCAAATAACATTTAAAATCAATAAAAATCTAATTATCTCTATTTATATTCTTTAATGCCTAAACTTTCTAATCTCAATTTTATTCAATCGGGGTTTTCGAAATCCGTTTTCTCTACATGAATCCTACTTATTCTTTCTTAGGAATACCTCAGTATACTCAATTTCATCATCGAAAACTCGGAATGAAAATCGATCGGATTCGCTTACTAACGAAAATCATATTTCACTGCGGACTTCCGACAACTTAAAAAATCAATCATCTACTATTCTGACACCCAACTATGATTAAATAAACTGTTTCGAACATTAAACAAACGCGTTTCGAAGGGTTTCGAAAAACGCCCTTCTATTCATCCGTTTAGCTCTGAAATTAATCCTAAACTTTTCGTTTTCAAAATCTAACTTCATAAGATTATTTTCTAACCTGTAAAACATCCATCTAATGCCTTAGAATCGAAAACGAAATCAGATCCCACAAAAATCCATTTTTGGCATGACTTTCTCTCTCTCTCTCTCTCTCATCTATTTTTCTTTCATCAAATCACTCACAAATCACACCAAAATCATCCTCACATATCCCTTTCAACATCCATAACCTCAAATTTGAAAAGAAACCAAAAGAAAAAAATGAGTTTCATATAAAACATCAAGCTTAAAACTGAGATAACTCACCAAATAGGCAACCTTTTGGCTTCAAATTTGTTGAGTTAGCTAGAGGAGATGGCGAGGAACAACTTTTGTGAAGAAACCGCATCGAAAATCGGATCGAATCTCCTTCTCTTTTTCATCTTTTCCTCGGCGTCGCTTACGGTCTCTCTCTTGGTTCTCACCCGAATTCTCTCTCTTTTCTCTCTTATTTCACGACTAAAATATCTCACATAAGACAAAAACTCACTTATATATATTCTATTGCTCAATTACTAAAAGATCCCTCAAGAAAATTTCACTTAATAACCTCAAACTTTCACTAATCTCTCTAGTGCCAAAAAATAAATAATTTTATATTCAATTGGTCCGCTTGGCACATTCTAGTCCACTTATTTCTTCAACCAATCAATGGATGACACGTGACACATCCATAGCCGCTAATCTTAAAAGTCACTTATTTCTTTTTTCATTGGTTGAATTAAAATATCTTTTATTTTATTTCGTGAGCTCACCTCGCTTGATTAACACGTAAATATCTCATAATTACTTTGTATTTGTACCGAGGTCAACCAAACGACATCCGACTTGCGATACGAAAATATAATAAACCTCAAATAACACTACTTGAGGCATATAATTCGACCGTAACTGAATTCGAAGATTTATAATACTACAAAATAATAAATTTGGGTGAGGACTTACACTTGATGTATAAATTCGAATTCTCATTTCAATAGAACTTTCAATACCTATTCCTTCTGAAAAATATTTCCCAAATATTCTACACACATCTTATGATCAATTTGACTTTATAAACTTCAATTTAGACCTAATACCTCTCATATATACTTGATAAAGAAAATGTTTCTAACCGAAATTCGATTGAATAAACTGATATATTTTTACACGCATCTACAGCTTAAATACTCGACTTTTATACCCATTCTCGTTAACCCATTCTCATTCACTTGTGTTGCACTCTTTGAAACTTCCGTATATTATGCTCATGCGTGATCCATGCATAGTTAACTTAAAATGTCCATTTTGCCCTTTTTATGATCTAATTTCAGTTTGACCGAAAAATATTCTGAAAATATTTTATGGTCATCTAATCTTCAAATTGACCATGAAATACTCTAATTGAGTGTTTTATCTATCAATTGCAGGTTTCGAAAAAAATTCAATTGGGTTTAAACTCATTAAAACCGATTAATCTCTTAAAAAGGTAATATCTTAATTTTCTTTGGATCGGTTAAAACTGACTTAAATGATCTTCTTTTTGATCTGTTTTTGTTTCTCTATACTCTTCTACTATTTTCAGACATTTTCGACCCTTAAGGTCAATTTTAAAAAATTTTACTATTCATTCAAAAATTTCCGTCCAAAAAATACTATTCACCGAAAACTTTCGTTTCCCATCGAATCTCAATTTATGAACTTGGACAATATAACTGAGTTCAAATTCGATCTTAAACACAAACTTTCGGATCTTTTCTTGAAAAATCACTATTTATCTGGATTCAAATACTATTCATTAAAAATTTTCATTTCTTCCTAACACGATACTCAAGGCCTTATAAATGTTATCGAACTCTAACCGAACCCCTTGCACTATTTTTGGACTCTTTATTCTTTATCCGATCGTCGAAAATGAATTTTTTGAGGAAACTAGGATCGGGGTTTATCAAAATAGCACTAAAGAAATGCAGTCATGTACTCACGTTTAACTGGTACTAAATAACTGAGTTGAGGTTTTTTAGCACTTATCTGAATAAAAAGACCCTAATACCATTTTTGTTGAAAAAAAATTATAATAAATTTTGTTTTTTCTCTCTCTCTCTTTACCATTTTTCTATAGTCTCCCTTTACCATTTTGTTCTAAAATTAGTTATCTCTCTCACTCTTCCATCTCTCTTTTTCTCTCGCTGACTCATTATCGTGTCCACTTGATGGGACCTTTTCTGAACCCCTCCTCTGCACTCGAGAAAGACCCCGTAGCACTCCGACAGAACTCCAATGAACTTTGGCCCTAAGAAACCACGTCGGAGCACCATGACTTACTTAAAACTTATTTATTAAATTATTTATTTGATGGCAGAGGTAAAAATTTCCGTTTTTCTAATGAAAATCCGGCAGCATACCGGCTATTTATTGAACTATGTCACCCTGCAAATTTAAAAGCAATTCAAAAACACTTCTATGGCATACAAATCTCAACTATCAGAGGCCTCCGGCCCGTATCCCAAACTCAGTTCCAGTACAAAAAACCACAATCGTAAGAACTGATGAAAACACTATAATTTTCTTATCAAAACAGTTTTCTAAACATGCATCCAAAAACTTATATTCATATTTACAATGTACATCATACTTTTCTACAAAATATTCACATGACCAAAAATTGAGCTATACAATGATCTCCAAGTCGTCCGTTAGTCTCTCCGCACGTCTATTTGTGTCTCGTCCGCTAAATGACTCATTCCTACACCTGAGAGAATATTTTTAGAACATAAGGAAAATAAACTGTGAATATAACTCAGTGAGATAAACAACTTAATAAAACTAAAATACTTTCTGATATACTTTATGTAATCTCATTCAAAATCGTTTCTGAAGTCCAATTTTAATTTCTTTCTAAAACTTTCTCATTTCTTGCCTTGATGGTAACCCAGAAAAACTATTCCTAATGTGACCGCATAAATCTCTAACTAACCACTAGGAATTAAGGAACTTACCTTGTGTAGTCACCGATGCGCAAACTCTGGGCACATATTACCCTTACATAATCTATTTGAACTATACTACTCTATACGTGTAGAGGGTGACTCAACTGACTCTCATCTCTCAGGAGTCGTCCAGACTCCACTTTCGGTTAGTGACTCGTATACATCTACCATGCACGCATAAAGCATCCACCTAAGTACTTAACTGGGACTAGGGTAAACCATCGGCTTATTAAAACACTTTTTCTCGGTATTCTCAAGTAAACTCGTTTTTAAGGCAAAAAGTCTAAAAATGTTAATTCTCAATGGTTCTTTATATAAACACATACTCAATTTAAAGCTCATGTAATAGAATCTTAATATAACAATAATACACAATTCAATTACAAAAATGTAATATATGCAATTAACCATTAAATAAACTTTAATTTTGTTATGGATAATTTAGCAATCAGAATAATTGGGCCCAGAAACGTCTACAGTGCTGGCCAAGTGGCTAAGAGGCCCAATATTCTGCCATCTATTCCAATCCGCCTCCCTGACGGAGGGCCCTCTTAAGATCGCTCGTCATGACCGCTGATCGCCTACGCTCAGCCTGACCGTTGATTCTGACCACAAACACCAATTCTGAGCACTGGCTCTGACCGCTATCTCCATCCACCATTCTCACCGTCAGTCTCTCCGTCAGTTCTACTCATTCGTTTTGACCGCTGGTCCTGATCGCTGACCGTTGGCTCTCGTCGCTCAGACTGACCGCTGGACGCTGGCCGTGTCCGCTAAGCCTGCTCGCCAGATTATCCGCCATGATTGATCGCCCGGCTGTTCGCCCATTTTGTCCGTACAAGATATCCGCCAAGTGGAACCATCCATCAAAAATGTTCAACAAGTCCCCTTCGCCCAAGACGATCCGGTTAAACTAATCGCTAATATCTGAGCGTGACCGTATAACGGCTCCTTGACTCGTGATATTGCCCGCCTCACTGTCATGACCAGCTACTGACGTGTTAACTTATGATCCGCCTCCTCGACTCCCCAGGTAGCCATACTTATCAGAGATTTATTTACTCTCCTAGCTGACTTGATATTTTGTTTGCTGGAAGATCCATCCCCGCTTTGCTCCTAAGAGTCCCAGTCAACAGAGGTCAAAGGTACCATGCAGAGTACAGTTCCAAAACGTGTCATGCACGCTATTACCACCAGAAGATGTGATCACGATCTCGATAGCCCATCATGACATATCCGAATCAATCACCAGAAATCTCCCTTGGGCAGACCTAAGAAGCGACGAATTCGGTCGCATTTAGTGTATTTTCGGTTGCATTTAATGCACTATCAGCCGCATTGATTAAGATCCCGGCGCATTAAATGTTGTCCATCATTGTAACTATAGTTAACTGTTTACTTTTGTCTTATTCTGTTTTACTGTAGCATGTCCCATTTCTCTATAAATATGGGACGAACTTCACTGTAAAAGGGATCCCGAATTCTGAGTGTCGTTACTCTGTCAAAATAGTGAGAGAGTGAACAGTGGACGTAGGCATCTTTTTGGGCCGAACCACTCTAAAAATCCTTCGTGTCTCTTCTCTTCGCCTTTAACCTCTCCTTCTCATTCTTACTGCTTTGCATGCATTCCATTGACCGTTCGAAACTGCAGCTTGGGCTTGAAAACAACCTCGTTGACTAAGGAACGTTAACATTTTTGGCGCTAGAAGGAGGGGCTCATCTTCAATTTCATCACCTTTCTGCCCGTTAGCTTTCATAGCTTTTTCTTCACTCGCCATGGTTAGAGGGAGGATTCCTAAAGATCTCAACGCAACAGAAAATCGCCAAGAAGCTTCAGACCAACAGCAGGCTATGTTTACTGGAAGGGTATCCAATACTGGTGCAGGGACATCTAACGGGCCTGTGACGGGGGACGCTCAAAGTATACCTCTTCTTCCAACCCTCAAACCTGCGCTTAATACTGCAGGGGGAGATGCAATGTAGGCATTGCGGCGATGACAGGAGAGGCTAGAGAACACCGTTGTGGAGTTTATCGGTGAAGTCAGGACCCTGTTCCGGAATCAAGCCCAGTGTGACATCCCGGCTCCCAAGATCGCCACTTCCTGTGACATCCCGACTCCCAAGATCGCCACTCAATTGGTACTGTTCCCTCCCCTGGGGATTTTTCTCGCCTCCCCCACCTCTCGAACCTGGCACCTTGGGCTTAATACCAAATTCTTAGAGAAGTGGGTACCAATTGAGCCACTATTGTAGGGTCCGGGATTTGCCTATACTGGGCCCCCCTCGGGCTGGCCCAGGTTTGCCCCTCTCCCACTCACTAGGTACTGTCCCTGGCCAAGGGATTTGCTTCGCCTCCCCAGCTGCTCGAACCCACCACCTGGCCATTGGTTAAATGGATTCTTAGAGCAAAGCTGGTACCAATTGAGCTAGTGGCTCAATTGGTACCAGCTTTGCTCTAAGAATCCATTTAACCAATGGCCAGGTGGTGGGTTCGAGCAGCTGGGGAGGCGAAGCAAATCCCTTGGTCAGGGACAGTACCTAGTGAGTGGGAGAGGGGCAAACCTGGGCCAGCCCGAGGGGGGCCCAGTATAGGCAAATCCCGGACCCTACAATAAAAAGACTCAATTGGTACCAGCTTTGCTCTAAGAACCCATTTAACCAATGGCCAGGTGGTGGGTTCGAGCAGCTGGGGAGGCGAAGCAAATCCCTTGGTCAGGGACAGTACCTAGTGAGTGGGAGAGGGGCAAACCTGGGCCAGCCCGAGGGGGGCCCAGTATAGGCAAATCCCGGACTCTACAATAAAAAGGCTCAATTGGTACCAGCTTTGCTCTAAGAACCCATTTAACCAATGGCCAGGTGGTGGGTTCGAGCAGTTGGGGAGGCGAAGCAAATCCCTTAGCCAAGGACAGTACCTAGTGAGTGGGAGAGGGGCAAACCTGGGCCAGCCCGAGGGGGGCCCAGTATAGGCAAATCCCGGACCCTACAATAAAAAGGCGCCTTTTTATTGTGACATCCCGGCTCCCAAGATCGCCACTTCCTGTGACATCCTGGCTCCCAAGATCGCCACTCAATCTGTACTGTTCCCTCCCCTGGGGATTTTTTCTCGCCTCCCCCACCTCTCGAACCTGGCACCTGGGGCTTAATACCAAATTCTTAGAGAAGTGGGTACCAATTGAGCTATTGGTACCCACTTCTCTAAGAATTTGGTATTAAGCCCCAGGTGCCAGGTTCGAGAGGTGGGGGAGGCGAGAAAAAATCCCCAGGGGAGGGAACAGTACCGATTGAGTGGCGATCTTGGGAGCCAGGATGTCACAGGAAGTGGCGATCTTGGGAGCCGGGATGTCATAGATTGAGTGGCGATCTTGGGAGCCGGGATGTCACACCCAGCCTTCTCAAATTCCTCCCCAGGCCATTCCAAAAAGAGATATTCCCCGTAGGAGGCACGCATGAGGTTCTGATGTGAACAGAAGGGGTTCCACAGAGTTTGAACGAGAAGGATCTATCCACTCCTCCAGTGTGCATTCTAGTGCTCGACTTCCACGGGTCCGCAATGAACATCGGCCGGAGCAGGCTGGCCACAATCATGATCAAATCCCGGCCCGCGTAGACAGAACGGGGCCGAGACCTAATGCTGGGGGACAGCGAGCCAGAAACAACTGATCCCCAAGCAGGAGGGATAGACATTCCGCTATTGGAAGAACTGAGACGCGGGGTACATTCGTTGCAGAACTCCTCCAGAGGGTCCGTCAACTGGAAGCGGGACCCATGGTGTAAGAACAAAGGGGCCATACTGGGGAAAGAACCCCGTTTACTTCAGAGATTGAGTTGGAGCCGCTCCCTTCAGGGTTCAAAGTTCCCAACATTCCCCAATACAAAGGGAACTTCGATCCCTATGATCATCTGGACGCTTTCAATATCCAGATGGATCTTCAAACGACGAGTCCGCTCGTGAAGTGCCGTGTATTTCCTGCCATACTTGGAGATATTCCGCAAACATGGTTCAGAAGCCTTCCCCTCCGCAACATCAACAATTGGGAGGAATGTCAGCAGAAGTTCCTGAACCAATACAAGGCGTTGAAGAGGCGGCTTACGCCATCTTGTCACCTTTCGACCATCTGTCAACGTCCAGGTAAGCCTCTAAAAGAATATATTAACAGGTTCAGACGCGAGGTAACGAATGTGGAAAACCCTACGGATGAAGGGGTATTATCAGCCATCTCTTCAGGATTAAGAAAAGACGGGAAGCTATACGAGAGCATATACAGGTCCCCTGTGAAGGACCTGGGAGAATTTTATGAGCGGGCCGAGAAGGAAATCCGATGGGAGGAAGTAACTAATCCTAGGAAGACTAGTTCTCAGAAAGACGAAGCTGGTAGTTTCAGTCATGGAAGAAAAAAGGAGCAGTGGAGGAAGTAACCCTGAAGGGCGAAGGGAAAATCATCAGGTTGCCAAGAAAGCCAGGGATTGGTGGAGATCGGGGAGTAGTCCGGGACAGGAGTGACCTCGATACCAAAGCCGTTACAATACATACAATGCCCTGTCAGATACCCAAGATCGAATCTATGCTACTGAGAAGAATAGTGTGAATTTCTATTCAGGGTCTCGAAGGGCGGCTCCCCTTCAGGGTCTCGAAGGGCGGAGAGACAGGAACAAGTTCTGCACCTACCACAATGATATAAGGCACAATATCTCAGACTGTTAGGCGCTCAAGGATGCCATTGAGGAGATGATCAGAAATGGTCGTCTAAGGGATTACTTTGTGAGACCCCCGAGGCGACCATCCCAGTAGCAACGCCCCCGTCAGCGTTCAGAAGATCCGCCAATCTAAAATCAGCCGGAGCCGGATTCTATTCAAGGGCCTTCCGTCAAAACTATCCATACCATCCATGGAGGACCCTCGGGAGCAGGAATGTTTAATAGGTCTCAGGAGCGGTTTGTGCGCGAAGCCAGACGCGTCCAACCGACAGGACGGAGAGAGTCAGGAGGACTTGCCAAGAAAGCCAGGAAGGTATCAGAAGACATCGTGTTTACTGATGAAGATGCGCGGGATGCCCGTTACCCTCATAACGACGCCTTAGTAATCAGAGCACGAATCGGCAACTCGGTGGTCAAAATAGTCATGATTGATACTGGAAGTTCCGTGAACGTGATGTACAAGGACTGCTACGATCAGATTGGGATTGGTGACGATCAGCTAAAACCATCCTCTAAACCCCTTTACGGCTTCACTGGAGATTCGATCGCCCCTGCTGGACAGATTAAATTACCCTTGACCCTCGGTGACGCTGCACCCTAGTCCACAATACTGGTAGACTTCCTCATCATCAACTCTCCCTCAGCGTACAATGTCGTAATTGGGAGATCTGTAATGAATGATCTCGACATGGTAGTCTCTACCAAGGCCCTCGCGGTGAAGTTCCCAACTCCCAATGGGGTAGGATGTGTGCAGGGCGAGCAATCTCTAGTTCGTCGCTGTTATGTAGACGCAATCAGAAATGGAGTCCAGGGAAAGAAGGCAGATGTGGTCCCAGAGCGGGAGTTACAGACGATCACTTCATCAGGAATCAACCATGACTTGGACCCCAGGGAACTCGATGCATGTCAGAACACCGGTCCTGTGGAAGAGCTTGAGGACGTCCAGATCAGTGAAGCGGATGTGACAAGATGGCTCAAGCTGGGTAGAAGGTTGACCCTAGAGGTAAAGTCTCAATTAACAAACTGCCTCAAGAAAAATGCAGATATATTCGCCTAGAACCATGGAGACATGGTGGGGATTGATCCGAATGTGATGACCCATAAGCTGAACGTCGACCCCCATCATCGGTCGGTCTGCTAAAAAAGGAGGCAAATGAACCAGGAACGCAGCAAGGCTCTGAAATAGGAAGTGGACAAGCTCCTGGCTAACAATTTCATCTGTGAAGTCCAATACCCAGATTGGGTAGCTAACTCCGTGCTGGTGAAGAAGAAGAACGGGAAATGGAGGACATGCGTAGGCTTCACAGATCTGAATAAAGCTTGCCCGAAGGATAGCTTCCCCCTGCCCAGAATTGATCAGCTGGTGGACGTGACAGCAGGGCATGAACTCCTTAGCTTCATAGATGCTTACTCAAGCTATAACCAGATCCCCATGGACCCCAATGACGAAGAATGTACATCATTCACGATTGACCGGGGACTGTACTGCTACAAGGTAATGCCCTTCGGTCTGAAAAATGCAGAGGCCACCTACTAGAGATTAGTGAACAAGATGTTTGATGAGCTAATTGGGAAGAGCATGGAGGTATATGTGGATGACATACTCGTCAAATTTGAGAAAGTTGCTGACCATGTCTAGGACCTCGAAAGAATGTTCCAGATCTTGAGGAAGTATCAGATGAAGCTCAACCCTCTCAAGTGCGCTTTCGGGGTTTCCTCAGGTAAATTTTTGGGTTTCATTGTGAATAACAGAGGAGTAGAAGCCAACCCAGAAAAAATCCAAGCTCTACTGGACATGAGATCGCCGAACAATGTGAAGAAGATTCAGAGTCTGAACGGCCAGATAGCGGCCTTAAGCAGATTCGTGTCAAAGGCCTTCGACAGGTGTGCTCCATTCTTTGAGGTGCTGAAGAAGGCCAGGAATTTCAAGTGGACTGACGAGTGTGAAGCTGCTTTTATACAACTGAAAGAGTACATAGGGCGTGCCCCGCTGCTGACCAAACCAAAAGAAGGAGAAACTCTAACCGTATACTTGGGGGTATCCCAACACGCCCTGAGCACAGCCCTGATAAAGTAAGAAGGAAATGGAGCACAAGTCCCGGTGTACTATGTGAGTAAGAAGCTGGTCGAGGTGGAAACCAGATACACCCCAATGGAGCTGCTCGTTTACTGTCTGGTGATGGCGTCCAGAAAACTGCGTCCTTACTTTCAAGCGCACAAGATTGAAGTCTTGACCAGGTATCCATTAAAGTAAATCTTTCAGAAGCCAGATACCTCTGGCCGACTCATCAAATGGGCCATCGAGATTGCCCAGTATGACATCGAGTTCAGGCCTAGGCCGGCGATCAAGGGGCAAGCATTGGCGGATTTTATTGCTGAGTTTACCGGACCCGTGGAGGATCAGGCTGAAACTTCTGAAGCGTCGTATTGGGAACTCTTCGTTGACGGATCCTCCTGTGAAAGAAGCGCGGGGGCCGAAATTCTGTTAATCAATCCTGATGGGGGTAAGTTTCTCTACGCCCTTAAATTTGGCTTCAGAGCGACTAACAATGAGGCGGAGTATGAAGCACTGCTGGCAGGGCTCCACCTAGCCAGAACGATGCAGGTTAAGCGGCTTAGAATTTTCAGCGATTCGCAGTTGATAGTCTGCCAAATAAAAGGTGAATATCAAGCCAAGGGATAAAAAATGACAGCTTATCTACAGGAGGTTCAGAGGTTATTGGGGGCTTTCGAGACATTCGAGTTGAACCAGATCTCACGTGCCCAGAACTCCCATGCAGACGCACTGGCTCGTCTGGTAACCGCTCAAGATACGGACGGCACCGAAAACATACCTGAGGAGTTTTTACCTAAACCAAGTACCAAATCCGGTGTGGAAGTGATGGCTCTGACGGTGGCGGTTGGATAATGGATGAGCCCGCTGGTCAATTACTTGCAAGAAGGGAGACTGCCAGAAGATAAGATGGAGGCACGCCGTCTGCATATAAGAGCAGCCAGGTACTATATATACAGCGATGTTCTTTATAAAAAGGGCCTTTTCGGCCCCCTGCTCAGGTGTATTGATGAGCCGGAATGCACCGTGTTGATGAGGGACATACATGAAGGGCATTGCGGCAACCATGCTGGAAGGCTCTCCTTAGCCCAGAAAGTACTTAGACAGGGGTTCTACTGGCCGACAATGAAGTAGAACGCCATTAACCTAGTAAGGAAGTGTGATAAATGCCAGAGATTTTCTAAAATTCCCCGGGCGCCTCCAGCTTATCTCCGACAGATGATCAGTCCGTGGCTCTTTGCCATCTGAGGCATGGATCTGATTGAAACTCTCCCGGTGGGTCGAGCAAGGTACAAGTACGCCGTCGTGGCAATCGACTACTTCACCAAATGGGCAGAGGCAAAAGAGCTGGCCGAGATCTCCACGGCGAAGGTTGAGAAGTTCGTGTGGGATAACATAATCTGTAGGTTCGGCATTCCCCAGCAATTGGTGACAGACAATGGGACCCAGTTCACAAGTGAACAATTTCAGGAGTTCTGCAGCAGCCTTGGCATCATTAAAAGCTTCTCAGCAGTAGACCACCCGTAAGCTAACAGTCAGGTGGAAGCAGTCAACAAAATCATCAAGCAGATCCTGAAGACTAAGCTTGAGGCTAGAAAGGGAGCATGGGTTGATGAGCTACAGAAGGTGTTGTGGGCCTACCGCACTACCGCCCGCAGTACTACCGAGGAGACCCCTTTCTCAATGGTTTACGGGTCTGAGGCCATGATTCCGATAGAATTTGAAGTCTACAGTCATCGAAGGGCAAGCTTCAACCTTAATGACAACGACCAGCTCTTGGCTGCCAACTCAGACTTACTTGAGGAGTCAAGGGAAGTTGCTCGCCTCAGGATGGCCGTCTACCAGCAAAAGATGGCCAGGCATTACGACAAAAGGGTCCGGGTACGTCAATTCAAACCAGGTGACCTTATCCTACGAGAAGTCCTATCCGGTGCTCGCAAAGCAAGTGAAGGAGTATTGGGACCGAACTGGGAAGGACCTTACGTGATCCACGAAAGCCTGAAGAACGGAGCCTACCACTTGGTAGACATGAACGGGGCGATTCTACCAAGAGCTTGGAACGCCATTCATCTGAGGACATACTATACCTAAATGTTGTATTTTTATTTACTATTGTCATTCCGTCACATATGTAAAACAAACCGTGTACAGGCATAATGAGAATTATTCATCAATTATTATGAATTATCGCTGACATAAAACGCTCATGTGTGTTCTTATTTAAGGTACACCACCGTAAACGACAAAGCGTCAGCGTAAAGCTCCAACATCCGATTGTCCTATGAGGCAGGAGGGGTTAAAATGGCCACGAGCCCGCGTACCTAATCACCGCTCGTTGACTGGCCTCCCCCTTCCATATTCGCGCTCAAACAAAGAATAAAGGGCTCGATCGAAGTGACACTCGGCCCGACTCTCGCTGTAGATGCTCAGGTTTAACCTTGTGAGCGCAGCTGGAGAGGTTCACTCCATTATGCTGTAGATGCTTAAGCTACGGCCTTGTGAGCGCAGCCGAGGTCCCAACCTCCACAACTCTCACTGTAGATGCTCAGGTTTAACCTTGTGAGCGCAGTTGGAGAGGTTCACTCCATTATGCTGTAGATGCTCAGGCTACGGCCTTGTGAGCGTAGCCGAGGTTTCAACCTCCACAATTCTCGCTGTAGATGCTCAGGTTTAACCTTGTGAGCGCAGCTGAAGAGGATCATCGTACCGTATAACTTAGGCCCCTACCTTCTGAGCGCAATCCTTTATCAACTCTGACAGCGGTCAGTAAAGCACGTTAATAGCCCGCTTATTCTTCGTCTGGTTTCTTCTCATCCTCAGTACATTTCGCATTATCTGTATTGCCTCATATTGTGCGTATGTATATATTAGATGTATTACGACCGCCTGACGACGCAAGGCGGATCTGCTTACTCATCGGTTGAATTAATCTGTAAGAAAGCCAGTCGGCCTATTGCTCCTAATCTGGTGGTATTTGTTCGACAGTGGAGGCCAAGTTATCTATCCATCTTCGGAGATTCTTTTCTGCCCCTCAGGTTATTATTCGTATTGAGGGTTGTCTGTTGGAAATCATCCGCAACCCAAAGGGTCACTTTCCTTATTACACCTCCCCTAAGGCATATACAGTGGCGGTCAGCCCCTTTATTATTTTTAGTTGTTGTTTATCTCGCAGGGTATACCTGTTCGTAATCTATTCTGATTACGCACACATATGAGGACAAGAAGGTGACAAAGCAAATTAACACAAATCTCACAAAGCAAAATAGAATTAATAACTACGAAGTGTTCCAAAAACAAAACAGAAATAGTAACTACAACCGTATCGATGTTCAAAGATAAGTCTTATTGGCAACAAAGGAGAATATTAAAATTATTTATCTAGAGGGGCTTTTGAGGAGCTGGCAGGAGTATCCGTAGGATCCTTTGAAGAGTTGGAGGGAATGTCCTCCGGATCTTTCTTACTGGAGGCTTCTTGTGAAGATAAACCTTGCCCCCCATCCTTTGCCAGTCCTTGAGGAGCTGAGGAGGAACCGCCCTGGGTTGATAGGGCACCAGTCTGAGCAAGTGGTGGGTCGAAAACCTTCTGTGGAGCTGGAGGAATTGTCCCCTTCTGAGTAGCTTGTGTGGCCTTCATCTGGGAATCTCTAGCAGCACGAGCCGCGTACTTCTTCACTTCCGCCACTGCTTCCTTCCCGAAGAACGAGAAATCTAGCTCAGGATGATGTAGCCAGAAAGTGTACAGGAATTTACTGCTCGTCTTATCAGTTGCCTCCTTCCAAGCTTGTCTGGCTTGGAGATCCGACTTGCGATACGCCTCCCGTACCTGAGCAAGCTTATCCCTCACCACGGTGAGGTCCTTCAGCGTCGTTTCATTATTTTTCTCGGCATCATCGACCCGTTTCTTCTTAAGGATAGCCTCATGGGTGATCTTGTCTATGTCCCCGGTAGCTTTCGCGAGCGAGGAAGAAGCAGCCAACCAAAGCTTCTTCTCAGTCTTTGCGGTCTTCTCCGCATCCTTAAGTTTCTGCTCAAGCTCGCGAATAGTTTTCTTATCAGCCTCAGACTTCTCCCTGAATTTCTTGTTCTTCCCTCCCAGATTTCTGTTCGCTTCCTCAAGCGAAGCCTTTTCTCCCACCAGGTCGGGGAAGTCCCGACGTATCTTCATCATAGGCAGTGAAGCCTGAAAAAGTATAAATACAAAGCAAGGAACAGGATTTACAAGCACATTGCAGCGTGCAGCATAATCGACCAGCTAATCACCACGAATGTGCTTCTGGTAAACATCCGGCTTGTCAGGACCCAGTAATGCTGGCAGCCGGTCCAGCAAGTCGTCAAAGTATTCCCCTATATTGGCCTCAGGGGTTGGTCCCTCATCAGTCCCTCCTATCATGGCCGTTTTGCCCTTGCCTTTGGATTTCAGACGCTTAGCAAGGGACTCCATGATCTCCTCGTCCTCATCTTCAGCCTCTGAAGGCTTAGTCGACTCATCCCCAGAAGTTAAAATTCCCTTCCCAGCGACACCCCTTGGTGGAGGTACCTATTTCACGGTCTTCTTCCCCACACTCTTAAACTTCATTATCGACCTCTTAGTGGACGGATCGACCACTGTGTCCAGAAGATCTGTAGCCTACGCTAGGGGCTTCTTCGAACCCGTTATCTCCACTTCGGGCTCTCCTGTTTCAGATGTTGGCGAGGGCGGGGGAGATGCCATTTCGAGGTTTACCATCATTTTGGATTTCTTGGGGGCTGGGGCAGAAGTGCCTTCTCTGGGACCTGCAAAGACAGATTTAACTTCCCGACCTTTTCGTACTCCAATGTCCAGGGCCAATTTCAAAGGTATGGTTTCGGTTCTAGGTGCGAGCCCGTATTTCCCCAAGAAGAAGTTGGATGGAAGATAATCGTCCTCGGGGTCCTTCACCTCAGCGAACCTTTTAAGCACCTTTGTCTCCTCGTCTGAGAGATTGACCGATCCTTTGATGAAGGCTGCATACAGGAAGAAAAAATGTCAGTAATAATGGGGCGTAAGGATGTGTATGTATGCGCTCCAGCAGTGAGCAAAAATATGCTTACCAGAACCGTTATTGAAATAAAAATGGACGAGTTTCAGCAGGGACAGACAAGAAGTATAAAACCACCGTGACTTATAATCTCCTACGTTTGACTTGCTAACCTTCTATGGCAGAAATGCCTTATAGGGGAGTTACGAGCGGTTATATAGTAAATGCCGTCTCGTTTAGTGGCGTGAGGACTAGTAGTGGACTTAAAGAAGAAAAGGCTCTGAATTATATTCGAAGTTGGTAGTGGAAGGCCGTTCTTGAGAAAGATGTAGGCCAGGGTGGTTATCTGAGCATAAGAGTTTGGTGTCAACTAGAAGGGGGCTAGTTCCAAGTCATTCAGCAGGTTAACTAAATATGAGGGAGCCGGAAACCTAAACCCCGATTTCACATGTTGGCGGCTGATCGCTATGAATCCGTCAGGAGGATCAGTCGCATGGTCGCGGTGAGCAGGAACCATGACACAACACCCGGAAGGGAAATAGTATGCCTCGGCCACGGTCTTAAGCTCATCAAGGGTCATCTGGGAATCATGTTGGTAGAAGGTTTGATAGGCAAAGGTCTCCCCTCGCCCAGAGGAACTCGACGCATCCCCACTGCCCTGAGCAGTTGTGCTTGAAGAGTCCCCGTCATGTTGAGGAGACCTTCCTCCAGGGCTTTCTTCATTAGACATGACTCGACGGTATCGGAGCCGATGACTTGACATCTACAAAAGAAACAGCCAGTTAGATCGCTGACAACCAACCAGAATCAAAGAGCAAAAGAAGCCTAAGTCTATTAAGCCTAAGCGTCAAGCCGTGCACCTAGGAAGCCGTGAAGGGGGGAATAAGGGCCTCATTCAGTAAAGTTTTCCCCCAGGATTGAGGAAAGAAAGGAGACGAAATGAGCAAATTACCCCATACTATTACCGAACTCTACCGGACCAGAGGCAGTACGAAGACTATCCGCACCAACTGGTTCAGATCCTCAGGAAAGCAAGTACTACGCAGAGAATGAAAAACAGCAATAACGAAAGCAATATGAGCAGGGAGAAAGAGCCTTACCTTGAATGTGGTGGTGATCGGTAGTTACAGACGACGATTGTTGAACAGAGATGAAAAATCGAAACAGAGGAAGAAAATGATGAAGGTGCCTGTGAGTTTTGAAAATGCCGAAAGAAGAAGGAAATGGGGGGTCGTTTTTCTTTTTAAAATAATTTAGCCCCAGCCGTTGGATCAAGACAACTGTGTAACCCCCACCCCCCAATCTGACGACGTGGCGTGATTCCTGGAATTTTGTCATCATACGACATGTCAATTGAGAGACATGCATTAAATGCGCACGGCGCGTGGTGTGACCCGTAACCGTTGTCTGGGGAAGCTCCACGTGGCCTGACAATAAAGTGGAATTCAAAAGGTACTATAACCGCTTCCATTCTGTAACTGTTCCCGCCTATTCCGCTCACCCTAGAATCTATGGCTCCTGGTCCTCTTTAAAGCACCAAAAGCCAGGGGGCTTAGTGTTATGGATAATTTAGCGATCAGAATAATCAGGCCTAGAAAGGTCTAAAGTGCGGGCCCAGTGGCTAAAAGGCCCAATAATCCGCCATCTCTTCCAATCTGCCTCCCTGACGGAGGGCCCTCTTGAGATTGCTCGTCATGACCGCTAATCGCCTATGCTCAGCCTGACCGTTGATTCTGACCGCAGATACCAATTCTAAGCACTGGCTCTGACCGCTATCTCTATCCACCCTTCTTACCGTCAGTCTCTCTGTCAGTTTTACTCGTTCGTTTTGACCGCTGGTCCTGATCGCTGATCGTTGGCTCTTGTCGCTCAGACTGACCGCTGGCAGCTGGCAGTGTCCGCTAAGCCTGCTCGCCAGATTATCCGCCATGATTGATTGCCCGACTGTTCACCCATTTTATCCGTACAAGATATCCGTCAAGTGGAACCATCCATCAGAAATGTTCAACAAGTCCCCCTCGCCCAAGACGATCCGATTAAACTAATCACTAATCTCTGAGCGTGGCCGTATACCGGCTCCTTCACTCGTGATATTGCCCGCCTCACTGTCATGACCAGCTGCGGACGTGTTAACTCATGATCCGCCTCCTCGACTCCCCAGGTAGCCCTAGTTGACTTGATATTTCATTTGCTGGAAGATCCATCCCCGCCTTGCTCTTAAGAGTCCCAATCAACAGAGGTCAAAGACGTCATGCAGAGTACAGTTCCAAACGTGTCATGCACGCTATTACCACTAGAAGATGTGATCACGATCTCGATAGCCCATCATGACATATCCGAACCAATCACCAGAAATCTCCCTTGGGCAGACCTCAGAAGCGACGGATTCGGCCGCATTTAATGTATTTTCGACAGCATTTAATGTACTGTCAGCCGCATTGATTAAGATCTCGGCGCATTAAATGGTGTCCATCATTGTAACTGTAGTTAACTGTTTACTTTTGTCTTATTCTGTTTTACTGTAGCATGTCCCATTTCTTTATAAATATGGGACGAACTTAACTGTAAAGGGGATCCCGAATTCTGAGTGTCGTTACTCTGTCAAAATAGTGAGAGAGTGAACAGTGGACGTAGACATTTTTTTGGGCCGAACCACTCTAAAAATCCTCCGTGTCTCTTCTCTTCGCCCCTAACCTCTCCTTCTCATTCTTACTGTTTTGCATGCATTCCATTGAACGTCCGAAATTGCAGCTTGGGCCCGAAGACAACCTCGTTGACTAAGGAAACCATTTTTCGATGTTAACAAATTCAAATTACACTTAGTAAGGTGAGATTTATACTCACAAAACGTCCTCCGATCAACTGTGAATATCCTCCGAAAGTCTCCGACACTTTTTGCTTTCACCCTAAAACATTCAATACTCATTAAGAATCACTTGAATCAGTAACACAAAGTTATAAATCACTAAAAACTCAATTAACTCAATTAACTCCACTTTACGCCTAAACCTTTGCAGCTAAGTTTTAACTTATCAGAGGATTTCAAATTTTGATTTCTTTACATAAGCCTTATTTATTATCATCTAGGGGCACTATGTAATGCTTAAAATGGTCACCGGAAGCCCGGAACACAAAATCACTGTTTTTGACCTCACTAAAATTGAGACTAATTTAAGCCATTTTCGAGCAATTTTCTTTGCTCTATTTTCACTCAAATTATCTTCGTAACTCGCACTTAAGTCGCTCATAAAATGGTTTCAAAAAATTCTAAGTATCGAGAGTCGAAACCTATGAAAAATGCCTATTTTTTAACATTTTTTTATGCACATCTATGACATCCTACATGCGACGACTTCGTTTCTTTCGTATCTAAGGTTCTTTTACTTAATTATGATAAATTACATTCATTTCATGCATTTAAGAATGTATTTACATTTACAAATCACTTTACGACTACATAGATGCACTATTTGAGCCATAACTTGCTCAATTTTTATCGGAATCGTTCTCTTCTAATTTTTATTGTTTGTTATGATATTTAGACATGTTTTGAGGTCTAGAACAATCCCAAATAAACTCAAATAGGTCAAGTCACTATAGCCTTTCATTTAAGCTCGAAATTCCTAACTTGCTTTTATGTTTTTCCTTTTTCGATTCTAACACTTTTAATAGATTCCTTAGCATCTAAAATGCATGAACCAAATCTCAAATGAATGAAAGCAAAATGGGTTACACAAACCCTTAGCTTGGCCGAAATTGACATCAACAAGAACCATCACTATCCTTCAATTTCTAACACTAAAATCACATCAAGTTCATCACACTACTCTATTTTCAATCTCTAACATCAAAATAAACTTTGGAGCAAATTTAGAAATGGGTTTCTTACATAATCATATTGAATCAACACATGAATACTTATCTATTCAAGCTTTACTTTTGCTCCAATCTTACTCTAGTAGCCTTGGTTGATGATAAGATAAGATTTGATGATGATTTGCTTGAAGAGATAGCTTGAAATAACTTGATTTCCTTCTCTAGCTTGGATGACACATTCTCCCCTCTTCCTCTCAGTTTTGGACAGCAAAAATGGAATGAAAGAGTGACTTGCTTCCACTTTATATAGTGGTGTAACATTTGCAATTTGGTCCCTCTTGAAAATCATTAAAATAGCCCTTAAACTTTTCTAATTTTATCATGACCCCAAACTAGATAAGTTTGGTTTCCATTGGTCCATTTGTCACACTAAAGACCACTAATTCTATTCACCAATAGAAGGATTCCAAGTGGCTTACTTTTGCATCATAACATTTTATTACACTTGGTTAATTTTTATTGAATGAACCTTTTTGACTTTTCAACATTTTGACTTTTGGATTCTAAACTTAATTCATTAAATAATCTCCCATCTCATTCCCTAATTCTCTTAGGTCCTCTATTCGACATCTTATTCTCGATGCGAAATTAAATTCAACTTTAAAAACTATTATTGAAATATTACTATTCAACTATAGTTAGAATCGAGGGTTTAGACCACCTCTATCGCCATGGACCAATAGTAGCTCTCATTGATATATATATATATACATATATATATATATCAATATTGATATATATATATATGTATACACATATATATCAATGAATTTGACATTTGGTTTTGGGTTCGTCGATCTTAGATTCAATTTGATGAACCTAGCCCCCTATTTTTATTTGATTTTATTTTTATTTGTTTTGATGTTGCTGATGGATTCATAACGACTAGGATGCGATTTGCATTTGAATTGTGTTCCTTTAGTCGTGTTCAAATTGTGTCCTATTAGCATGCGATTGATTTCCCTTATTATACTTTTTTTTTTTTTTTGATGTTGTTAAGGGATGGTTGATATTGTTGATCATACTATTGTGGAGAAATGGATGAAATAGATGGTTGATAATGTTAAAAACATAATTTATTTATTTTTGTTTTTTGGATGTTGTCATGGGAGAATGGATGAGATGGACGGTTGATGATGTTGAAAACAAAGGTATTTTAACATTTTAAAAACCTTGAACCAAACATTACACATTAAGTTAAAGATAAAGAGCGGGTTTTTTTAACATTTTTTTTAAAATGGTATTTTTATCATTAAAAAATTAAACAGTAAAAAGGTGTTAGAAAACATTATTTCAACTCTTTGGTGTTAGTATAATATGCCCTTAGTTATTTAGTGCTAAAAAAAAAAAGAAAACTCTTTCAAATATCAAATAATTTTTAAGAAAACAAATTAACTACAAAATATTTAGAATAAATCAAAATTATGATAAAATTATTATATCTAGTTAAAAATGAAAAAAAAAGGAAAAAAAATAATAACATATATAAAAAAGTTTGTTTTATTCCAAATACTTCATAAGGAATCACCGATTAATTCAAAATTTTTTTCTTCAAATATTTTTTCTTCATAATATAATACATCTATTAAATCAAGATATAAAATTACACCTTAATCAAATAACAAGAAATTTATTTGTATGTTATAATATAATTCTAAAAGTTAAAATCAATCAAAAATTAAATTGAGATAAAACCTTCTACATATTTTTAAATTATAATTTCTGTAAATTAACATTTTATTCTTAATATTAGTTTTTTAAAAGAATATAAATTAATTGTAAAGTGTGAAGAATAAAATTTTTTTAATAAATTGATCGAAGAATGGTAAGTTTTAATTAATTATTATTCAAAAAAATTATAATCTACTTGTTTTGTTTGTTGGTAAAATTTTTTTAAAATTTTAGTAAAATTATTTCGGTAATAAAATTAGATTATTTTAATGGTGCTGACCAGGTGTACACACAATTTATGAGGGTTGAAATATCGCCACTGTTTCGTATAATTGCAAATGCAGCGAGGTTTTAGCTAAACCCTAGTACTGCTGCAATGGCATCCCTAATAATGAAGAAAAACTACAGGTGTGAGACGGTGCTGCAGCAGTTGTATGGTGGCGGGCCCTTGGTTGTCTCATCAGATGGCTCCTTCATGGCCTGCTCCTGCGGCGACTCAATCCACATCGTCGACTCCTCCAACGCTTCCATCAAATCAACAATCGAAGCTGACTCCGACACCATCACTGCTTTGGCTCTCAGCCCCAACGATAAGTTGCTCTTCTCTTCTGGTCACAGTAGACAAATCAGGGTCTGGGATTTATCCACGCTTAAATGTCTTCGCACTTGGAAGGTATGCATATGTTAATTCATGCTTTGCTTTGTTCAACAACTAAATTTGAATTGGACTGACGTGACATGTTTGTACAGGGCCATGATGGTCCCGTCATTGGCATGGCGTGTCATGCCTCAGGAGGACTGCTTGCCACTGCTGGAGCTGATAGGAAAGTGCTTGTCTGGGATGTTGATGGTGGCTTCTGCACTCATTTCTTCAAAGCTCATCAAGGCATTGTTACCACCATCATCTTCCATCCTGACTCTCATAAAAATCTTGTATGTTGTCTATTCTACCATTGTAATCTGATAGTTGCTCGCTTCACATGCCTTTATAATCTGATAGTTGCTTCACGTTTAACCTTTTCTTTGTGTTTGTAGCTCTTCTCTGCAAGTGATGATGCAACTGTACGGGTTTGGGATCTTGTAGCCAAGAAGTGCGTTGCAGTTTTGGAGAAACATTTTTCAACTGTTACTTCTTTGGCTCTGTCCCAAGATGGATGGATGTTGCTAAGTGCCGGCAGAGATAAGGTAAGGCTCTAAAGAATTTCTCTGTTTTATTGATGGATTCACTGTGTTTTCATTTCTGCCAAGCATTAGGGCATTGATGTTCTATGCCTTGTATCTTTTGGAAAAATATGACCAGTTGATGATTTTACTTACAGTATGAGTGACCGTTTTTTTGGATGATGCTACTTCCTTTGTGGTTGTGAAGTCACCACAGAATTAAACTTCAAGGACAAGCTGAGTCAAGTAATGGACATGATTTGTTATCTGGTTGTCATAGTTTTGACGTAGGTCTGGACTTGTATTCTGACCTCACAGCTTCCAGATATTATGGAGATCAAAAAATTATTTTGTTTAGATTTCAACATACGCTTTTGCTTATTCTTACTACTTTGTCCAGCACATTTGTTATCATTTATGTAATTTAATAAAATGGGCTGTCATATATTGGTCATCATAGTTGCAATGCTTGAGTATATGAACTGAAATTGATGTATTAATGATTTCAGGTTGTGAACTTGTGGGACCTTCATGACTACAGTTGCAAGATGACTGTACCGACTTATGAGGATGTTGAAGCTGTGTGTATAATACATTCAGGGACCATTTTTTCTTCATTTTTGAGTTCATACAATCACCAAACGAAGAAGAAAAAAAGTTTGTCACGGGACATTTGCTTCATCACTGTTGGTGAACGTGGGGTTGTGCGTATATGGAATTCTGATTGGTAAAGAATAATGTTGTTTTTAAGTACTTTTGAGTTGTCTAAATATAAATATGTAGGATTGACCTCACATTTAATTTCCTTCTTTTCTTGATTTCCCCTCGAAATCGAATAAATCTTGTATTTTCTATAAGGAATTTGTTTGATGCGTTTATTTAATTTAGGTCTTTTTCATTCTGACAGTGCAGCATGCCTGTATGAGCAGAGGACCTCAGATGTCTCATTTAGCTCCACCACGGAACATTCGAAAAGGGGCTTCACTGCTGTTATAATGCTGCCATTAGGTCAGGGGCTGCTTTGTGTGACAGCTGATCAGCAATTCTTTTTTTATACGCCAGTGGAACTCCCTGATAAGAAACCGGAGTTGATACTGAGCAAAAGGCTCATAGGGTACAATGAGGAGATTGTGGATATGAAATTTTTGGGTGATGAGGAGCAGTATCTTGCTGTTGCTACAAATCTTGAGAATGTAATTTCTTTCATACTTTCATACATTTTTTTTTTTCCTCTATTTAAAACTTAAAATATTTGATCTACTGATGGGTTACTACTGGAGACCCAAAGTCTTAACGGTTAGTATATAGATTCTAAATAGTCACTATGGTTTTTGAATGTAAACTTTGGTTCAACAGTTTCTTGATGGACATTTTCATTCCAATGTTGTAGAGGCCTTTAATTGATATTGTCCAAATTTTCTGAGCACTACTTTTTAGTCATGAATGTCTTTTTTAGGGAGGTGCATGATGTGTGTACTAGTTCACATAATTTTGCATGTTTTTTCTGGTGAACTTTAACGTTTATCTTTTGTGTGCAAAAGCATGTTTACTTAAGTTCTTTTTATATTTTTTATGGACTGTCATTTTTGTTAATCGTATTCCTTATGTAAAGTAGTATATCAAACAGTTAATTACAGTTTCAGAAAAAAATTGTTGTATGTGTGATGTATTTCATCTTTGCATTAATGTTCGTAGTAGGTGATGTGTAGCACAGCTGTGGACAGTATTTCCTAGGGCATTATCACTCTTCATGATAACTGCAGAGAAGCCTGTGTTGTGTGCGTGAAGGAATGTAATGTCAGTTTTGAACTTCTAGTTCCTGACATGTTTGAAAATTTTTACACTTGCAGGTTCAGGTGTATGACCTAGGAAGCATGTCATGCTCCTATGTGTTGGCTGGGCATAGTGAAATTGTTTTGTGCCTTGACACCTGTGTATCAAGTACGGGAAAAATCCTAATTGTAACGGGAAGTAAGGATAACAGTGTAAGTTTCTTTCCTTCATTAGCTCATTAGGTGTTATGGTTGCTATTAGCACTTTCATTGCCTCTGGGTTTAAATTCTGAAATTGAAATGTTGGAAGCAGTGGCACAGTTGATAATGTTTATGTGATTCTTGTTAAAGGCATATATGTATTCTTTATCTTTTTGGTTTAATATATGGCTGAGTTTAACTCCAATTTGTCTGTAGGTAAGGTTGTGGGAATCAGAAAGCAGACGTTGCATTGGAATTGGCAGTGGCCATATGGGAGCTGTTGGAGCGATTGCTTTTTCAAAAAAGCAGCGTAACTTTTTTATTAGTGGTAGTAGGTTAGCTTCGTCACTCTCAATTTTAGTAATAATTCATTTGATCTGTGCTATCTAAGCTCTTCTTATTAAGTTTTTACTCTCACTTTTTATTATGTCTCAAGTAAGCTGTATTTGATTGGTTTAGTGATCACACCATCAAGGTCTGGAGTTTGGATGATCTCTCAGATGATGTGGAACAGCCTATTAACTTGAAAGCTAAAGCAGTTGTGGCGGCACATAGTAAAGATATAAATTCTCTGGCTGTTGCACCAAATGATAGTCTAGTTTGTAGTGGTTCTCAGGTCAGTTGTTTTAAGCATTGTATTTTTAATGTTGAATTTAAAGTAGATTTTGTATATTTATAATTAATGTTATTGATTGTTAAACAAAAAAGAATCCACAGCTACTAAGTTGCAATAGCTTCATACAAGTTATATGCTTTTCCTCAAAAGAAAGAGAGAGAGACTTAAATATTAGTTTTTCCAATGAGTTATTTACTTCCCTTCTGGATTCTTTTGTTGATCAGGATCGCACTGCTTGTGTGTGGAGGCTTCCAGATCTGGTTTCTGTAGTTACACTTCGAGGGCATAAAAGAGGGATTTGGTCTGTAGAGTTTTCACCAGTTGATCAAGTTATCATAACTGCTTCTGGTGACAAAACGATAAAGATGTGGTCTATATCAGACGGTTCATGCTTAAAAACTTTTGAAGGACACACATCTAGTGTACTAAGAGCATCTTTTCTTACTCGTGGGGCTCAAATTGTTTCATGTGGTAATGAGA
The DNA here is from genome assembly GCA_022984855.1 of Dimocarpus longan. Taxonomy (NCBI): domain Eukaryota; kingdom Viridiplantae; phylum Streptophyta; class Magnoliopsida; order Sapindales; family Sapindaceae; genus Dimocarpus; species Dimocarpus longan. The sequence goes on along the minus strand of CM041019.1, from coordinate 27,988,850 downwards.
CTTGCTGCTTTTTGATTTGTCTTTGTTATCGGGATGGCATATTTGATGACCCAGGTATTACATTTAGGTGCTGATGGTTTGGTAAAGCTATGGATGGTCAGGACTAGTGAATGTATCGCCACGTATGATAAGCATGAAGACAAGGTGCTGCACTTGTTTTAATATGAATAACTGTCTTGTTTTGAAGAAATGCTATATTTGGTAATTTCATTTTGTTGATCTATATGTTACTATTTGGCTTCTAGGATTTGAATGAATTATATGCTGTCTGATTGCTACTTATGCTAATGAAGGAAGACTAAATCCATGGACCTATTATTATCTTGTGTATACAAGTGTCTGCTGTTTGTTAAATTGCAGTGCGTTGATATGCTAAGTTCTTTTAACCAATTGAATTGGAATGCATATCTTTTTAATACACTGTATGATTCCTCATAAGATGGGGAGTCTATCCCTGGTTAAGAGAAAACTAGAAAGAGTGGAAATTTTCATCCTTGATCCACCTCAAACCTGTAGCTTGGTGGAATGGGTCCAAAAGTGTAGACATCTACGTTGTTGTATCTTCAAACATACTGTACATGCATAAACTCACACAATAAAACAATTTATTATAATGTTTTTATTGTAGTGATCTCTATGTAATATCTTCACTGTTGCATCCACTAGTTCTTGATTTCTTGGCCCTAAATTAAAATCTCTGAATGTATATATTGAAATGTTTTCAAAATGCCTTTAATAAATTTGCTGTACTTTCTTCTAAATATGTATAGCTTATTATCATTCAATATTTGAAATCTTTCTGCATTCCAAGGATTATGTGGTTCGTTGATTTAAATCCTCTTTTTTTTTTTTTTTTTTCTCCCTTTAATTTTTTTTCTTTTGGATGTAAAAATTTCCGGTTTGCAGGTTTGGGCCTTGGCTGTTGGGAAGAAGACAGAAATGTTTACAACTGGTGGCAGTGATGCTCGTGTCAATCTGTGGTATGATTCAACTGCTTCTGATAAAGAGGAGGCTTTCCGTAAAGAGGTGAGTCATATGGTCACTGTTCGAGTTCTATTCCTTGGCATCATAAAGAAAGTAATAGCTGTAGCTCTTTCCTTTGTAATGTTATATCAGGTGATTATTATGATTATTATTTATTTGTTATATCAGGTGAGTGAAGCATGAAATAAGTAGGTTGGTAGCACCTCTTGTGTATTATTTCAGTGTTAGTTGCCTCCTTAAGTGCTAGGTTGCCCCACCCTAACTAGCATGAATGCTTTATGGAATTTGAACATAATATTTGTGCAAGGACAAGCAGTTGCTTCTAAACAACCTTTTGCTAGTGTATTATAATTTGGTGTCGCAAATGAAAATGTGGAGCACTTTTGAAGTTTAAGATATGGTTTGCTCGTTAATTTACATTTTTTGTTCAATTTCTCATTACCCTGGTGATATCCTGCACTTCATCATAGACTTTTGATATCTGTACTAAACCTGATTAACCCGGAGCATGTTTGCGGTTTCCACTAAATGGTTCTGACAAAATATGTCTTAATATTTTGCTCAATCTGAATAGTTAATGATTTAGTGTTTTGCGAGAGTTAAATATATATATATATATTCTGATGCGTATGCAGGAGGAAGGGGTGTTGAAAGGTCAAGAATTAGAAAATGCTGTGTCAGATGCTGACTACACTAAAGCAATCCAAATAGCATTTGAACTTCACAGGCCTCATAAACTTTTTGAGTTATTTGCCAGACTTTGTAGGTAGGCATTAATCTCTTATAATCTTAGTTTCTCTGCACTGTTGTATTGTTCTCACCAAATTGTTTGCAGCAAGAGAGAGGCAGAACATCAAATAGAAAAAGCCCTTCATGGCCTTGGTAAGGAAGAGTTTCGTCTACTTTTTGAATACATTCGAGAATGGAATACAAAGCCAAAGTTGTGTCATGTGGCTCAAGTTGTGCTCTTCCAACTTTTCAACATCCTTCCTCCTACAGAGATTATCGAGGTAAAGTGTTTTTGATATTCCTCTTCTAGCTTCTTTTAAAAGTTAAATTTGTATGATTGTCACAGGATATTGTACAGCGATGGTCTGCATCATTTAATAATATGTTTGCTGTTAGGTACTAACTAGCAAGGTTTCAAGGGCCCTAAATTTCTTGGATGCGGATCTTGGACTCATGCTGTCATGCATACTTAATGTTATTTTATTTGGTTAGGTGGAGAGCAAGCAGTTATATTACCTTTAAAGTGGTACTGAAGTGAAAAGCAAAACAACCACCAGAAAATAATTTCATCTTCCAAAAAACATCTTATAGAATAATGTCTAACTGTTAGTTTTAATTTCACACTGTTTAATGAGGTCCTGAGATTCTAGTTAAGAAAAAGGAAGTCTTTCGAAAATCCTAGCAGTTAAAACTCTTGTATAGTTGTCATGCTTAATTATGGTTGCTTAAGTGTTAAAAGATTAAATGTGAAATTGTGTTTATTCAAATGTGCATATCCTGATTTTACCTATATGATGTGATTAAATTGCAGATAAAAGGCATTGGAGAACTTCTTGAAGGTCTCATTCCTTACTCTCAGAGGCATTTCAGCAGAATAGACAGGCTTGTGAGAAGCACATTTTTGTTGGATTATACTCTGACAGGAATGTCGGTTATTGAACCAAACAGCAATGCACAAGAAGTTAAGACCAATTCTTTGATACACGCTGATGTCGAGGATACTGATGAGGAGGGGATTTTAGTAGAAACTGCTAATGAGCAAGCAGAGTTGAAAGGGAAGGCTGCCTCAAAGAAAAGAAAATCTCACAAATCTCTAAGTGGCTCTCGGAAGAAGGTTAAGAATGCAGATTACACAAAAACTGCAGCGATTTCATTGCAGGCCTGACCAGATGCCTGCAAAAATTTTGCCCTTGATCTGTAGATGCTAGTTTATACTTAAATTAACCAAGTGATTTATTCGTTAATTTTGTTTGTGCCATTTGTTTTTTACTTAAAAAAAAAACAAATGTGTAAAACAGAAAGAGATAAGCTTATTTACGCATGATGTATGTTTTTGATCGGAATAGGTAGCAATTATTGCACCGCTTTGCTTCAGAAGATCTCCGCATTCTGACTATAATACTTTTACTAACAGTATTTGGCAGTGTAAAATTAAGAATTTATTGTTCGTATATGTATAAGCTTATTAACATTGAAAATGCAGATGTGAAAATCATTCTACTATGCAAAAGCAAAATGAACGCTCATACGGAATCCATGTTCAACTTAAGTAATGTAATATTACTTTTAAATAAGAAAACTTAAGTTGTAGATTTAATATTAATATCATGTAAAATATAAGATGCCAATGGCTAATCTAGTAAAAAATTTCCATTTGAACTAGGGGATTTATACCCTGAATTTTTTTATGCCTCAGTTAAGTAGTTTCGTCCAATTAGAAAGACTTTTGTGAACAATAAGAAAGGAAAAACCATTTAAGGGTCGGAAGCGTGACCGAGGACCATATAATAGGATGAGTCGAAGAGCCGCAGAGTGAGTTTACGAAACTGAGGAGTGAATCAAAATGACATTTTTCTTCCATTATCTCACTATCAGAAAGAGGAGGAGAAGATGTCGAAACCGAAAGCTGCAACATGATGATGATGCAACAAATTGTACAAGCAGCACATGCATAGACGATCTTCCAAGCCACATCCTTATTGACATTCTCTCCAGACTTGCTTTCAAGGCAGTCTTCATTTCAAGGTGCGTTTCTAAAACCTGGAACCTTTTGATTTCAGATCCACTCTTTACATCATCATCATCAAACGCTCAGCTTTTCCTTCGAACCGAATATCCAAAACAGACCGTCTCCAAAACCCTTCATTGGGTTGATGTCGACTCCATCTCCGCCTCTCCTCCTCCCGCCAATTACCGCACCAATCTCCGATTTCACCTTCCACAACTCTCTTCTAACTACGTGATTGTCAATTCATGTAATGGCTTTCTCTGTTTGTCCGAGTCATTGTTTCAAAACCCTTGCGTCATATGCAACCCCGTCACTGGCCAATACATCACCATCCCCCAACCCCATTACGATCCTAACTTGACGGGCAACGTTGTTTCTGGGTTTGGCTACTCTTTCAAGACTAACCAATACAAAGTGCTACGCTTGGTCTTGAACAATTTCTTTCTTAGCATGGCTGAGTTATACACTCTTGGCATTGATACTTGCTGGCGAAAACTTGGGTATGCACCTTTAGCACCTATTGGTGGTTTTTTTCCAACTTATTTGAATGGTGTTATTCATTGGGCTTGTGATGATATGGATGCTTCTCATTTTATAATTGGTTTCGACTTTGAAGATGAGTGTTTTCGCGTGGTTCCTCCACCCCAACATTTTGATGGGAGGCGAAAGAAGAGAGACAATTTGTATCGTATGAACATGTGCGTATTGGGCGGTTGCCTTTCTATATGTGAATGTGATGTTCAGTGTTGTACACGTTTTGATATTTGGGTGATGAAGGAATATGGGGTCCAGCAATCTTGGACTAAACAGTTCGCCATTGACAACTGCCGTCTCTGTAGACCAATTAAGCTACTGGCCAGTGGGGATGTGCTGCTGTTGTTTTGTAAAAGGAAGGGTTTGGTTTTATATGATCCGGTGGGAAAAAATATCAGATATTTAGAGATATGTGACCCTCATTCCATAACATTTCAAGCGATTTCCTTTGTTCCTACCTTCCTTTCACTTAGAGATGCTGTTGGAGTAGATGGTCTGGAGGTGCAAAATGGCAGATCAAGGTATGCTTTTTGATTAAGATGGAGTTCTTCTGTGTATAAATTGTGGCTAGAATGACAATGACTATGATTGGTTTCATGTTATCTGTTTTTTGCTAGTTGTTCAATGCATGTCATGTGAATCTAAGGATTCTGGTGATAGACTGGTTACTGTATTTGTAATGAATAATTATTGTCAAACTATTGTTTGTGTTGCATTTGGCTGTGTGATCTTGAAAAAAGGGATTTTAACTTTATAGTTCAATATGCTTGGATGGAGTTTAAAATTTAATGGAGTTGGGCACTCAGGTCATGCCATAGGTCAACATATTTGCTGGTTTCTATAGCTGGTAGGTGAATTTCAAATGCCCTGTTTGTGTTGTTCATGCTCTAGGATTTTGAAGCACATGAAGCATCAAATACCTTGTTTGTGAACTGCACGAATTTTTCACCAGTTCTGGTCGATCACTTTTACAAACCAGTCAACAAGTTGCATCCTGAGACTAGTTTTTTGCCTCTCTCTTAAACTTGGTTGACACTCTATCATACTGGTTGCCCCCTTGTCACTTACTTATTTTAAAATAATTAAAAGAAAGTCATTTCTAGGTTAGTGAGTTAGGCTGAGATCTGTCAAAATTATATTCCTATGGATTCAGTTGGTGCAACCTAGATCCATTAGACTTATGCAATGAATCTGTCGTCATTTTAAGAGATTTTGAACTACATTGCTGATTGCTATAAGAAATTAAGAACAATCTCAAGAAACATGCTAGCTTACAATCACTATAGAAATATGACAAAATGTCTTTGCTTGAGTTGATCTTCCGTTGGTGTTCATATTTGGAATTGGTCATCTTTCATGTATAGGTTACTCCCTTTACATGATATTGTCATCTTACTTGCTATAATGCTATGGTTACACAGAGACATAATTTCAAACATTGATGAATAACATTTTATTATCATAAAAGATAATAGTTTAGCAAAACCTTTGGCATAATGGACGATGCTAGCACCTCCAACTTTGTACAAGCATGATGTAGCTCAATAAGAGAAGATTGATGAGAACTAACAATTAATGTCATGTCTGTCAATACAGGTTTGACGATTGTGAACTACATGAAGAGGATGAAACACTTTTCCTGGTGGAAAGAAGCAGGCGAGAAGTTTTCCTAGAACACTTTACTTTTGGTGAACCTTAAACTATTACGTTGATAAGTTTGAAACCTTTTGTTTTGGTTACTAACATTCGTATGTATAGTGGAAGGACTGTACTGGTGTTGATAAGTTAGGAGCAGGAAAAGACAACTATCTTTAGGATTTTCTTTTTGTTGTGTGCGCAATGTAAAATCTTCTTGGATTCAATCTCTACATCTCTTTCTTTCAATCGTCATTTTTCTTTTATGGGAAAAGAAATTCCAACTATGTAAATCAGTAACTCTTAATACCGTTACATGAAAACAAATGCACTGATTTTTACTTCAGAAGTAATATTCAGATTTGAAGATAGTAAAAACAATGAACATGTATTATAAGTTGTTTTGAGAGTTAAATCTAGTCAGACAGTCAAAAGACCAACCAACCTCCATTGGTGTTCGGAGGCAGGATTATGCAGGCTGAATCCTGAATTAAGGTAAAACTAGTGAGAGTGTTTCATTTGAGGTGGGATTCTTATTTAACCTATTAAAAGGAAAATTTGGTCGAAGGGAAAGAGATGGTCTACCCTGCGTTTCCACTCCAACAATTAAGTGGCATTTCTAATCTGATGATCAAGTTAGCTCTTGATCATAGGGGCGTTTCCACTCCAACAATTAAGTGGCATTTCTAATCCGATGATCAAGTTAGCTCTTGATCATAGGGAAATGTTGATGAAAGAAGGTTTTAAAAGATTCGAAGCGAAGTCTTGAAACAGCTAAATTCGTCATCCCTATTCTTGTTCATCTGGTCCTTTGATATTGACCTTACTAGGGTTGGGTTGTAATGGTTTTTGGTAATGACTTGGCCATGACGTTGGCGATAAGGGGATAGAGATAGGGTGCACGTGTGTTTCTTTGGTCAATCAGGGCTCCTCTTGCACTCTATAAGATTCGATATCTACAAAGGGTTTGTGTACCTCGTCGCATTGCATGTTTTCGTATCCAAGGTTCTTCTGTCCCTAAGTGTTCGTTTTAGCTAGACTCACTGATAGCAACATCTTTCCTTCTTTCTTGCCCATCACGTTTCTAGCTACTTGTCCGAGAAAACGGGGAACGGGCCTTGTAGGAATCCTGGCCTCTTTCTATCTTCGTTTGACCAAGTTACTTGTCTTGCTTACATGGGTTTGACCCTTGCTTTTCCTTATCTGTCAGATTTAGGTAACATGTTGAGGATGACTATTTAATTCAATAACAAGATGTTTTTAACCATTGACACTTTATGTACGAGAACCATTTCTTACACATTTTAGGTCAAATTTGATGAATTTAAATGCTTGATTTATACTTGTAACTTAATATGTAATTGAATCCACAATAACGGTTTAAAAGTCTAATAAAAATGGAAGAAAATAATAGAATATATCTTTTATAAAAAATAATTCAAAAACTCTCTCTTAATTTCATACAACTATTCTTCACTTTCACAGTTTAATGTGGACCATAATGCTTCATCTAATTAACAATTTGTCGCTCTATCTAACTAACAATTTTTTATCTATAAAACCCACAACACAATTTTTTAATTAAGGGATCTCAATTAATCACAATAAAAATAATACCTTGCTGATATTATATGTAAAATATCCTGAGTGATATGTTTTGGAGTACAGGATATAGGAAAACATAAAGAAGGTCCATCTTGTTCCGTTTTTAGAATATTATTCTGTAAATTCAAACATATTAATTTGAATAATTATTGAAGGTATGATAATTAGGTTAATTAGTTGGAATATGCAATTCGGAAGATGAGTATATTAAGAAATGCAAAATTTTCTAATTGTGGAGGGTTCAGATGTAATTTCCCAAATGTGGAGGATATTGTGAATTGCATATGGAATATGGTTGGCAGGAGAAACGTTTGTAACGCTAACACCCATTGGCACACTCAGTCTCTCTTGCAGTTTCAGTAGGCGTAATAGGCACACGATTCTCTCGCTGGACTCAACTCAACAACTATCAATCACTCAGGTAGGGTTTTCCTGTTCTCTTCTCTCTTCCTTCCTCCAAACACCATACAAATTTTAGTTTCCAATTCAAGATTCTAGACTTACTATATATGTGTTGATATGGATGAGCCACCATTTTCATGGGTCGAAGAATACAACGACCCCTTTTATCCTCCTCCAACTGCGTCCAAAAGGAAGGCCAAGTCTAAGAAATTGGAGTTTCTTGGTTGGGGTTCCAAACCACTCATTGAATTCCTCGATTCAATTGGTAAAGATACCGCACAACTTATATCTCGTCATGATGCTACTGGCATCATTACTAGATATGTTAATGAGAACAACCTAGTCCATCCCCTTAAGAAGAAAAGAATTAACTGTGATGAGAGGCTTCATGCACTTTTCGGTAGAAAATCCATCGCCCGCAATAAAATCCACTCTTTGCTTGACTCGCACTATGCTGATGATAATCTTGAGAATTCCGATGATGAGCTCTTGTTTTCTTCGGAAGATGAGATTGGCACCACCAACTCTGAACAGCATAAGACTGAGAGGAAAACTCCTCCGAAGAAAAGAGCTTTGGAAACTAACAGAAGCTCTTTTGCAGCAATTATTCCCGATAATGTGAAGCTTGTTTACTTGAGGAAGAGTTCGGTTAAGGATCTTCTCAACGATCCTGAAACCTTCGAGCGTAAAATAGTAGGAAGCTACATAAGGATCAAATCAGATCCTTACGACTACCTTCAGAAAAACTCCCATTGTCTTTTGCAAGTTCAAGGTAATATGCTGTAATCTTCACTCATTGCTTACTTTTTATGGCACTGCATATCAGTGAAGAATCTGATTGTTTGTTATGATTGATGTTATTCATATTATCATGCACTAGTTGTTGGTTACTATATTTAGTGTGTGACATTAAGATTACGAAATCAATGCTTTGATGGATGTCTAGTAAATCAACTGAAGGTTTTTACTTTATATGTTATTAACCATTGACGAATTACAAGGCTAGTGATATTAGATATGTAGAATGAATTACATTTTCCGTATTCTTCTCTGTTAGCTTCTTGAATACCGTTTAATCTTATGCTATTTCAGATGATAATTTGGTAAATGTCTGATCAAGTTGCATGGCCTACTACTCAAATTATTAGAGCTGATGTGAAAATGGGATTCTTTTCCAGTGCTAAACGTAGGCAATTAGGAATGCATTGAATTGTTTCTATATAATAGAATATTCGATCACAATTTTTGTGGTTTTTTATTCATTCCCTTTGTCATAGCTTCTCTAAAACAAGAAGAGAAGATTTTAAATATACATGCCTAATAAAACAACTAACTCCTCAATCACTATCCAACAACTACAACCACTACAACCACTAATCAATATTTAAAATGATGATACCCGCCTATCTAGGAAACACATATGTCCTACAATAAATGCAAAATAAATAACTAATTACAGTTGTTACCTTACTTCAACACCTCCCCTAAAGTTGGGTCATGGATATTGATCATACCTAACTTGAGAGTTAGGCTTTCAAAGCTAGTTTTGGACAAAGGTTTGGTAAGGATATCTGCTATCTAAGAAGTAGTCGAAGTGTAGATAAGATCCATGCTTCCTTCTTCAAGTTTCTCTTCGATGAAGTGTCTATCTCTACATGTTTGGTCCTATCATGAAATATAGGATCTTTAGTAATGCTCATGGCTGCTTGATTGTCACACCTGATCTTGATAGCTTCTTCAATTGGTACTCCCATTTCTGCTAATAACCTTTTTAACCAGATTCTTTCACAAATTCTAATAGCCAAAGCCTTGAACTCTACTTTAGCACTGCTTCCAGACACCACAAGTTGTTTTTTGCTTCGCCAAGACACTAGATTTCCCTATACATATGTGTAGTATCCTGACATTGATCTTCTATCTAACTTTGAACCTACTTAGGCAGCATCCAAGTACACCATCAGCTTCCTACTTGAGTTTCTTTTAAAAAACAGACCTTTTCCAGGTGTCATCTTTAGGCATCTTAGGATATGGTAGACTGCTTGCATGTGTTCTTCATTTGGCTTGTTCATGAATTGGCTAACATAGCTTACTGCATAGCTTATGTTAGGTAAAGTATGGCACTGGTAAATTAGTTTTCCTACCAACCTTTGATACCTCTCCTTGTTAACCGTCGCACTGCCTTCAACCATTCCCAGCTTTGTAGAAGAGTCCATCGGTGTTTCAGTTGGTTTACAGTCCAACATCACGGTTTCCTTGAGTAAATCCAAAGTATACTTCCTTTGAGAGACTGAGATTCCTTTATTTGACCTTGCAATTTCCATCCCCAAAAAATATCTTAGACTTCCTAGGTCTTTTGTTTCAAATCCCTTCGCTAAGAAGTCTTTGAATTTCTGAACTTCCTCCTCACAATTTCTAGTGATGATAATATCATCTACTTACACAATCAAAGCTGTCATCTTTCTGCCTTATGGGTGTTTGACAAACAAGGTGTGATCGGATTGACATTGATTGTATCCACACTATTTTACAGCTTTTGTAAACCTCTTAGACCAAGTTCTTGGGGACTGTTTAAGTCCATATAGTGATTTCCGCAACATGCACACTTTATTGATATCCGAACTTGTTTCAAAACCTAGAGGAATGAATATGTACACTTCTTCTTTTGAGTCTCCATTCAAGAATGCATTCTTGATGATCAATTGATGAAGTTTCCAATCCAAATTTATTGCCATTGAAAACAATACCTGAACTGTATTTAATTTGGCTATCGATACAAAAGTTTTTTCTAGGTAGTCAATTCCATAGGATTGGATGAAATCGTTTAACAACCAGCATAACCTTGAATCTTTCAATGCTGCCATCAACTTTGTGTCTGATGGTAAATATCCATTTACAATCAATTGGATGTTTACAGCTTAGAAGATCAACTACCTTCCATGTTTTGTTCTTCTCTAGTGCTTTAATTTTTGCCCATACTACCTCCTTCCATTTAGGGATACTGAGTGCTTCTTGTATATTGTTGAGAATTTGGTATTTTGAAATATTGACAGTATAAGCATGGAAGTTGGGTGACAGCTTCTCATATGAGAAGAACGTACTCATTAGATACAATGGCCGATCTTGACATTCTCTATATCCCTTCTTGATTGCAATTGGCTAATCACATGTGGTAGATTCGTCTCGTTCGTCCTCGTACTTTTTGAGGTTGCTTCTGTACTATCCGTATGTCTTTGAACTTGGTTACTTGGTTCAGGTTCTTGGTTGTGCTGTAGAGGTGATTAAGACTCAACATCTTCTTGTACCTTTTTCCTTCTAGAATAAACTAGTAGTTCAAGTGACTTTTTGTGTATACTGGTCAAGTTTTCAGGGCTGTTTGGTTTAAATTCAGACTTTTTACTATTGTTGGTTGATTTCGGTGATGGTTTTGTGACACTAGGATTGTTTGGACTAATATTTGGAAACTCTTCAATTGACAGTTTGGTATTAGTACTATTTTGATCAACATGAGGTGACTCTAACAAAAATTGACTAACACTTGGAGACTCTATGTTTTCCTAAAAACAAACACTTCTATCTTTATCATGGTTTCTTGTTTTAGTGAAATACGGTTGTTTTCCCATGAAAGTTGCATCCATAGACATAGAATTTCTTTATGATGGTGGAATAACATTTATATCCCTTTTGAGTAGGAGAATACCCTACAAACAAACATTGGACAGCCTTTGGATCTAGTTTACTCCAAAGATGTTGATGTATGCGCACAAAAACAGTGCAACCAAAGACCTCACTAGGTAGTTAAGATATGATTTTGTTATTAGGATAAGTGTTTGATAGAAATTGACAAGGGGTTTGGTAATTCAAGACTCTTGAAGGTAGCCTATTGATTAAGTAAGCTGTTGTTAATACACTCTCTCTCTAAAAATTTTTAGGAACATTCATAGCTATCATTAAGGATCTAGATACTTCTAATAAATGCCTACTTTTCCTCTCAAACAGACAGACAGACACTCCATTTTGTTAAGGAATGTAGACACAGGAGCTTTGGTGTATAATCCCTTCTTTTGCCAAGTACTCATTTAAGGTGGAACCATGGTTCGTAAATACGGCCGTATGAGTGTTGAGACGTATCTGTTTTTCCCATATAACGCGTACTGGTACGACCGTACCATACGTGTACGCCTGTATATGACATTATACACGGGGGCAAAAAGGGAAAAAAAATGTGTAAAATCATCACTACCCTAAAACTCTTCCATTTTCTCCCCCAAATTTCGATTGGTTGCATCGCTCCCAAACCCTTTCCTTACTGGTGCCAAAGCTTCTCTTTTCGGCGACCAAAGCTTCCATTTCCGACGACCAAAGCTTCCACTTCCAATGACGACGCGACATAGAAACTTTCAGGCTGGTGCCGTGAGTCTGTCTTCTTCTTTTGCAAGTCTTTGACTGGTATTCTCCTTTGAATTGTGCTTTCTCTCCTCTTCAACTCATTTTTTCGATTGGTTTTTATTTTGCAAAATGAAATGTCTGTTGAAACTTGAAACTTTGAAACCCAGCAAAAGCTTGAACATAATTGAAAAACTCAGCAGTCAACAATCTTTCTTATCTCTTATAGGCAGTCTAGACATCTAGTCTCTTTTAAGTTTCAAGTTTTTTTAAGCTTCAATTTTATATTTACATTGTACAGTTTATATTTACATTTACATTTTATGTTTTCTGTTTGGTATTGACGTATTGGTACTATGTAGTAAGTACTAGCAATACCTAGTTGTTCGTTTTTAGTTTTTATGACTTTTGTATTATTTTTGGTTTGATTTGATATTTAAATACGTTGTTGTTCTAGAAATTCATGACATTTCCTATTTTTTTTTTTTTTAACTATTTGCCGTATAATACGTCCGTATAATGCGTACCGGCCGTATCGTACAATTTCGGGATGCTCTTACCACATATTTACGAACCTTGGGTGGAATTAAAGTATTCCTTAGCATTATCAATTTTTAATACATGGATTTTTGTCTGAAATTGAGTGGTAATCATATTATTAAAGTTTGTAAAAATACGAAATACTTAAGATTTTTCCTTCATTAAAAACACCTAAGTGATCCTATTATGATCATCTATAAGTGAAATAAACCACCTAGCTCCTGTTACATTGTTAACTCTTGATGGCCCCCATATGTCGCTGTGTATATAGAAAATGGTTAGGAAGCTATGTAGATTTGTGTTGGGAAAACACTACGAGTATTCTTAGATAATTGACACACTTCATATTAAAATTGATTTGCACTTTTATTCATGAATAGATTTGGAAACATCTTCTCAAGATACATGAAATTTGGGTGTCCTAACATTATGAAATCATCTTTATTTAATCTAATTGTATCACTAACTTTGACTCCTGAAAGATACTAACTCTTTTGACTAAACTTGGTTTTTAAACGAATGTTGATTGTTTAGAATGTAGAGTCCCGCACACATTTCGGCATTGCCAATCCTCTTCCCCAAGTCCAAGTCTTGAAACTCACAATAGGTTGACATGAATTTCGTTAGTTTAGATCTTGTGTAAGTTTGCTGACAGAAAGTAAATTACAATCTAAGGTAGGCACCAACAGCAGTGATTGTAGGGTTAATGTATGAGAAATTTTAATAGTTCCTGTACTCATTACCTTTGACAATGATCCATCAGCAATCCTCACAGAAAAGTTACTTTTATATGGATAGAACTCATGGAAAAGACTAGCATTACCAGTCATGTGATCAGATGCACTAGAATCAACGATCTATGACTAATTTTTTCTTTATTCAACCATCAATGCAGTCAAAAAATTACCTCATTGGGCAAAGGAACCTATTCTGATGATGGATGATTGAGGCTGTTGTGTAGATTGTTTGATAATCTGCTGTAGTTCTTTTATTTGTTCCTTGCTGAAGGATGATGGATTTTCTGATTTTATGAACAGACATTCTCCACCAACCACGTTTCCACATCCTTCCCTATTTGGTATAAATCCGTTTGGCTTTCAATCTGTTGGTTTTCCATGTAGTTTCCTGTATGTTTCCTTCGTGTGTCCTAGTCTCCTACAATAATCGCACCATGGTCTGTCTTTCTGAGGTCGATTATCACCAATTTGAACCTGATTTCCCTTGAAGATAAGTGCTGAATTGTTAGTTGTCTAAGTGGAATTTTCTGGTTTGACAGTGGTCCCTGACATTACTTTCTGTCTATTTTCTTTATTTTGTACTTTTGAAAAAATCTCTCTAAGTTTTGGAAGTGACTTGATTCCCAGAATTCTTCCTACAACTACATCTAGATTCTGGTTCAGACCCTGTAAGGACTTGAACACCCCTCCTCTTCTTGACTATCTCCTTATATGTCATTGCATCGTCTCCATTTTTCCATGATACTTTTCGAATAAGTCAAATTGCTGCCAATGCATCATAAGAGTGTTGTAATACTGTGATATTGTCAAATCTCCCTGTAGTTATGTAACTATAGTGCACTTAACATCAAATAACTCCACAGTGTTGTCATGACTTGAGTATGTCACCTTTGCAGCCTTCCATATCTGTTCATCTGTCTCATAAAGTAAAAGAGCACATTGATCTCGTTATTCGTTGAATTTGTTATGGTGTTGTCTATTTTCCACTTCCTATATGCTAGATCACTCTCATCAGGTTGCTTAGCTTTTCCTAAAAGGTAATTATCCTTTCCTTTGCCACACATATACTTCATAACTGTCTGAGACCATTGGAGATAATTTTGACCATTGAGTTTGTGGTTGGTAATAGGTAGATTTGGAAGTTGATGATTGTCAGAATTCCCACCTCCATTCCGCTAGGTGGATTTGTGGAATTGGAGTTTGATGAGGATTCAACGACTGAACTAGAAAAAATCATACCATGTTTTGTCATTTTTACGGTTCTAAGTTTCAGAGAGAAGCTCTGATACCATGTGGTTTTTTATTCATTCTCTCTATCATACCTTCTCTAAAACAAGGAGAGAAAATTTTAAATATACATACCTAATAAAACAACTAACTTCTCAACCACTATCCAACAACTACAACCACTACAACCATTAACCAATATTTAGAACGATGATATCCACCTAACTAGGAAAAACATATGTCCTACAATAAATGCAAAATAAATAACCAATTACGGAGGTTACTGAACTTCTACAATTTTGAATATGCAATTCCAACATCTATCAAATTTGAAACTAGAGTCAAAAGAATGTGTATTGAGGTTTCTGATTTGCGCAGCCTTTTATTTTTCCAACCCAAAGCAAATTAGACAAAAGGAACAAAAAATTAAATAAATAAAAAGAATGAAGTTGACGATAACCCATGTAAAACTATTAAATCAAGTTTTTGTTACAATCAATGCAGCTAATAATAAGCAATACTGTAGTTTTCAAATATGTTTCTAATTGTAGTACAATACTTAATTTAAGCATACGATATTGTAATATTCTCTTACCCTGGCCGCATTTCCATTTGCGTTTTGTTTTCTTGAAACCCTGTCAATTTAAGTGGATCCTGTACCTGAATTTTGTTTAGGTTGAATCCACTTTTTCTCTCATGTAGCTAGATCTTTTCGAACTATTAGGATCCTTAATTGAAAAGCAATTCCATCCCATCACTTTTAATGATGGTATTTAGTATTAATAAAACTTATGAAAGATTTGATTAACCTTGTTGTGTTATGATGAGAACCTTTGGATTTTGATGAGTTATATTTACAAATATTAGAAGTTTCCATGTATATTAGGTACTATTTTAGCCTAAACGAGCACCTTTGCGTTTTGATGAATTATATTACATGTTTTATAAGTCTCAATGTAAGTTAGGCACTGTGTTGTGCAAACATTCAAATGGTTCAGGGCTTTCTGAAAATGCTTAAATTTAAAGATTATCCCATTTTAAGGCTTCAAATGTAAGTCTCCTCTTGATAATATATTTAATAATGTAGTTTCTTCTTGAACTAGTGGGTATTACCTTATTTTTTAATTCATGATATTCACTGATTAATCTGGACCCTGCAATTCTATGGGAATCGACTAGTTAATATTACAATTGCAATGAGTTATAGCTGTCCTCTGTATAAGAACCAAAGATACTGGTGCTACTTATTTCTAGAATTTGTTTCTGGCTGCATAGTTGCATTCAAAATTTACTTAAATTTGAAATGATTTGGTCTGTTAAGTTGCTTTCTCAGCTTGAAATGTTGTTATCTATAGCATCTTGAGGGTGGACCTTTTTCTTTTGCTAGGATAATTATTTTTAATAACCTTGTTATGCCATGATGGACAATTTGTCCCCTATGTTTTTGTTTTTTCTTCCTGTGCCATTAAAGAAAGCCCTTTACAAGCATCTATCATTAACCTAATTACGCTTGCTTTGATTATGGTTATGTTGTTTATTGAAATGACATCATTTTGTACTTGTCAAGCATGAATTAATGCATTGTCTTATATAGTTGACATATGATTTCTATTTTCCATTATGCAGGAATAAAAAAGGTGCCTGGAGCTGATGGCACCAGTAAAGAAATTCTTTTTCATGTTTCAAATTTCGTAAAGGATATTCCTATTTCATTTCTTTCAGATGAGAATTTCTTGGAGGTAACCTTTGCATAAGCATGAAGCAGTGTAGCTAATTTTGTATTTTACTTGAATGGCACTGATGTGCAGCTGCCAAATATTCAATAACTAACTCTATTTTGGACTTGATTTTGTTTATTCTTAAATGAATATTACGCTGATCTTTTGTGTAATGTTTAAAGTTTTTCAGAGTTATTTGACAAAGAATTATCTGAATCTTTTCTATTCTGGTGTTACCTTATTTTCTGTCGCAATTTTTGCCTACAAAATCTTGTGACAATAATAGTGTAATTCAATCTGTGGAAATTACCTTTTTAAAAGTGTTCTACTTGTTTGAATTGGGAAAGTAATTTGACTTATTAATGTTTCCTAGTTAAATATGCTTACATGCATGTGATAAAATACATCCACAAAACATCGATTTGTTTTCTTGATCTTAGATACATTTCATTTTTTTAAGAGGAAAGTAGGAAACCCTATACTGGCTTATCACATAATGGAGATTATTTATTTTGAAAATTTGACTGGTTCACAGCAATTTTGAGTATTCTTGATCATCAAACTCAGCAAGATGGTGTTCAGCTTTAACATCAGCCTTTTGGCTTTATATTTTGACTCTTATCTAAGATGTAACACGGGTTTGCTTTTTCATTTTTCATTCTTTTATAGGAAATAAAACAAAACATGATTAAGCTAGAAAGAATACAAAACAACAAGCAGGCCCTTGTGGTCACTGAAACACAATCTATCCAGCATTTTTATTGTCCTAAAATAGAGGCATAAATGTATTGATAAAAGTTAGATTTTGATTTGCCTGTGAATTAAAAATTTATTTATGTTGACACTAGATTAGGAAATTGTAGCTTGCATCATCGTGTATTAATTGTTGGAAACAATGTTGACCGAATCACATGATTCTAGAGAAGAGATATTTTAGGAATTCAATTCATAATTTAGAATTTCCATGTATAGAAATAGATTAGCTTAATTTGTGTAATTAACAAATTATATTCCTAGAATGTAGGTGTTTGTTTTTCTATTTAAACAGGATTGTAAGACCTAGAATTGTGAGCAATACATGTTAGTCATTCAGCTTTTGAGTGTTTTCATGGTATCAGAGCCAGGTTCTCAAATCTAAGACCTAAGCTCTTCCTTTCTCTTATCTTCTTATCATGACAACAACCCCTGAAAACTCTTCTAGTCAATCTGACTATCATATTGTCCGGATCTCCACTATAAAACTCAATGGAGATAATTTTCATCGTTAGTACCTATCTGTCCGCATGTATATTCGTGGAAAGGGAAAGATCGGGTATTGACTGGTGATAAGAAGAAACTTGGCAAGATGCAGAATATGAAATCTAGGAGGCAGAGAACTCAATGGTGATGGCATGGCTTACTAACTCTATGGAGGAAGATGTGAGTTCAACCTATCTTCGGTATTCGACAGCCAAGGAGATGTGGGACAGTTTGAACGGGATGTACTCAGATCTGAAAAATCAATCCTAGATTTATGAGTTGCAGTTGAAGCTTGCAGAATTGAAGCAAGGCATCGAGATAGTGACAACATTTTTCAGCTCTAAAAAGACTATGGCAAGAACTTGACTTGTTTAAAGATTATACCTGGAAAGATCTCACAGATGCTTCTTATTATCTGAAGAAAATTGATAATTCAAGAGTATACTCCTTTTTGGCAGGACTGAATGTGGAGTTTGATGATGTTAGGGGTCGTATTATAGGCAAACGTCCCTTGCCACCCCTGAATGAAGTATTTGCGGAAGTGCGAAGAGAGGAGAGTAGATGGGCTGTGATGCTGGGGAAAAAGGAGCCAATACCTAGTCCAGTTGAGATATCAACCCTAATTTCACAAGAGAATGCAGCATTGAAGGTTACTGCTTGCAAACCTGAAGAGAGAGAAAAGGTCTGGTGTGATTATTGTCATCGTCCACACCACACCAAAGAAACTTACTGGAAATCAGGAAAAGAGTACATCCTATGTAAACTCAACTGAACAAGTTACACTTACCAAAGACCAGATAGATCAACTTCTTAAATTGGTGTAAAATTCATCAACTCCTAACTATTCTCTTGTCTACATAGGTAACTTATCTACAAGTTTTTTAAGTCACATTAATCACACACCCTAGGTCATTGCTTCGGGTGCATCCGACAACATGACAAGCATATCATCTTTGTTTCAAAATTGCAGCCCTTGTTTTGGTAATAAGAAAGTTAAACTGGCTAATGTGAGTCTCTCTCCTATTGCGGGGAAAGGAACTGTCAAAATATCTGATACCCTTACCCTAGAACTTGTCTTACATGTTCCCTATTTGTCTTGTTATCTATTATCTCTTAGTAAATTGTCAAAGGATTTTGACTGCTTTGTCATTTTTACATCTCAAAACCGTATGTTTTGAGGACAGGAAATTAGGGAAGGAAATTGGTGGTGTTAGAGAAGACAATAGATTCTATTATTTTGAAGACAATAAAAGACAGACAGTAGGGCTGTCTTGTGATGTAAACTCTTTCTCTCAGTTAGAGAGCAAATAATGACTTGGCATTATAGGTTAGATCATCCGAGTTTCCCTTATTTGAAGCACTTGTTTCCTATTTTGTTTCAAAGATTGAAAAATCAAAATTTGTAGTGTGATATTTGTTCATTCTCTAAGAGTACTAGACGAATATATCCTTCAAAACCGTATAGGGCTTCAAAACCTTTCTACTTAATTCATAGTGATTTTTGGGGGCCTTGTAACACCAATTCTCTATCTAGTAAAAGATGGTTTGTAACGTTTGTTGATGACTACACTAAACTATGGTGGGTGTATTTGATGAAACAAAAATCCAAGGTCCAAAATTTATTTAAAATATTTTATAATATGATTGAAACACAATTTCAAACTAGAATCAATATTTTGAGAATTGATAATGGTAAAGAATTTTTCCATCAAACTTTGGTACATTTTTTAAATGATAAGAGCATGAAACATCAATCCACATATAGTCATACACCCCAACAAAATAGGGTTGTAGAAAGAAAAAACCGCCATCTTCTTGAAGTTAGTAGGGCTCTCTCTCATACTAGCTATGAATGTTCCAAATTATTTGTGAGGGGATTGAGTCTTAACAACTGCATACTTAATTAATAGGGTGCCTTCTTGAGTTCTAAAGCATAAAACACCTTTAAACTGCTTAAAAGAAATATTTCCCAAAAATAGATTACATTCAAACCCACCCCTCAAAGTTTTCAGTTATACTGTTTTTTTATATATTCCAGATATAGGCTAATCAAAACTTGCATCCAGGTCTGAAAAATGCATTTTCATAACCAAAAAGGTATAAAGTTTTAATCCTAAGACAAGGAAAATACATGTATGGATGTTATATTTCATAAACAACAACCATTTTTTAAAACTCATCTTCAAGGGGCGAAGTTTAGTGTGGGTGAAGATGAGGGTGCAGGTACTGGTAGAGTCCTTCAGGGCAAAGAAACCAATGCTGGTTTTCCAGCACCTTATCTTCTAAGTGAACCATTAGGACTTAAGACTTGTAGATCAGACCATTACTCTAAGTCAAAATGTGCCTATTTCAGGGGGAGATTCAACATCACAGAAACAGCACCTAGTTGTGGAACATCAACCTACAACTGAAGTATTGGTTTATACCAGGAAGAAGTCTCAAAATAATAGAGATCATCAGTCCATTCAAGGCCAAAGTTAATCAGTTGACCCCATTGAACCTATTCTGGAACTGGTTCTTTCAGGTAATTCCTCTATGATTAATGAACCTATTTTACCTGTTTAACCTAACACTCCTTCTATTGTGATTGAGTCAAACACTGAAAATAACACCAGAATCTTTGACACAGATCTTGATATCCCAATTGCTATTAAGAAAGGTGTTAGGTCCTGTACTAATCATCCTATGGCTAAATACCTATCATATCATAGGTTGTCTAACGATCATCAAGCCTTGACTTCAGAAATATTTGACCTCTCCATCCCTAGAAACATACAAGAAGCTTTAGAGTGTCCTACTTAGAAAAAGACAGTTATGGAGGAAATGCATGCACTGGTAAAACATAATGGGAGAGTGCTGAATTGCCTAGAGGAAAAAAGGCAGTGGGATGTAAGTGGGTGTTTACGATTAAGTGTAAAGCAGATGAGTCTATAGAAAGGTATAAAACTCGTTTAGTTGTCAAGAGGTTCACACAAACTCATGGTCTTGATTATCAAGAAACCTTTGCACCCATTGCCATGGTAAACTCAATTAGAATCCTATTCTCTATAGTTGCTAATCTTGGATGGTTCTTACATCAATTAGATGTAACGAATGCCTTCTTAAATGGTTATCTAGAAGAGGAAGTGTTCATGGAGCCTTCACTTGGGTGTGAAAATCTTGTTGGTAAGGGAAATGTGTGTAGATTAATCAAGACCATATATAGATTGAAACAATCACCTAGGGCTTGGTTTAAGAGATTTGGAGAAGTTGTTAAAAAACTAGGTTTTAAGCAAAGCCAAGGAGATGACTCCCTATTTGTAAAGCACTCTAGTGAAGGGAAATGTGCTGTGTTAATTGTATATGTTAATGATATCATTCTAACAGAGGATGTTAACAGTGAAATAGATAAACTGAAGAGTTTATTGGCCCTTGAGTTTGAGGTTAAATACTTAGAAGAGGCAAAGTATTTTCTTAGCATGAAGATTGCAAGGTCAAAACAGGGAATTTCAGTTTGTCAAAGAAAATATGTGTTAGATCTTCTAGGAGAAATGAGCATGCTTGGACGCAGAACTGCCAAAACCCCTATGGAACCAAATTTGAAATTAGAGGTAGCTACACCCAAAGAACAAGTGGATAGGGAGCAGTATCAGAAGCTAGTCCAGAAGCTCATTTATCTAACATTATGAGTCAATTCATTTATCTAACACACGACCAGATATTACCTTTGCATTTGGTGTTGTGAATCAATTCATGCACTCACCAGGAAATAAACATTATGAGACAGTGATGAGAATTCTAAGGTACTTAAAAGAGACACCTGGTAAAGGTTTATTTTTTGCTAATAATGGGTATTTTCAAGTTGAAATATACATAGATGCAGATTGGGTAGGGGACATAACAAATCGAAGATCAACATCTGGTTATTGTTCCTTTGTGTGTGGGAACTTGGTCACATGGTGAAACAAGAAACAAAATGTAGTAGCAAGAAGCAACGCTAAAGCAGAATGTAGAGCAAAAGCTTTAGGCATTTGTGAAGGATTATGGATAAAAAGAATCTTGGAAGACCTAAATATCAAATCAACCTCTCCAGTTAAACTATATTACGATAACAAATCTGCCATCACAATAGCTTACAATCCTGTCCTACATGATAGAACCAAACATGTGGAGATTGATAAGCATTTTATCAAAGAAAAAATTGACAAAGGTCAGATTTGCATGTCCTATCTGCCTACTGCAAAACAAATAGCTGATATCCTCACAAAGAGTCTCCATAGAAGGCAATTTGAAGAGTTGATGTCCAAGCTGGCAATGAAAGATATCTTCAAACTAGCTTAAGGGGGAGTGTTGGAAACAATGTTGACCGAATCACATGATTCAAGGGAAGAGATATTTTAGGAATTCAATTCATAATTTAGTATTTCCATGTATAGAAATCTATTAGCTTAATTTGTGTAATTAATAGATTATATTCCTAGAATGTAGGTGTTTGTTTTTCTATTTAAACAGGATTGTAAAACCTAGAGTTGTGAGCAATACATGTTAGTAATTTAGTTTTTGAGTGTTTTCATTAACCATGCATTGGTTGTGTCATTTATTTTATATCCTTTTCTAGTCTATCTCTAGGTCTATGTATTGTGTAATTTTTGTAAGTAATTCACACCACATTCTTCACCTTTTCCCATCTCTAAGATAATAATTTCAGCTTGGATATTATATATTTCTTGCCAACTTTCCAAGCTTTGTTATCTTGTATACAGGAAGAGTGCGAGGATTTGTGTCAGAGAATAAAAGATGGTTTGCTTAAGAAGCCAACTGTTGTAAGTTTTGGTTACTTCTCTATTCATATGGTCATTTATAAATTTTCTCCGTAGCTTTGCTAGTGGTCAGATTCTGATGCCAACAGATGTGTGCTTCAACTTAAGAGTCTAGCCCACTAATCTTCATAACCTCTTAATCTCTTACACATTACTATATTATTCCAAAAAAGTTGTACAATCACTAGAAAGTATATTGCATTGAGAGATGAATGAGCAAACACAATTATTAAAATGCGCCTAGGTGCAAAGTAGCACAAGGCATAGCGACTTCAGTGAGGCTTGTGCCTCACCAGTCGAGGCGTGGATGCAAGAGTGCACCTTGCACAACCCTGGTGTTTAAAGGGCTTTCGGCCGCTGAAACCAGCTTTAAGGCAGTCGAACCAACCTTTCGATTGTTGAAACCAACCTTCTTGCCGCCATTCCACTCTTTCTCTTCTCCTCTCCTCACGCTGGCATTTTAGCTTTTGAAATCGGTGTTTCGACCGCCAGATGTGGTTGGCTGCTTGGTTGCTGTGAGATTAAAGTTACTAAAGGAAATGAGATGGCTGCTGTGTGTGTGGATTAGGGTTTACAACTATTAAAACTTAAATATATATAGGAAGAATTGTAAATAGTTCCCTAACTTTTGATAAAATATCCACTTAGGCCTTCTGATTTAAGAAATATAAAAAAAAATTCCTACAATTATATATACATATATAAAAAACCTCAATTTTATGATTTTATAATATTTCAAGCTATTTCTTATAAAAGATGCATCTCGCTTCGCAAAGGCACCCTTGCCTTGTGTGCCTCGCGCCTTAGGCTTTAGGGTCCTTTGTGCTTCGGTGAACCTTTCGCCTTTGAGAACTATGTGAGAAGTTTTTCCATCAATAGTGGCTACTCTTTCAAATCCTGATACTTCTTTTTTGGCTTATATTTAATTTTCTTTGATATGTTATCCTTTATTAATTCACTATTTGAATCTTTTGCTAGGTGGAGCTTGAAGAGAAGGCCCAAATTTTGCATGAGGATTTAACAAAGCATGTACGTATTTTGCTTAGACAGAAGTAACTATTGACGACTAATATATGACACTTTTACTTGCATTTGTTCTGTTTACATATGTTCAACAAGTTGATATGATTTTGTTGGGAGGCCAATTCTTTTATGTTTATTTTGCTTTATTAACCTAAATTAGCATAATATGATTAAGAGTTCTATTATGCTTCTTTTTCATGTGTATGATTTGTGTACATGTTTGTGGGTCGTCGATGTAGAGTATCAAAATGTTCATGTACTTAAAACTATTTTTGTAGCTTTTCTTTAGTACAGATTAATTATTATACATTTCATTTTCATGTTGGGCTGCAGATGTTTGGCCTCAATTTAATACATTGGTAATATTATCTCATTGATGTAATATTGGTTTGACTTTAACTTATGGTGGCTCTTTTGACTTTCTTTCATGAATTTTCTTTCAGTGGATTGTAAGAGAACTTGCTTTGCTGCAAAAGCTCATTGATCGAGCCAATGAAAAAGGATGGCGTAGAGAATATCCTTTCCTGATTCTGTAAATTGTCTACAATAATTTAATCTGTTGCAGCACATTGATAATATGACTATTTTATCAAAATGTTCATGACTATTTTATCAAAAGATCTAGTTACATGACTTGACAGAGCTAGGAAGTTGGCCAAATTTAATCTGTTAACCTAATTGTCAAGATTGAAAGTGCAACCTAGTGCAGTAAAAGTGTTATGATTGTTCACATAGATTGACAGTAGGAAAGAATTAGTAATACTAGAACTTTTAAAAAGTCTATTCTATTTTTGCTGCCAGTGTAGTTCTTGTGGATAATATTAGTTAGAAACAGGGTGCTTTGCAATTGGTGCTGGCCAAGAATGTTCGAAGTCAGTATTCTTTGAAATGGCAGTTGGACATGATGGTTTGTAAGAGCAGTCTTTGTCGATGTTTTTAAGGCATCATTTGAAAAAAGAGTGATTTTGTTTTTAAGGCATCATTTGAAAAAAGAGTGATTTTGTAAGTCTAGTTCGAGATTCTCTGTCCCCATGATCTCTATTCTGTTGTCATGAAAGACTAATAAGAATTATTTTATATGGGGACCTTGAATAAATGCGCAAAAACAATTATATTTTTCCTTTTCACATCCTTTTCCTGTTAAATGAATTCTGACATGTGAGCATCATCTGTAATTTTGTTTGCTGTTTGGGACTGAAATTTGTTGGTAGACCACTCAGCTAAATGGACCAGGTGTATGTTCTCATAGAAAATGCAAAATCCTACATCTTCATATCCAGTTACTCATTAACAGAAGAAAGAAGGATCTTGTTCAAACTAATTTTTAGAGGTACCATGCAATCATTTGCTTTTATTATCTTATATTTTAGAATAATCAGTTTGTATCAAAAAATTTATATCCTTGGCTGTTTCTTTTCACTGGAAAAAAAAAAAAAATGAAAACAAAACTAGTTCATTAGAGGGCTGGGGAGGAGAGTTTTTTAAGAGATAAAGATTATTATTTGACTTCTCTATGGATATCTACTAGTGAAGATTCTAAATACAATTCTTTATTTCTCATTGTAATTGATTGGAAAGCTGTTATTTATTGATTGAATTTTTTCTATTAAGTTTTTTGTTTTGTTCGTTGTTGGTGGACTATTGGTTCACTTTTGTACTCCATTTCATTATATTCAAATAAAATTTTTGTCTCCTATTAAAAGAAAAAAGGGCGGGCTCAGTTCTTGGAACCCATTCTTACTTAAGTGATGTACTTTTATGTGAGAAAAAGCTAATTGTCTATGGAAATTTAATTTATAATGGACTTCTTGTTGAGACTAGTACCACATTTGAAATTTAAACTGAACCTGCAATTTATCATTACGAGATCCTTAACTTGTTTGAGCCGTTACGCTGCTTGAGTACTTGGATAGAAGAGAGCTGCTTCAAACTCCTGCTGAACAGTCACGTCTTTTGCGTGAAGTTCCCAAAGTTATTGCAGATGTCATAGAACAGGAAGCTCCACTACATGATAATCTAGATGGTATAAAACAAGGAAACAACAGTTCTCAATTGCCAATACTCAAGGAAACTTCAGAAATTCCTATCTGTGATCTTGTAGGATATGACACTTCATGTTTTGTTTCTCGTAACACAGAGTTTACAGGTGTGTTATTTATGTGATTCAAATTTCTTACAAGTGTTTTTGTTTCCTATTAAAAAAACAAAAAAAAGGTGCTTGCATACTTATGTGCACAACTACATATGTGTCTATATATATATATATGTATGTATGTATTCTTGTAGCAATGCTGATCTATTGATCAGGGAAACTGATTGTGTTTATGTGCGAAATATATTTCTTTATTGCCATAGGATTTTTTTCTTTATTCCAATAATGGAATTTTGAAACCACAAGAAAAAAGAAGGGTTCAGTTTAATGTCGATACAATTTAGATGAGTTTGTAATTTTCCTATAATAGAGATGAAGTAATATCACATGATAAATGAATCTAGTTTGCAAGTTGGAATTCTATTGGTTGACATAATTTGATCTTTTTGAGTATCAAGGTAGGGTAATTGGCTCCATGTTCTCTTAGATTATAGGTACCCATTGTTTTGTTCCTGATGCTTTGATTTGTTGTCTTTCAGCTTTGCCTTAGTATTTTTAGTGTCTGCAATTTAAGAACTAATGAGAATTGTTTGTCCATAACCTCGTACTGGTTATGGAAATGACATTAATTCATATTCATTAGTTTATAGTGGTGTCATTTGAAGTATGCTGTATTCATCATTGCATAATTAAATGTTAATCTTGCTTGTCATTTTTATTTGTGTATTTTTTCCTCTATAGGGATTCAAACTGCCTTGCCAAAGTCAAAGCAACAGATAGAACTAGGTAAATAGTTATTTTTTTAACTATTTAATTTTTTAACTGTTTAACGTTCATTCTGGATTTAGCTAAAGAGGAAAAAAAGGAAACAAGATAACACAATTTAGATGTGTTCATGATTTTCCCAACAGGGGACATGAAGTAATATCACATGATAAATGAATCCAATTTGCATTTTGGAATTCTATCAGTTGACATAATTTGATCATTTTGAGTATCAGGGTGGGTAGTCAGCTCCATGTTTCATTAGATTATAATTACCCATTATTTTATTCCTGTTGCTTTGATTATGGGTGGCAATTTGGGTCATGACACAACGGGTTAACACAAATATGACACAATTTTAGTGTGTTAGGGTTGAGTCTAATCATGCCGTGTCACTAATCATGTTAATCCACTCAATAAACGTGTCATGTTTGTGTTTAATTAATTGTGTAAGGGGTTGATATGATTAACAAGAGTAAATATGTAATCCTAAATTTTACATCGCGGTATAAAGTCATAGGTGGACAACCTAAACCTAAACCTAAACCTAAATATTTCTCCATTGGCTGCTCACTCACACCTCAGCCTCAGGTATCAACTCAAACTCTGATACCCCAAAACTCGCCTCACCGCTGAACTCACCTCAAAACTCTATTTGTTTTTATTTTTCCCAGATTAGTGCAACTTGATTTGGCTAGCTGAATTGCCAGTGAACAAATCACATGCTTGCTCTTTGTCTAAGATTGGACCGAAGATACCAGCATCATTTTTGATTGAAAACTCATAAACTTGAAGAAGATTTGTTTCCAAAAGAAAATAATTATTGTTGGTCCTTTATGTTTTTGGGTTTGATTCATTACATGATTAACTTTTAATTTTGCTTGTCATTCATGTTTGTGTGTTTTTCCTTATACAGGGATCCAAGCTGCCATGCCGATGCCAAAGCAACAAACAATACTTGGTAAATAATGTTCATAATATAATGTTCATTCTGGATTTAGACCAAGAAAAAGAAAGGAAAATGATGAAATTGATAAAAGAAAATCATTGTTTCCTAAAGCACTTGACAAATTACTTTATTTTGTTCTATCTATGATCCAGATGAACTGTTGCTTTACTTGGTGTCTTGTTTGTCCTTTGAATAATTTTTTTTTTTTTTTTTCAGTTCTTTTAGGATCTGACACTATATGCAATAGTAATTCATTTTAGGATTTCCATTATCCATTTGCATCCTAGCTTGTCCATGTTTCATTAGATTGTAACTGCATTTTGTTTTGTTCCCACTGTTTTGATCTACATTCTTTCAGCTTTCCCTTGCTTGTTTAGTGCCTGCAGTTTTAAAGTTTGACGAGTTTTGCTGAATGGCTAGAGAATTGTTTTTACTGGCATACGGCATACCTTCCTGTTGGTTATGGAAATGCTTTTAATTCATATTCATTAGGCTCTTGCAGCATCATTTGAAGTATGCTGTAGTCACCTTTTACATAATTAAATGTTATTAATAAAAAATAAGAATAATGTCTACTTACACAAGTAAATCAAGCCTTTAAATAATGTTTTAAATCCTAAACTTTATAGGAATAGGAATCCTAATTTTAAAACTAATCCTAAACTAATGATTTAATAATAGGAAATTTACTAATAATATAGAATAAGGAATCCTAAACTTTGTAGGAATTTTAATGTTCCTCATCTTGTCCTTCATCATTTAAAGACTGATGAGTTTTACTGAATGGCTAGAGAATTGTTTGTCCTGATGTACCCACCTGCTGATCATGGAAATAGTTTAAATAAATCCATTACGTTATAATGGCAGCATTTAGAGAATGCTGTAGTCACGTTGTTTGCAATTAAATGTCATTCCTTGTCATTTATATTTTCTTTATTTGTTCTTCTACAGGGATTCAAGCTGACTTGCCAATCTCAAAGCAATTGAAGGAACCGGGTAAATTGTCATCTTTCTAATTATTCAATGTTCATTTTGAACTTAGCTGAAGTGAAAAAAAATAAATAAATAAAAATAAAATAAATAAAATAAAAAATAAAAAAAGAGAAAAGAAAATGGTGAAATTGATCAAAAAATTGCATTGATTCTTAAATTACTTTGACAAATTTCTTTAGTTTGTTCTTTGTTTGATCCATTTGCTTGGTGTCTTGTTTGTCTTTGAATCAGTTGTTCCAAATTTCCAATTCTAGTAGATCCAGTACCATACACAATACTATTTCATTTTAAGCTTTCCATTATCCACTTGCATCCTAGGCTTGATGTAGAGAATCTGCTTGATTGCTTTGATCTATCTTCATTCGGCTTTCGCTTGCTCCTGTAGTTCCTGCAGTTTTAAAGACTGACGAGTTATTCTTAACGGCTAGAGAATTGTTTGTCTTGTGTCCTGATGAACCCTCCTATTGATTACAGAAATGGTTTTAATTCATTTGTTAGGTTGTAGCAGCATCATTTGAAGTATGCTGTAGTCACATGTTTTTTTTATAATAAAACGTTAATTTTGCTTGTCATTTATATTTGTGTATTTGTTCTTCCACAGAGATCCAAGCTGACCTGCTAATATCAAAGCAACAGGCAGGTTCAGATACATTGTTATCTTTCTCAATATTTAGTGTTCATTTTGGATTTGGCTGGAGAAAAAAGAAAAAGAAAGATGAAATTGGTTAAAAAAAATTGCATTGGCGCTTAAATCAGCTTACAAATTCCTTTAATTTGTTCTAGTTATGATCCAAATGAACTGTTGCTTTGTTTGGTGTTTTGTTTGTCCTTTGAACCATTTGTTGCGAATTCTGGTAGGATCCAATATCATATTCAATAATAATTCATTTTAAGATTTCTAATATCCATTTGCGTTTCAGGTTTGATGTAGAGAATTTGCTTGACTTTTTTCATTTTTTATTTTTATGATTATAGGCGCTCCTTGTTCTGTTCCCACAGCTTTGATCTATTTTCTTTCAGCTTTTCCCTTCTGTTTTAGTGCCTGCAGTCTTAAAGACTGATGAATTTTGCTGATGCTAGAGAATTTGCTGATGAAGTATGTTGTAGTCACCTTTTTTGTAATTAAATGTTAATTTTGCTTGTCATTTATATTTGTGTTTTTGTTCTTGTACAGAGATTCAAGCTGACTTGCTGAATTCAAAGCGACAAATAGAAGCAGGTAAGTAGTCATCTTTTGTCATTCATTAATGTTATTTTGGACTTAGACAATGAAAAACAAAGGCAAATGAAGTTGATCTAAAATTTTGCGTTGGTTCTTAAATCACCTTTCCTTTATTTTGTTTGATCTAAGATCCAAATGAAAGTTTGCATTGCTTGGTTTCTTGTTTACCCTTTGAATCATTTGTTTCAATTCTGGTAGGACCCAATTCGATATGTAATAATAATTCATTTTATAGATCTTCATTATCCATTTGCATTCGGATTTGATGCAGAGAATCCACTCGAGTTTCCTGTGGAAAAAAATGAGATAACAAATGAGAGCAGCAATGTTGCACAACCCATGAGAAATGAGGAAAATAAGGTGCCAGAAGTGATTGATTTGAGTGATGATGAAGAGGACGACGAAAATGAATATCCAGGTGATATTGACGTGGAAAGCTATGAATGGTATTATGTAGATCCCCAAGGAGATATACAAGGACCCTTTGCAATTGCATCATTGAAACGTTGGAGCGATGCTGATTATTTTCCTCCATCTTTCAAGGTTTGGAAGACAGGTCAGAGTCAAGATGAAGCTGTACTATTGAGTGACATTCTGCAGTGGGCGTATCCCAGTTACTAGTCACTAGTTCTGATGAGAATTATAATAGTTAAAGATAGTTGCTAGTTCTTGTGAGAATAATTATAGTCGAAATAGATACTAGTTTTAATGAAAATTATTATAGTTGAAATATGTAAAAAAATCTCAGTAGTTTTTAATGGCAATGCATAAAAATTTGGATGGCTCCATTATTTTACAATCTTCAGTGGGAGGGTGTTTTGATTTAGATCTCAAGTTTTGATATATTTGTTTGGAAAATTTATGGTTTTTACTCAAATGAAAAGAAAATTTTTGTTTTTATCCAAATTTTTAATAAAATTTGTTTTTGACCTCTCAAACAAATTATTTCCATTATATACCTAAGATTATGAAAATACCCTTAAATTTCTATTATCCAAATACCCAACATTGAAATTACGAAACTAACCTTCTTCTTTCTCACAATATCTTCCATATTTTCTCTTCTTCATCCTTCTCCAGTAATGGATTCTGAGATTTGATTAACCATTGATACCATATTTCCTCTTCTTCTTCCTCACAATAGTCATTGAAGGTTTTTTAACATTCAAGCTTCATTCATTAAAAGATAAGAAGATTCTTGAAGCATTTGAGTGTCAAAGGTAATTTATAAGTTTTTGGGGTAGTGTCGACGTCTGGATTTAGTCGATCAGGTTCGTGTTTTAGGTTTAAGTTACAGTGTTGGATCGATGTTGTTGAGCAAGCAAAGGAGGTGAGGTCAGAGAAAAAGAAGAAGACACCAAAAGTTTTTAAGTGGTTCGGTCTAAAAATATACTTACGTCCACTGTTCATTCTCTCGCTATTTTGATAGGGTAACGGCACTCAAAAGATTGTTCTCCTTTTACAAAGGAAGTCCTCTCCTATTTATAAAGAAAGGGAGGAGCTACAGAGAATGCAATAAAATAATGCACAGTAAATTAATATTATAATGATGAGCTGCATTTAATGTGCCTGAATTACATTTAATACGACTGGCATTGTCAGACTTATTCTGTCCAAAGCATGAATTTAGACGGCTAACCCACCCGGATTAAGTGAGATTCCTATAATCCAAACTGTAATATCTGACTGGATTGATATGGACGGCATGCCTTGAGTTGTAATCCATATGACAGTTCTGACTTCTGTTGACTTGTGATTTGATAGACGGGGCAGAGGTGAACCTCTCCAGCGAACAGAATACTCTATCAAACTAGTTAGCAAACGGCCTAAAAAACGAGTCAATGCATCAACATAAGAATTCTGGGCTCACGGGATCTGATTCAACTCATACTTCTTAAAAGTCCCCAACAGTTCTTGGACCTTTTGCAGATAAACTGTCATCTTTGACCTCCTGGCCTGATATTCGCCCCTTATTTTACAGACCACCAACTGAGAGTCGCTGAATATTCTAAGTTGCTCAGATTGCATCTTCTTGGCTAAGTGAAGCCCCGCCAATAGCGCTTCATATTCTGCTTCATTGTTTGTTGCTCTAAACCCGAATTTGAGCATACAGAGGAACTTATTCCCGTAAGGACTGATCAGTAGAATCCCAGCCCCTGCACTTCGTTCATTGGAGGATTCATCAACGACCAACTCCCAGTCCGGACCTTCAGATGATCTAACTTCCTCATCCATAGGTCTGGTAAACTCGATTATAAAATCTGCTAATACCTGCCCCTTGATCGCTGACCTTGGCTTGAACTAGCTATCAAACTGGGCGAGCTCGATTGCCCATTTGAGGAGTCGGCCTGAGGTATCTGGTTTCTGGAGAATCTGTTTTAGTGGATATTTGGTCAGAACTTCAATTTTGTGCGCCTGGAAGCAGAGACGCAGCTTCTTAGACGCCACTACTAAGCAGAAGGTGAGTTTTTCCATTGGAGTATATCTTCTCTCAACTTCTACCAGTTTTTTACTAGTATAGTATATAGGGACCTGAGCTCTATTTCCTTCTTCTTGTACCAGCGCTGCACTTAGGGCGTGTTGGGATACCCCATGTAGATAGTCAAAGTCTTTCCTTCTTTAGGTTTTGATAAGAGGGGAACCCGCCCCATATATTCCTTCAACTGCTAGAACGCGGCCTCGCACTCTTCCGTCCATTCAAAGTTTTTTGCCCTTTTCAATACTTGAAAGAATGGTATACATCTGTCGTAGGCTTTTGATACAAATCTGCTCAGGGCTACCACCTGACCGTTTAAACTTTGTATCTCTTTTATGCTTGTTGGCGACCTCATGTCCAACAAAGCCTGGATCTTCTCTGGGTTAGCCTCGATCCCTCGGTTATTCACCATGAAGCCCACAAATTTACCCGAGGAGACTCCGAAGGCACACTTGAAGGGGTTAAGCTTCATCCGATATTTCCTCAAGATCTAAAACATCCCCTTGAGGTCATGAACATGGTTAATGGCCTGCCTGGATTTCACTAACATGTCGTCCACATATACCTCCATAGTCTTCCCAATCTGATCCTCGAACATCATGTTTACCAGCTTTGGTAAGTTGCCCCTGCATTTTTTAGTGCAAAGGGCATTACCTTGTAACAATACAAGCCACGGTCTATAGTGAACAAGGTGTGCTCCTCATTTTCGGGATTCATTGGAATCTGATTGTAACCTGAATAAACGTCCATGAAGCCAAGGAGCTCGTGTCCGACAGTTGCATCTACTAATTGATCGATCCTAGGTAGTGGGAAGCTATCATTCGGGCAAGCCTTGTTTAAATCCGTGAAGTCAATGCAAGTTCTCAATTTCTCATTTTTCTTTTTAACCAGCACGGGGTTGACTACCCAGGCAGGGTACTGGACTTCTCGGATGAATTTGTTTGCCAGGAGCTTGTCAACTTCCTCCTTCAGGGCATCACAACGCTCGGGTCATCTGTCTCCTTTTTTGGCAGACCAACTTATGGCGAGGATTGATATTCAGCTTATGAGTCATTACTCTCGGATCGATCCTCACCATATCTCCATGGTTCCAGGCGAACACATCTAGATTTGCCTTAAGGCAATTGGTTAGCTGAGCCTTTATCTCTAAAACTAGGCTTTTGCCCAATTTGAGACATCTTGCAACATCTGTCTCGCTGACCTAGATGTTTTCAAGCTCTTCTATTGGACCCGTCATCTAGTATGCATCAAATTTTCTGGGGTCCAGATCATGACTAATGTAACACCCCTTACCCCGATTTTCCGTCGAATCGAGATTCGAGGCGAAGGGCGTTACGGTTCCGAATTTAAAAATTTATTTATTCCTTTATTTAAAATTTTCTTACTAAAAGAAATGGAATCACCACTAAAAGTTTTACGATAATAAAAAAAACTTTAATATCATTTTCTCTTTAATAATTTTAGAAAATCCGGCAGAGTCTCCTCTATTTTTCTGAAAATCCAAAATTTAACCTGTAAAGAAAATAATAACACTTTTATAAAATTTATTTCTCAACTTCAATTCGGACCTCCCGTCCGATTTCAAAAAAATCACTTCAACTTGCAACCAATTAACATAAATATTTAATCCAAAATTTAAAATTCATCGCCATAAAACTTTACACTACACGATTATCAAATAATATACATAACTTACAAATATTTTAAAACTTTAATACAAATTATATTTTACAGACTTTTAAATTTATAAACTTATACACATACAGGATGGTGCCCATGCATATATACACATGATGCAAAATGAATATTACTCAAAAATTTATAACGGGATGTGACTCGTAGAGTATCTGCAAGGGCTTCGTCTTTGTCTCGGCAACAAGCCCAATTCAATTACCTGCGCGTGGTAAATCCAACGCGCTAAGTATTTCTACTTAGTGGGTGTACACTTAATTTAAAAGTCATAAACCTTTATTTTTCTCATAATTTGATTTCACAAAATTTTTCAACAATATTTGAGAGTTCAGAAGAAAACACAAGTCATGCATAAAAAAAAAAAAAAAAAATCTTGTTTCAAGCATGATTTTATAAACTTCAGTTTCTCTCAATTTCACAATAAACCTTATATAACACATTAATATTTATTGACTGATAAAGAGACATAAATATAAAATTTCTTTTGCCGACATTTTGAAACGATTTTCACCAAACATTTTTCGTTATTAAAATTGACAATTGGATTAATTTACTAATAAATATACATACAAAATATATACAATTTATTATTAGGCGTATCAATTATATTTTAAAAAAAAAATTATTACACATCACTGTGAAAAACACTTTACTATTTATTATACACGTCAATTATATAATAATCATTTTTCATCTATTTACGCATAATTTCACATATCCAACCCATAAAATTTGTTATTAAACGTAGCAATCCGATATTATATATATATATTCTTTTTTTTCAATTTTTCATAATAAATCCTAACGTCATTACTTTATTAACAGTTTCTAAATTATATACTTAATATTCAAACTATTACTTATGAATCCTATCAATTCGATTTTGTAAGAATTTTATTACAAATCCCGATGAAATTATAGTACTAATAATTATACTTATTAAATACTTAGCAATCATTTTTCATATATATATATCTCATATATATTTTTTAATATAACACCATTCCATTGAATAATTTTCGTTTCTCAAAATTTCAATCACAATTAATATGTTACACAATTTCAAACTTTTATCAATTTCGCTAATTATCCCTTTTTTTTTTAACAATTTCGAATGTAAAACATATAAAATTCTTTATATCTCTTTACAACTCACACAACTTTTCAATTAATATTATCAACGTCATTTTCAAACTTTTATCTAAAAGTTACTAATCGATTATTTCATTCCATAGATAAAGTATATAATTCACTTCTTTCCGATTTTTAATCAGATTATTTTCATAAATGATTTTTCCTTTTTCCCAAAACTTAAGTCATAAATCCGGATTTCATAATCTTTTTTTATATTTAGATTATAACATAATAAATTTCATTTTAATTATTTTTAACACGATAACTCAACTTAAATTTTACAATAATGAAATCAAACGAAATATATAACGATCAGTTTTTCAAAAAAAACCTGAATCAATATAACTGCAATTCACATAAACTCTTTCAAAATCCGTTGTCAAACACATTTACAATATTATCCTTTCAACTCAATTTCTATATCATAATCATAATTATATTTCCGAAAATAGTACGTTATCAGCAATTAAAAATCAAAACACAAGATACGAATTTCAACAATATTTTCGTCATACATTAATTAATCATTTAAAAATTTTAACTAATCGTAAAGTTCATGACATTATATTAATTAATAAATAAAAATGTCAACATTCATCATATCAAGTCTTACGTGTCACATTGAATTACAATAATGCCCTTTCTCCCATATCATTTCCATTTTTAACATATTTCACACACTTTACTTTATCAAATAACATTTATCAAACCTATTTACAATTCTACCATTTTTCTTTAATTAGAGTCATTTGTAAAATTCTATCACGATACCATGGATCGGTAACGAGTTTTCTGGCATTGATCAGACTAAACGGCAACCCCGGCAACGACCGCTCGGTGACTATCCACCGGGTCGCATATCACAATTTGTTTCCGTTTCGAGACCGGGCACTCGATGCCTCTCAAAGTTCGTCATACAACGTCTGTAATCAATCGCAACGGTGCAGTACTGTTAAAATTCACCCTATGGGCTAACCAACTACCAATCCCCACCTACCGGTGATTGGTTTTACGTGGACCCTTTAATTTATTTATTTTTATTATTATTATTATTATTTTTTTAATCACTAAAAATTTTCATATATATATATTTATACAACTTTTATCTTTTAACAAACATTTCATTTAGAAACCAATAAACACAATTTCGGCTACGATTTTTCTTATACTTAGAAATTATCAATATAAACGACATAAAACACTATTATATATTCAATTAATTAATCAACTCTTTTTTATAACGTTCATACCTTTATTCCGATATATATATATATATATTCGGTCAAGATACTCAACTTGTTCATTTCTTTCCGTTTCATTGCGTTTTCTTTTTCGTTTACATTAAAAATTCATTAAAATCATATTTAAGCAATTTTTCAGAATAATTTATCAAAATAATTCCAGGCATTTCAAAACCTAACAAAAATTAAATCGCATATATATATTAATACTTATTTAATTCTATTATTCAAATTTCTGTGTCACCTCTCATGGTCACTGTAAATGACCATTTTACCCCTAACTTTAAAGTTAATTTTTTTAATAAAACCCTTTTTCTTTTTCTTTACCACAAATTAGTTCCAAGAAATGAATTTTATCTATTTAATTTTTATTACTATTATTTGTTTATTTATATTTCTTTTCAATTCGATTTATTTATTTGTTTGTTTTTAACCCATCAATCATTTAAACATCATTCGAATAAGATGCACATGGTATAAAATGACAAAATTACCTCTAGAGCACGATATACATCAATTTCGACCATAAGGTATCTTATTTTCGAAATTATTTTTCGAATCTGTTCTTCATCAAATAAACTCATCCAGGAGCATACGATTAACATCCAAATATCATCTAAACCCATTTAACATCTCAAATAAATAACAAAAACAAGTTTCAAGGGATTTACATAATTGATTCAAAAATAATAAAATTAAAAGTTTCAGAATAAGTGTATACCAACCTTATGGGCTTGCTTTTTAGTTTTTCACTCACCCAATGAGAGGTTTTTACGCCTCCCTAGCCTTCCCTAAGGCATCACACATACAAACCCTCACCTTAGGGTTAAAAAATAAACAAAAATGAACAGATAAATCAAAACAACAAAATTAAAAGCTAAAATAACTTCAAAATCATACTCATGGATGTATTAAAACATTCCTAACTAAAATTTAACACAAAATAATCAAATAAAATCAACTTACCTCATTTTAGACCCCTTTAAAATTCAAAAATCAATTTGAAAATAGATGGGTTTTAGTGATTTTTGAAGCTTGAATGGGTAGGCGATAAAATAAAAATGAAATTTAAGAGATTTAATGGTTAAAAAAATAAAATAAAATAATGAAGGGTAGAAGAGATGAACAGAGTAGAATAGAGTCGGCGATGAAGAGCAGCAAAAATGAAAAATCTGGGCAAAAAAAGATTTTAATAGTCACAAACTTTTCGTATTTACAAATTGCCCCAAAATTTTTGTTATTTACAAATTGACCCTAAAACTTTTTATTTTTTACACTGACACCCCTACTCACATGCTAACATCCCATTAACTCATTCAAACTTATCCATAACCTTATTTTATCTAAAAATAATTAATTTATTTTAATGAATAATAATAATAATAATAATAATATCATAAATCATTTATTTAACTCAAAAATTATCCCCCACAATACAATCCAATTTCACCATCCTAACATTCCCATTCTGCTACTTATTTTATTTAAATTCAAAAATAATTCTTTACAGGGAAAAACGTTTTCAAAAATATTAAATTTCCTTTATTAACGATCAAAATATTTTACAGTCGCGCGAATTTCATTAAATTCAAATTTATTTTCATTTAAGAAATTACTTATTAAATTAACAAATATTAATAGGACGGAATTAATTATCGGGGCGTTACAACTAACCCCTGATGTGGTGATAGCCTGTAGCTCACGCTCCAGAACCACGTCTACTTTCTTCCCTCGGACTCCCTTTCTTATTGCATCCACATAGCAACGACGAGCCAAAGACTGCTTGCCTCCCACACACCCTATCCCATTAGAAGTTGAGAATTTTATTGTGAGAGCTCCGGTAGAGGTGACCATGTCGAAGTTATTCATAGCAGGTCTTCCCAATACTACATTATATGTAGAGGGAGAGTTAATGATAAGGAAATCTGCAAGCACTGTTGACTGATGAGCTACATCTCCGAGGGTAAAGAGAAGTCTTATCTGCCCGGTGGGAGTGACTGAATCTCCAGTGAACCCGTACAGAGGCTCGGGGGACGGCTTCAACTGCTCATTACTAATCCCTATCTGATCGTAACACTCCTTGTACATCACATTTACCGAACTCCCGATGTCAATCATTATCCTCTTAACCATCGAGTTTCAGATACGGGCTCAGATCACCAATGCATCGTTATGCGACCAGCAGACATCTCGACCATCTTCTTTAGTAAAAACAATTTCCTTTGATACCCTTTTGGCCTTTTTAGCAGGCCTTTTTGACTCTCTTTGGCCTGTAATTTGGACGCGATTAGCCTCGCGCACATAACGCTCCTGCGATCTGTTTGACGTCTCTGCCACCGAGGGATCCCCATGGATTGTATGGATTGTTCTGACAAAAGGTCTTTGCTGACGGTCAGGCTCTTGTTGAGTTTAGGTCGATGGCTCTTGTTGGCATTGATGGCATTGGTGAGGGCACTGTTGTTGGGATAGTCGCCCATGAAGGCCTCAGAACATAATCTCTTAGGCGACCATTTCTAATCATCTCCTCGATATCGTCTTTGGGCGTTCAGCAATCTGAGGTATTGTGCCATATTTCGTTATGATAGGCACAAAGCTTGCTCATCTCTCGGCGTCCCTCAGGAGTCTAGATAGGGGCTGGTCTTCCAAAGTTCTCCCTATTTCTTTTGGTTGCAAAGATCCTGTCATGGGTGTCAGACAAAGCGTTGTATATGTTGTAACGGCCTTGATACCGAGGTCGCTCTCGCCTCTGGTTACTCCTCGGTCTAGGCCCATTTCTGGCCTTCTTTGCAATCTGGTTATTGTTCCTCTGGCCCTCAAGGTCGTTTCCCCCATTGTTCATTTTCCTTCCCTGATTAGAGCTTCCAGCTTCGTCATTCTGGGTATTAGCCTTCTTGGGATTGAACGTTTCTTCCCATCTGATTTCATTTTCTGCTCGCTCGTAGAATTCTTTTAAGTTTTTCACAAAGGATTTATAGATGCTCTCGTACAGCTTCCCGTCTTTTCTTAAACCCGTCGAGATAGCTGTCAAGAACCCCTCGTTTGTTAGGTTTTTTACATTTGTCACCTCGCATCTAAACCTGCTGATGTAATCCCTTAACAACTCACCGGGACGTTGGAAGATGGTAGCAAGGTAGCAAGGTGGCAAGGTGGCAAAAGCGGCCTCTTCAGCGCTTTATACTAGTTCAGGAATTTCTACTGGCATTCTTCCCAATTATTGATACTGCGAGGGGAAAGGTTCATGAACCATGTCCGCGAAATATCCCCAAGCATTGCCAGGAACACACGACATTTTACCAGCGAGCTAGTGGTCTGAAGATCTATCTGAATGTTGAAGGCACTGAGATGGTCATAAGGGTCA
Organism: Dimocarpus longan; assembly: GCA_022984855.1. Taxonomy (NCBI): domain Eukaryota; kingdom Viridiplantae; phylum Streptophyta; class Magnoliopsida; order Sapindales; family Sapindaceae; genus Dimocarpus; species Dimocarpus longan. Next base: position 27,949,365 of record CM041019.1, on the reverse strand, counting down.
GAGTTCCCTTTGTATTGTGGGATATTGGGAACTTTGAATCTTGGAGGGAGCGGCTCCAGTTCAGTTTCTGAGGTAAACGAGGTCCTCTCCCTGCTCTAACTTCTTTGTTCCTGGACCCCGGGTCGCGCTTCAAGCTGTCGAACCCTTTGAATGAGCTCTTCAACTAGTGGGCCCCGCATCTCAGTTTTTCTGACAGTGAACTGTCTGTCCCGTCTATCTAGTCTGCTCGGGGAATGATGGTCTTGAGCCCTCGGTCCCCTCCTATCTTCGAACTCTCTATCATTGAGCCTTTGTCCTGCTCCACCTCCAAGGGCCGAGATCTGATCAAGACCGTGGCCAGTTCGTACCGGCTGCTGTTCAGTGCGAGCTCGCTGGAATCGAGCACTAGACCGCATGTTGGAGCAATGAACTGATCCCTCTCGTATTGACTCCCTAATGACTCTCTCATTCGCCTGGACATGAGTTTGAATTAATGTCCTGACTTCGTTGGCTAGCTGCGCCATTTACGCCATTGTAGTCTCCAGCATCTCCTGTCGCTGCTACAATATCTATATAACATCTCCTCTAGCAGCATTAGGCACAGGATGACAAGTAGGAAGGGGAGGTATACCCCAAGTATCCCCAGTCATGGGCACATTGAACGTCCTCACACTAACATTAGGCAATCCCCCTATAGGTACAGTACTCCGTCGTTGGTCCAAGGTCTCTAGGTGGTCGTCAGTAGCGACAGAATTCCTGGTGGTCATTCCTCTGACCATGGTGACTAACGAACGAGCTCTATAAGCTAGGAATAAAGGTGATGAAACTACAAATGGGCCCCTCCTTCTAGCTCCAAAAATGTCGATGTCTGAATTTAGCCGACCAGGTTCGTGTTTTAGGCCCAAGCTACAGTGTTGGATCGATGTTGTTATTGAGTAAGCAAAGGAGGTGAAGTCAGAGAAGAAGAAGAAGACACCAAGAAGTTTTTAAGTGGTTCGGCCCAAAACGATGTCTACGTCCATTGTTCACTCTCTCACTATTTTGACAAGGTAATGGCACTCAAAAGATTGTCCTCCTTTTAGAAAGGAAGTCCTCCCTTATTTATAGAGAAAGAGAGGAGCTACAAAGAATGCAATAAAATAATGCACAGTAAATTAATATTACAATGATGAGTTGCATTTAATGTGTCTGAATTACATTTAATGCGACTGACACTGTTAGGCTTATTCTGCTCAAAGCATGGGTTTAAGTGGCTAACTCACACAGGTTAGGTGAGATTCCTATAATCCAAGCTGTAACCTCTGATGAGATTGGTGTGGAAGGCACGCCTTGAGTTGTAAGCGACCTGATAGTTCTGACTTCTGTTGACTTGTGATTTGACAGACGAGGCAGAGGTGAACCTTTCTAACGAACAGAATACTCTGTCGAACTAGCGAGCAAACAACCTCAAAAACGAGCAGGTACACGAGCACGAGCAGGAGCAAGAAGTGACGAGCGGTTGATCGATCAAGTAAACGGGTCCCTATTCGACCTGATGGGCAAGCATAGGGACGAATAGATTCCGAGCAAGATACCGAGCTTAATAGCGAACAGATTAACGGCCAAAGGGAAGGCTTGGAATACGAACACAGTAGCAATCAGAAAAGAAATCAAGTTGGGGATCAGGCGGGCGTCAGAGAGATGGGTCGATCATTGGCTTTTCCGGGTCTTCGGGACATTGGGCCTATATAGTGGATCTTCCTCGGTCCAATTGGCTTGATCGTAAAATTACCCATAACATTTAGTTTTTGGGTTATTTTATTCATATTTGTGTGCTAAAAGACTATAAGAATATATTGGTTGTGATGGTTTTGGTAATCGTGATCTGCGACGGAAACTGTAAAGTCTGCGACCAAATAGATTTTTCATGACTGATAATCGATTTTTTAGGCACTGAAAAATTGAGTGAATAGGCCTACCGGTTTTTCAGAAAATACCGATTTTTCAGTGACTGAAAAACTGATTACGATTTTTCAGTCATTGAAAATCAATTTTTCAGACTGAGAAATCGATTCACTGAAAAACCGATAAATGACCTATGAAAAACCGATACCATGAAAATCCGAAATTAGCAATTTTTTTAGTGATTGCTATATTTTTGTTTGAAATGCTGTAAATTTAATTTTAATTTTATATGTGCTTAGATACGATTGTTTTATATTTTATTTGATTATATTTGAGTGGAGAATGTTGTGAGTGCACAATCAATGTGTTTTAGTGGAGCAAAAAACCGGTTTCAATAGTCAAGATCCAATTAAAAATCGAGTTGAACGTATTGTTAGCATAATTATGATATTTCTTGAGTTGTTGATGCTAAGAATTGATTTATAGTGTTAATTTTGATTAAATAAGATTGTATTCTGTAATGTTGTCCGATTGAAATGAGTTTAATTTATTAATAATATTATTTTATTTGAACGTTACAGAAATGGCTCAGGAGACAATTGTAATCAATTTTGATGGAGAGTGGAATGGATGTAATTACGTTAGAGGGGAGTCGATCATGTGTGGAGTCCACAAAAATAGTAGTTTTTTATCATTAGTGGATGTTGTGTACAGAAAGGCTGGTATTAATAGAAGAATGTGGAATATCCGTATACATTATTTACTACAAAGTGCGACAAGTGATTAAGTTAAAAAGATACGGATCATGTCCAATCTTGGTGTTGTTAGTTTGATAGCAATAAAAAATATTGATGTTAAAAAGATTTATGTAGATAGGATTACGAAAGATTTTGGAGCTGAGGTTAGTAGGTGTATCATTCATCCAATTGTCACCGACTCAATACCAGACAGAAGACATGACGAGGTAGATACTTCAAGACCTGTAAATCCCCATATGGTTGAAAGTCATTTTTACCTTACTTCAGGTATTAGAAGTAATCAAGTTGATACTGCTGTCACCCCATTTACATCTACAGAAAGTCTTATTTGCAACGTTAACGATGAATATATGAATTATGGTACTGATGATAAAAATCGGGACGTAAATGATAATGGTTATGGGATATGAGATAGTGACGAAGAGGAAACTGAAGATAGTGATAACGAGGAAACTCGATTTGATGATGTCTCTGAAGAAGAAGAAGGGTTTTCAGAAATAAGATTTTCAGGTTTACAATTTGAGAACAATCCTTTACAAACATATTGGATTGTTCCTAGTGTTGAATTGGGAGACATTTAGGCTGCTTCAAATGCTACGTCAACCGTCTACCAACGTGGTTCGTAGTATAAGGGAGCGTTCTTTAATAGTAAAGAAGAAATGAGTATAGCTATTGGAGAATATGCTCTGAAAGAAAAGTTTGAATATTAAGTTAGATGTTCAGACAATGACCGATTTGAGGCCAGTTGCAAAGATAAAACATGTAGCTTTATAGTTCGTGCAAGATGTAAAAAGGGTTGCCCGATGTGGTTTGTGTTGAAGTATGAGGCAGAGCATACGTGTCGTCAGACAGCCATGGAATCACATATGAAGAGTGTGAAGACTATTGTCATCAGGAAATTGTATGCAGGAAAGGTGGGGAGAGATATTTATACACCTAATCGTTTGATTGGAGAAATGCTGGAGTAGTATGAAGTTCAGATCTTGTATAGTAAAGCTTGGAAGGCTTTACAATATGCAAAGAAATTAGCATATGGACAAGCAGATGAGTCATATCAACAGCTTCCGTCCTACTTTGAGATGTTAAAGTTAGTAAACCCCGACACAATGATAGCAATTAAGAGAGATGAAAACAACCGGTTCTTGTATTCCTTCGTTATACTTAGAGCTTCCATTGATGGTTTTCGGTCTTATATGAGACCAGTTGTTGCTATTGATGCAACTCATTTGAAAGTGAATATAAATGAGTGATTTTTTTCGCTGCATGCAAAGATGGATAGGAAATGATTTATCCCATCGCTTATGGATTTGCTGATAGAGAGTCAGATTATTCATGGACTTAGTTTTTAAAAAAATTGTGATTGGCGATTGACGCATCAGACGATTTGCTTATTGTATCTGATCGTCATAAAGCATATCAAATGGGATGAAAGCAGTTTTTCCTGAAGTCCCACACGTGTTATGTTTTTTTCACCTATGACAAAACCTTAAATAACATTGTAAAAAATGTTCGGATGTGGAAAATGCATTTTACAATGCAGTATACTGTTATATGCCTGAGGAATACAACAGAATATTGGAAGAAATGAAGGCGTTACATCCGAGAACACATGGAACTTTGATTAAGGCTAGGGTGAGCAGGTGGTCACGAGCACATTATCCAAAAAAAAGATCTGAAATGATAACCACCAACATTGCAGAGTCGCTCAACAAATATATGATGCAAGCACATCGTTTGCCAATAACAACTGCACATGAATATATAAGAAATGTGTTGCAAAGATGGTTTAATAATAAACGTGTTGCTGTTGAGAAACTAGCAACTTATGTTACCATCGCTGCATACAATCGTATCATGTTGGCAAAAGATCTATCATCAGAAGGTAGTGTACATCCCATTACAAAACCGTTCACGTACAGTGTCATGCATCATAGCAAAGGAGATACGGTGGTTAATATTCAAGAGCACACATGTACGTGTAAGTAGTGAAACCTAGATCAGTTGTCATGTGTTCATGTATGTGTTGTGGCCAAGTATGATAATTGTCCGTTGTTGCTTTCGATTTTTTATGTCATATCATGATACTTAAATTTGGGTTTTTTCATATTTGTACATGTTTAAGGGCGTCAGTTATGATACACTTTGCAGTCAGTATTATAGCACAGAATGGTTAAAAACTGCATGTGCAAGTTTGATCAATCCAGTCCCTAAATTAGCCAATTGGAATGTTTCTGCGGAAGTTAGACATTGGCATTACTTCTGTTTCATGTATATTTTAACTTATTTTGTTAAATTGATATATTATAATCGGATTCGTTATTTATTTTAGTTTTTAATGAATGAATGAATGATAGGTTCCTTTTTTCGTAATGCATTGTCATTAATATCATGAAATAAGTAAAGATCAGTTGACATGAAATTTAATAAATAAAGTTTAGTACTTATTAAAATTGCTTCTTCAATTACAAGTGAAAAGGAATCGAGACACTAAATCGGTTTTTCAGTAACGGTTAAAAATTGATATCAATTTTCCAGAGGTTATAAAAACCTTATCGGTTTTCTATTGACACAGAAAAGTTGGCTCCGGTTTTCCAGGTACCATGGAAAATCGATTCGGGTACTATGAAACCAATTCAAAAAAAGCTTTATACAGTGTCTAAAAAATCGAAATCGGTTTTTCAATCTCCACTAATTCGGTTTTTCAGGATTTGTAGAAAACCGATGCACATTATTTTTTATTAATTTATTGATTTTTTATTGATTTTATTGATTAATATGTAAATTTTTATTGATCCAAATTGATTGTATGGACCGATTGAATGATTGATTTATTGATTTATTGATTTTGATGATTGATTTTTTTTTTTTTTTTGTACGGACCAATCGAATCATTGATTTGTTGATTTGATGGGAATGTTTATACGTAAAATCATTGAAGTAACAAAATTATTGAAATAAATAATGAACAAATCTTTTATTTGATTTAGATATAAATCTATAACATTTAGGTTGAATCGAACTAATTATAGTCTCATTTCATGTTTGATGATAGTATAGAAACTAATGAATCCTACCAAAAAATGTGGGACTAAATAATACTACAATTTTTTTTTTCTTTTTTTTTTTTTCAATACTAGCAATTCAGTCTCTATTTTTTTATATTATAATTTTATTTAATTTTTTGATCTTTAAAATAAATAATTTTATTTTTTAAAATATTTTATTTGAATAGAAGTTAATTGAAAAAAAAATTAAAATTTAGTTTAGTTTGGGTTAAAGTGTTGTAAACAATTTGTATATAAATAAAACTATATATTATTTGCTCTATTAAACATAACATTTTGTTATATTTATTCAATCTCATGTTGTATTAAACACAAAATAATACTATTTTATCTAATTTCATGTCACACCAAACATATCATTATGCTAGTTAATTTTTCTAAATCCAGTCCAATCTAATTTTACTTTTTAAAAATAGTTGAATTCAATTTGACGCATAAAATGAATAAAGAGAGAGTAATTGTTTTAATAGATGTTATACTGGTTAATATAAAGTAGATAGGTATTAACTAATACAACGGGCATAATAATAATAATAATAATAATAATAATAGTATTACTAAACAATTTATAACAATTATAATAAAAAATAGTTTGAACTAATACTAATAATAATAACAACAGCATATAATATTATTTTACTATTAAATTTAAAAATAAATTTAGTAAGTAAAATGCTAAATGTATAAATCTGAAAATTAAATATTCTTAAAATTGGTTGGACAATTAAATATTCTAATCCAGCAATATGAGTATCTTTTGGTAAGTGTCAAAGATATTGTCAATTCTTCTACAAAACACTTACACTAATAATTAATTTTAACAAAATATCAATTAAAAACTATATTAATGAGGATTCGGAATTATTTGGAATCAAAATGATTATAACTATATATGACATTCGAAAATTTACTTATAAAATTTAATTAGAGATATAATACTTTAAGTTATGTAAATAAGATATGTAATTAAATATGTATTATTAAAAAAAAGCAATCAAACAATTTAAATAGTTACATAAAAAAGAAAACAAATATTTGTTTCAAATACCTCAGTTGTCAACATATTAAAGGGGTATGTAATACCGATTTCGGTTTTTCAGGCAGCCTAAAAAACCGAAAATGCCGTTTATTTTCGGTTTTTCTGCACTCTGAAAAACTTTCGGTTTTTCAGCATTGTAAAACTCGATTTCGAAATTATATTTTAAATAAACGATGAACATATAAAGAATAATATAAATTTACTTATATACAACATCATCATCAGAGTCTATTGTTCATTTTTCAAATTTATTTACTTTATACATAGACGTCAAATACATATATATATATATATATCTCGCGCAATCTCTACCCTCAAAGCGATGGCATCTGCAGCTACGTCGAGTTTTCTGGATTTCCATGTACTCTCTTTGGACTACAAAAGGTCGCGTACGTACATGGCGATATATGCTTCACAACTCGTCCTATGTCATAAATAAATAAATTAATTATTAAAAAACATAACTTATTAAATATATTAATTAATTTAGTTCTAAATTTACTCACCAATCGGGTTGTTAGGACATAATTGATTTATCAAGACACTCAACTTTCCACTGCTCCTCTACGGCAGGCATACCTATCTAGGTCTTCTCATAAAATCCTATGAACTGCAACAGGATGGGTATGAAACACACCAACGGCTAAATGACATAAGCTGTTCCACTATGTCAACATTGTCAGGGAATCATATACTAAAATTTTTTGCTTTTTGAGGCACACCTGATAGAGAATCCGGTGATCTTGATTCAGACAACACGGTAGTAGCACCTACAGATTGAAGACGTCAGTGCTATAAGACTAGTTCGCATAATGAAATAATAAATAGTAATATTCACACACAACACTTACATTGTTGACACGCCACCACGGGACTGATGCGTCTATCTGTCCACATCTGAATGCATACCATTCAAAGGATACCACAGTTATAGCCGGATCAAATTTTTCACCTTCGCTGATGTATTGCTGATTATAATGTATTGTCATAAAAGCCTGTATGGTAATTAAACATATTAGTTAACTTGAGGGACACATGAAATGAAATTGTAAATGCATTACTAACGGAAATGTAAATACTTACAAATAAAGAACTGCTATGGATGGTGTATCTAGTATCCTCAGCCTCATTCCACCATTTATTCCATAGGCACATCAAATACGTATCGATATGCTCACTAGTTAACCACATGTTTTCGTTCTCGAAGGTGACCAATATGGTCAATATCACACACCACCCATAACGATGAACCGCACACTTAAAAAAAAAATTATACATTCATGTAATTCAAAAGGTAGTGTATAACTTGCATAGAAAGCTAATTATGTTTTTTTTTTAATACCTGAGGTCCAAAGATGTTGAAGCTTTGTATTCATTATAGACCTCCTCATAAGGGTCTACAGACTCTGCCACCTCCTCGACTTGGTATTGGGCCACTTTCATTTTCTTTTTCCCGGTCTAGGATCCGTGTATGGCGTCCATAGAGGTGTAACTGGCTTCGTCTTTCGTTTGCCCTATTCTTGGATGATCTCTTCCTGCAACTTTAAGCAAATTAAACACATGATTTGTACATTTACAATTATATGTCAGACTATAACACACTATATATATACTTTGTCTACATGCTCATGACAACGTTCAGCCTCTGCATCTAATACACCTCCTAAGTCCTTCTGAATGTCAGACTGCAACTCCTGAGCCTTCGGTTGATGAGATGACTAATGAACACCCTTTGACTGAAAGACCTCTTGAATCTCCTGATGGATGACTGATTGGCCTATATCAATAGGTGACAGATAGACTACATCGTCCTCTTGGAGAGATGTCTGACGCACCCTCTCATCCACATGAACAGGTGTCTAATGGACCCTTCATCTTGACACCCTCTCGTCCTCATGGACAGGTGTCTGACGGACCTCCCTCGTCCTGATATAGTGCGGGTGATGCTTTTGGTACTAGTGCCAGGCCATAGATGTGCTCCTCTAGGACGAAGTTCCCACCGTCATGATCGTCATCATCACCGTCATCGTAATCTGGATCATGGCCACCGATTGAAAATGTAGGAAGGTGTAAATGCTCTTCCACCCGTCTCAATCTCCTATCGATATCCCCAACGAGCTTCAAAGTTGTCTTCTACCTCTTTTCCATCCTACCTAACTTCTTATAAGTAACCTTCTTTAAATCTACAATGTACTCAAACAACCGTTTCACCTGTAGAAAATAATCATATGCATCATTTTACATAGTGAACATAATTATAAAAAATTTTGACAGAGTCTCTCCTGTTTTTTAAGTATCCAAAGAAATATAACTTGCATAGAAGAAATTACATTTCGTCCATCATGTTTAGAGACTTCATCTCTCTATCCAACCCTGTACTACTACACAACAATGTCCAACTCTTTTGCATTTATTACAATGAATATTTACTGAATAATCATATAAATAGTTTGATTTATACCTCAGGATAGACGTTTGGTACATCATGTGCCTTTTTTGTTCAAAACTCTAAAAAGGTATCCTCTGATTCTAATTGCACGCTTGGGATGTCTTCATTTGCAATAGAGTCACCCTCAACCTCATCATCACCCTCCACCATAACATCATCCTTTCCACCCTCCACCTGATAATCATCATATCCCCCTACACCATGATCGTGATCATCATCATCATCATCACCATCACCATAACCATCATCACCACCATCATCTTTTTGCATGTCACCTTTACTCCCTCCGTTGCCACGTTTATGTACTTCATCTGTAACCAAAAGATTCGGATTGAAGGATTTCCAATAATCCGTGTATCTTTCTGCGTCGGTAGGCTTAAGAGTTTGCGCAATGCCAACTATCTGCATTATATACATATATATAGTTATACTACAGTGGTATACTTCATATAAATAAGGATAGTTAAAACAAACAATTAATTTAAACCAATTTAGTTTACGTTTGTCACTTACGGAAGGAAAATCATCAAGGCTTTTTGTCTTTGTCGGTGTCCTTTTAAGTGACCGTCTCTTACATCTTAGCAAATCATTTTGCAAAGACGAGTTACTTTTCGATATTTTCTCTCTCAACATCGAGAATAATTCTACCAACCACCACTATAATGCAAAAAACAAACATATAGTTAATATATAACTATATTAGAAAGCAATAGCTATTAAAGGTATTAGTTATACCTGAAACGCCAAAACATAGTCATAAATATTAATGTTAGACGGTGGGTTTCTGATCCATTCTTCATTCACTGCCAGGCGAAAAAAATGCAACATGACATTATAATATAATGTGCCCCAAGGGAATGAGTTCTACTTCTCTATATTCTCAATTATGATCCACATAAATTGCGGAATCTTCGCCCTGCCATCCTACTCCATGAAGAGATGGAAAACGATCTCCAAATTTGCTAACTTCATAAGATTTTCATCATTTATGACCTCGTCGCCTTCACGGTCCATATGGCTTCTTGCCTCAAGAAACGTGATAAATTCGGTTATATTCGGCATCACTCCATCAAACCATCGTCATAGGAGACTGTTTTAGTCATTTTGCACTGTATTGAAGATTTCACAGTCAATACCCCCAAAATGAAGTCCTGTAATCAATAAAAACTCCTGTTTCCCAACCCTATATATTCTCCCACCGATCTCAAACCACATTTCATCAGTGCGACCACCCACCTTCACTTCTCTAGCAAGAACCCATAATATAACGGCGGCAGTAGTCATATTATTGGTAATCTTCAAAATATGTCCAAATGGACACTCTTTTATGAACTCGTCGTACAACTTTCTTCTAGTAAGAATGACCATTATTTTATTCACCAATCTCTGATCAATGTGTGTATTCACATTAAAATCCTTTGAAAACTTTTGCAAGCTATATTTATATCTAAAATCTATCTATAGGAAAGAAAAACAGCAACAAAAGATCAATATAAGGATGAAAAATCGAATCGGGTTTTTACTGTATCTGAAAAATCGAATCGATTTTTTATTGTATCTGAAAAATCGAATCAGTTTTTTACTACGTCTCAAAAACCAATTCTCCTCATCGGTTTTTTAGTTCAGTTATTCACTTGGTTTTCATTTTGGTCTTCGATTTTTCACTTTGGTTTTTTATATCGATTTTTCGAACAACCGAAGTGAAAAACCGAAATAAAAAAACCGAACTCTAAAAACCGAACTCCAAAAACCAATCTGATTCTGAATACGCTGCTATGGTCGAAATCGGCCATTTTCAACACAAAATCAGTGCAAAAACAGTCAAACCAACCTTCTCTAAACCAAATACTGATAACCTAACATCCATATTACACAAACAAGTCAACATCGCAAATCAAAATAAAAAAATATAACTCAAAACAAAAAACCATACCTCCACTTGAAGACTTTATTACCGGCGATCGGAGCTTCTCTATAAAGGTCGAAAACGTCACTATTATAGCCGGAATATGTTGGTCTGCGTCGTCGGGTCATGATCGGGTTTGGATCGTGTCAGTTTTTTCTTTTGGTCGGTTTTTTTATTTTGTTTTTGGTCGGTAATTCATTTTTGCCTAAATATAGATAGGGTCTGTTTCGTAATTTCACGTGTAAGTTTTTCATAAAAATGATGATAGTTGAGGGTTTATGGGCAAAAATATGTAGGGATATTATGGATAATTTGGGTATATAATAAAATTAATTTGTTTGATGGATTAAAAATAAATTGTGTAAATTTAAAAATATAATAGATGCTAGTGTTGAAATGCATTGCATGAAAGTTGTGTAAATTTCGAGGACGAAATTTTTATAAGGAGGGGTGAATTGTAAAACCCCAAAACCGCGTTCGTCGGAGAGCGAAACATTTTTCCGATGGATCGCGTCTGATCGGAAAAATATAATTATCGAGTCCGAAAAATAATTGGAATAATTATTTTCGCTTTAGAGAAATAAATTCGAATTCACGAAGACGGGTTCGGAATTTATTTATTATTCCAAAGGCGAAAGCGATTAAAAAGCGAATTCCAGGACGGACGGACGGAAACGGAATCCGAGCTTGAAAATTAAAAAGCAAGAATGCATGGAATCCAATAAAGGGAATGCATGTTGGTGACACGTGTCACACATGCATTGGATGACAAAAAAAAAGGAAGGAAACAATATTATGGCAATAAACGGTCATCCATTGTGCATTCAATGACAAAACCGAAACCATCATTCGGTCAACAAAATTTTTTTATTTCAAAAGACGAAACCAAAGGAAAGCATCTGCCAACTTCTTCTTCTCATTTCAAAACAGAATCCAAAGTGAGAAATAGAGAGGAAGTGAGCTACTGCTCGTGAGTGGAGGAGATCAGATCTGCTCTTGAGACCATGCATGCAAGCAAGAGAAGAGTTGCTGCCCTGCCATTGTCATCGTGAAGCACCAGCTGCTGCTGAAAGGGGTGTCGCTGCTGTTGAACCAAGTGTGGCCGAAAGTGAGCAGCTGTTGGGCGTGAAGTTGAGCTGCTGTTGCCATCATTTTAGGTGCTGCCATGAAGCTGGAGCAAGCAAGTTGAGCTGCTGTCATTGCTGTCCAGCTGCTGGCGTGAAGAGTTGAGCTGCTGCCGAGCTGAGTGGCTGCCATCGTGAGGGTGCTGTCACGTTGCTGAAGCTGTTGCTGTCTAACCGTGAATAAGAAGACAGCTGCTGGAGTGAAAAAGCTGAGTTGCTGTCGTGCTGCCAAGTGCTGTCGCCATGCTGTCTTGCTGCCTGGTGCTGCACAAGCTGACAGCTGCTGTTTTTCAGGCTGAGTTGATGCAAGAGCTGGCTGAAAGCAGATCTGGAAGCAAGAAGAACTGAGCTGGAGTTGCTGCCGTCGCTGTCTAGTGCTGCTGTCAGTTGAAGTAGGTGCTGTCGCCGGTAGAGAGAGCTGCTGGCGTGAGGTAGTGCTGCTGCTGTGCTGCCTTTGCTGTCACCGTTGAAGAAGCTGTTGCCATCGTTTCCAAGCTAGCTGATCTTGAGCTGCTTCCATCTTGAGAAGCTGCTGGCGTGAGGGGCTGTTGGCGAGAGAAGTTGCTGTCGCTGCCTTGTCCTGCCGTGAGGCTGCTGCGGCCATTATGAGCTGCTGCCAAGCAGTTTCTGTCAAGCTGAAATCAACATCCAGACTTGAGCTGGAACACCAACAAGAGAGGATAGCTGGCTGGTGGAAAAAGAAGCTTGCTGCCGCGAGCGATTCATCGTCGTCGCACTTGCGCGAAAATGGTTTCGAAGCGAAGCTTGTAGGTAAGGTGCTATCCCCTTTGTTTGTTAAGATGTTTCGAGAAAATTAGTAAGTGACCATGTGAATAAAATGGAGATAAATGATGATATTATGCTTGGGACTAGGATTGGGAACCTCGTTAATGCGGAGATTCGTTCGTTTTGTTGTTTCGGTTGGTTTTGAATGATTTGGTAAACGATTGTATTCGTTGCGAGTTTTGTATATGGGCTGTTATGAGATGTATAGGGGCTGTTGAGTTATGTTTTTAGTTTCGCATTCGTTATCGCGGAAAATAGATAATATTAGAGTGTTTTAAAGGATCGGATATTCGTTCGGTTATTTAGAAATCGTTTCCGAGCGTTTCGGTTGAATTTTTCCACGAATGCGAGCGTTGTTAGTTTATGATTTTCGTTGTCGATTATAAAAAGATTGTGAATGTTATCTCGCTGCCCCAAGATTGATATTAAGCCTGTTAAAGTGTTTAAGTAAAGTCACGAGCTGATATTAACGATAAGTTTAAGTGGAAACAAAGAAATCGCGCGAAACGCGTAAAATCGATAAATCGCGATGATTAGTGAAATCGCGTAAGCTTTAAGTTTGTCGTTTGGTTTCAAATCTTTTGTTTAGTGAATTCATTAAAATCTGATTTTGATTATGTTACATTAGATTTGAATGACATAGTGGTCGGTTCTATAATCGCAAAGTTTCGAATATTTTTAAGTCACGATATCGAATCGGTTTGAAATAGTTTTCGCGTGCGAATATGAATTATCCGTTTTGTTATCGTACGAGGATAGTCACTTGAATTATTGTGTTTATAAATCCTCGTATGGCTTAAAGTTTAGTTGCGCACGAATTATGTTTTAACGACATCTCGATCGAAATCAATTATAGGTGAATCGGGAATCGAACGAGAGCCGTAACGGGAAGCGGTGATAAGTATTTTGGAAGCAAGTTGTGAGTGTGGATTTTTAAAAGTTTTCATACATTCTACTTTATGAATGCAATCAGTTTTAGTAACTAAAAGGTTTTGAGATTCTAGTAAAAGTTTATAGTTTTCAGTTTATCATCTATAAATGCATGTATAGCTTTAAAGTTTATGCTATGAATATGTTTATATTCTTCAGTAAAGTAATTGAGTAAGTTGAAATTATATATATACATAGAGATAGTATTTGTGAAAGTTAATTTGCAATATTACAGCATATTGCCGAGATTTCATTTTATATATGCCTATGGTTTACCCTAGCCCCTAAGATTACACCCGGCCGAAAGTGTTCCATACGTGTACGGTAGTTGGGGGGAGTTACTAACTTTGGGGGGATCGAGTCTGTCAGTCACCCTCTGCACGTATGGGATAGTGTAGATCTGCCTGATGTTGGAGGGATTCGCGATCCCAGAGTTGTATCCACATCTGCGACTACACATGGTGAGAGTTCCCTTATCCTAGTGGCGTGTTTTCGCACCGTCACGAAGGACAAGATTTCCCTGGGTTGCCAGATAAGGCTAGTAAGAAAATAAGAAAAGTTTTAAGAAAAGTTTGATAAATAACTTTCGCAGCTTTTAAACGAGTTTACAGTTTTCAGGAAAAGTAAGTAAGTAATAGTTTTCCAATCTATTTTTGGGAGGAATAGTATTTTTAAGCAAAAGTACAGTTTATGTAAACTTACCCACTCACTGAGTTATTCTCACCACTGTTTTCCTGTTTTCTTAAAAACCTCCCTCAGGTGCAGGTGTGAGTAGCGCGGCAGAGGTATCTCCTTCGGACATGCAGGCCAGCTAGACACGCGTGACCAGACTGCACTATTTTCTAGCATAGCATCATGTATTGTATTTAATATCATTTTCCAGATTCTCTAGTTTGGTAAATATTATTTTAAGTTAATGATTTTATGTAAATATCATGCATGTCATTTTTAAGATTTATTCAAGTTACTTCTGCTTAATTGCATGATTATGAGTTTGAAATGGCCGGAGGCCTATTGATTATAGAAATTGTTTGTGAATACAATTATACAGGTTTTATGAAATATTTTACAGGGTGGAATTTTAGAAAAACAGCCGTTGTGCTGCCGGTTTTCTATGAAAATCCTATTTTCATAAAGTTATTTTCAACGAACAAAATTCTCACCCTTTTTCACAATAAAAAGGATTTCAAGTATTTTAGAAAAGAAAAGAGGCTTAGCTTCACGGGAACTTTCCAGTCAGAGCAGATCTCGACTGGGGAGCCACCGTGGGGTTGCCGGGCAGGTCGCCTAGCTAGTAGTTAGAAAGGGGCCTGTCAACGTTGGTATCAGAGCAAAGGTTTTAAATGCATTACATGATTTTCAAACATTTTCATAGTATTTCTCAAACATTATACGAAGTGCAGTGAGTCATGCGTCGTGTCGGTCGTCCACGTACAAGGAGAGCCGCGGAAAATGCTCCACCTCCTGCTCCAGAAATAAGGGAGCAAGTAAATGAGTCCGTCAATGATCCTCAGCCAGGGGTTCCAGTTGAGCCACCGGCAGTAGAGCCTGAGCAGGATCCGATCGAGAGATTAGCCCAGGTTATCCAAGGGCTAAGGCCTCGTGCACCAAGCGCCACCGTTGAGAGGGCAAGGAAATTAGGTGCCGATGCTTTTGACGGAACAGGTGGTCCAGAAATTGTAACAGAGTGGTTGGATAATACTGAAAGAGTGTTGGAACAGATGGAATGTACCGATCTCCAAAAAGTGTCAATTGCTTCATTCTTACTTCGAACGTCAGCTAGAGATTGGTGGGATTCCGTCAAGCGAAGAGCAACCGAACAAGTCACATGGGAAAAGTTCAAAGAAGAGTTCTATGAGAAATTCTACCCCAGGGCATACAAAGACGCAAAGATTGAGGAATTTTACAGTCTTGTGCAAGGTAACATGACAGTGGAAGAGTATGAGAGGAAGTTTACTGAATTGTCCCGAGTGGCACCGTTTATAGTGAATGATGAGGTGAACAAGTGCCATAAGTTCGTGTAGAGCCTGAATCCGAAAATCAAGGCATATGTGGTAGCTGCAGAGCATAGAGAGTATGGACGGTTAGCTACTAATCAAGGCATATGTGGTAGCTACTCCTACCGGAGATTCCTTAGTAGCAGAGAGTGTTTGTAGAGATTGTGATATTGTACTTGGGGGTAGATCCTTTCCAGTTAGTTTGATGTTGTTGGATCTATGTGATTTCGACATTATATTGGGTATGGACTGGTTAGCTACGCATCATGCCGTGGTGGATTGTTTTCAGAAAGAAGTCAAGTTCAGTTTAGTGGGAGAGTCAGATGTAGTATTCCGAGGAGAGCGTAAAATGCTTCCATCCCATATCATATCAGCCATAACCACCAGAAGAATGTTAAAGAAGCAATGTGCAGGTTATTTGGCTTATGTGATAGATTCGTCCGAGAGGGAGACTCAGCTAGAAAATATTCCTGTGGTTGCAGAGTTTTCTAATGTGTTCCCAGAAGATCTTCCAGGTTTACCTCCGGATAGAGATATTGAATTTGAGATTAATCTGATGCCGGGAATAGCACTAATTTCCAGAGCACCGTACAGGATGGCACCTCCAGAGTTGAAGGAATGGAAGGTTCAGTTGGAAGAATTGGTAGACAAGGGTTTTGTTAGATCCAGTGTATCTCCTTGGGGAGCACCAGTGCTCTTTGTTAAAAAGAAAGATGGAAGTATGAGATTGTGCATTGATTACCGGGAATTGAATAAGGTGACTATTCGGAATCAATATCCTTTACCGAGGATCGACGATCTGTTCGATTAGTTGCAAGGTGCAAGGTTGTTTTCTAAGATAGATCTGAGATCAGTGTACCATCAGTTGAAGATCAAGGGAGATGATATTCCTAAGACTGCCTTCAGGACGCGTTATGGACATTATGAATTCTTGGTTATGCCTTTCGGGCTAACCAATGCCCCAGCAGCATTCATGGCATTGATGAATCGGGTGTTCCATGAATTTTTAGATAAGTTCGTCATAGTGTTCATTGACGATATATTGGTGTATCCGGGCAGTAGGGAAGAACATGCTGAACATCTGAGAATAGTTTTATAGACGTTAAGAGAGTAGCAATTGTATGCCAAGTTCAGCAAGTGTCAGTTCTGGTTGAATGAAGTTTCATTTTTAGGTCATGTAGTTTTAGCTGATGGGATTAGTGTTGATCCTCAGAAGATTGAAGCGATTGTGAACTGGAAATCACCTACAACCGTAACTGAGGTTCGGAGTTTCTTAGGTTTGGCAGGTTATTATAGGAAATTTGTCGAAGGATTTTCTAAGATTGCCATTCCTTTGACGAAGCTCACCAGAAAGGAAGCAAAGTTTGAGTGGTCAGAAGCCTGTCAGAAGAATTTCGACGAATTGAAGACAAAATTGACTACAGCTCCAATGCTTACTCTTCCTTTCGGAAATGAAGGCTTTGTGGTGTACAGTGATGCTTTGAGGCAAGATTTGGGTTGTGTTCTGATGCAAAATGGAAAGGTGATAGCTTATGCTTCCAGGCAGTTAAAGAAGCACGAGCAGAATTACCCAACCCATGATCTAGAGTTGGCCGCAGTAGTTTTTGCACTCAGGATCTGGAGGCATTACTTGTACAGAGTTAGATGTCAGATATTTACAGATCACAAGAGCCTTCAGTATTTGTTCTCTCAGAAAGAGTTGAATATGAGATAGAGGAGATGGTTAGAGCTGCTCAAGGATTATGATTGCACCATAGAGTACCATCCCGGGAAAGCAAATGTAGTAGCCGATGCATTGAGTAGGAGACCCTCCAGCTCGGTAGCTCATTTAAGAGCTGGGTATCTTCCATTGTTAGTAGAGATGAGATCTTTGGGAGTTAATTTGGAAGTAGGGAATTCAGGTGCATTGTTAGCTACTTTCCAAGTTCGATCGGTACTCGTGGATAGAATCAGAGAGTTGCAGATTCAGGATCCTCAGTTAGTCAAGATCAGACAGGAAGTAGAGTCAGGCCAACAGGGAGACTTCTCAGTCAGGGATGATGGTACGTTGAGGATGAGACAGAGACTATGTGTTCCAAATGTGACGGAACTCAAGAAAGAAATTTTACATGAAGCTCACTCCTCAGCATACGCTATGCATCCAGGAAGTACGAAAATGTATCATACCTTGAAAGAGCATTACTGGTGGAAAGGTATGAAGAGAGAGATAGCTGAATTTGTGTCAAGATGTTTGATTTGTCAGCAAGTGAAAGCCGAGCACCAGAGGCCATCAGGATTTCTTCAGCCACTTCCCATTCCGGAGTGGAAATGGGAGCGTATTACTATGGATTTTGTGGTAGGATTTCCTCGGAGTCGAAATGGTTATGACAGTATTTGGGTAATAGTAGATCGACTTACGAAGTCAGCTCATTTCCTACCTATCAGAAGTACTTATTCCTTGGATCGATTGGCTAAGTTGTATGTTGATGAGATCGTGAGATTACATGGGGCTCCAGTGTCGATCGTATCAGATAGAGATCCGAGATTTACATCCCGATTTTGGCCTAGCCTCCAGAAAGCATTAGGTACTCGATTACATTTCAGTACAGCATTTCATCCGCAGACAGATGGTCAGTCCGAGCGTACCATTCAGACTTTAGAGGATATGCTCAGATCTTGTGTGATAGAGTTTGAAGGAAGTTGGGATTCTCATCTGTCCTTAATCGAGTTTGCCTATAATAACAGCTATCAGGCTAGTATCGGTATGGCACCGTATGAAGCACTTTATGGAAGACGGTGTAGGACACCGATATGTTGGGATGAGATGGGCGAGAGAAAGTTGATTGGACCCGAGCTTGTTCAGATGACTACAGATAAGATCAAGGTTATTCGGGACAATCTGAAGATAGCCCAGGATCGTCAGAAAAATTACGCAGATAAGCGTAGGAAGGATTTGGAGTTCCAGATTGGGGATAAGGTGTTCCTACAGATATCTCCATGGAAAGGAATAGTTCGTTTTGGGAAGCGAGGTAAGTTAAGCCCTCGGTATATCGGTCCCTATGAAGTGATTGGCAGAGTAGGTGAGGTAGCATATCGACTTGAACTGCCAGTAGAACTTTCCAGGATCCATAATGTATTTCATGTCTCGATGCTCCGTAAGTACATAGCAGATCCTTCGCACGTACTGTCAGAGCAGCCAATGGAACTCAAGGAGAACCTATCTTATGAGGAGACCCCAGTTCAGATTCTTGATAGGAGAGATCAGGTTCTTCGCAGTAAAGTTATTCCGTTGGTTAAACTGTTGTGGAGGAATCATGCAGTGGAGAAGGCCACATGGGAGCACGAGGAGCAGATGCGCAGTCAGTACCCGCATCTTTTTGAGACAAGTAAGTATATTTAGATAGTCAAGTTTTGAATTTTCTAACTTAAGAAAGAATCAAGTATGTTTGATAGATGCTAGTGTTGAAATGCATTGCATGAAAGTTGTGTAAATTTCGAGGACGAAATTTTTATAAGGAGGGGTGAATTGTAAAACCCCAAAACCGCGTTCGTCGGAGAGCGAAACATTTTTTCGATGGATCGCGTCTGATCGAAAAAATATAATTATCGAGTCCGGAAAATAATTGGAATAATTATTTTCGCTTTAGAGAAATAAATTCGAATTCACGAAGACGGGTTCAGAATTTATTTATTATTCCAAAGGCGAAAGCGATTAAAAAGCGAATTCCAGGACGGACGGACGGAAACGAAATCCGAGCTTGGAAATTAAAAAGCAAGAATGCATGGAATCCAATAAAGGGAATGCAAGTTGGTGACACGTGTCACACATGCATTGGATGATAAAAAAAAAAAAAGGAAACAATATTATGGCAATAAACGGTCATCCATTGTGCATTCAATGACAAAACCGAAACCATCATTCGGTCAACAAAATTTTTTTATTTCAAAAGCCGAAACCAAAGGAAAGCATCTGCCAACTTCTTCTTCTAATTTCAAAACAGAATCCAAAGTGAGAAATAGAGAGGAAGTGAGCTACTGCTCGTGAGTGGAGGAGATCAGATCTGCTCTTGAGACCATGCATGCAAGCAAGAGAAGAGTTGCTGCCCTGCCATTGTCATCGTGAAGCACCAGCTGCTGCTGAAAGGGGTGTCGCTGCTGTTGAACCAAGTGTGGCCGAAAGTGAGCAGCTGTTGGGCGTGAAGTTGAGCTGCTGTTGCCATCATTTTAGGTGTTGCCATGAAGCTGGAGCAAGCAAGTTGAGCTGCTGTCGTTGCTGTCCAGCTGCTGGCGTGAAGAGTTGAGCTACTGCCAAGCTGAGTGGCTGCCATCGTGAGGGTGCTGTCACGTTGCTGAAGCTGTTGCTGTCTAACCGTGAATAAGAAGACAGCTGCTGGAGTGAAAAAGCTGAGTTGCTGTCGTGCTGCCAAGTGCTGTCGCCATGCTGTCTTGCTGCCTGGTGCTGCACAAGCTGACAGCTGCTGTTTTTTAGGCTGAGTTGATGCAAGAGCTGGCTGAGAGCAGATCTGGAAGCAAGAAGAACTGAGCTGGAGTTGCTGCCGTCGCTGTCTAGTGCTGCTGTCAGTTGAAGTAGGTGCTGTCGCCGGTGGAGGGAGCTGCTGGCGTGAGGTAGTGCTGCTGCTGTGCTGCCTTTGCCGTCACCGTTGAAGAAGCTATTGCCATCGTTTCCAAGCTAGCTGATCTTGAGCAGCTTCCATCTTGAGAAGCTGCTGGCGTGAGGGGCTGTTGGCGAGAGAAGTTGCTGTCGCTGCCTTGTCCTGCCGTGAGGCTGCTGCGGCCATTGTGAGCTGCTGCCAAGCAGTTTCTGTCAAGCTGAAATCAACATCCAGACTTAAGGTGGAACACCAACAAAAGAGGATAGCTGGCTGGTGGAAAAAGAAGCTTGCTGCCGCGAGCGATTCATCGTCGTCACACTTGCGCGAAAATGGTTTCGAAGCGAAGCTTGTAGGTAAGGTGCTGTCCCCTTTGTTTGTTAAGATGTTTCGAGAAAATTAGTAAGTGACCATGTGAATAAAATGGAGATAAATGATGATATTATGCTTAGGACTAGGATTGGGAACCTCGTTAATGCGGAGATTCGTTCGTTTTGTTGTTTCGGTTGGTTTTGAATGATTTGGTAAACGATTGTATTCGTTGCGAGTTTTGTATATGGGCTGTTATGAGATGTATAGGGGCTGTTGAGTTATGTTTTTAGTTTCGCATTCGTTATCGCGGAAAATAGATAATATTAGAGTGTTTTAAAGGATCGGATATTCGTTCGGTTATTTAGAAATCGTTTCCGAGCGTTTCGGTTGAATTTTTCCACGAATGCGAGCGTTGTTAGTTTATGATTTTCGTTGTCGATTATAAAAAGATTGTGAATGTTATCTCGCTGCCCCAAGATTGATATTAAGCCTGTTAAAGTGTTTAAGTAAAGTCACGAGCTGATATTAACTATAAGTTTAAGTGGAAACAAAAAAATCGCGCGAAACGCGTAAAATCGATAAATCGCGATGATTAGTGAAATCGCGTAAGCTTTAAGTTTGTCGTTTGGTTTCAAATCTTTTGTTTAGTGAATTCATTAAAATCTGATTTTGATTATGTTACATTAGATTTGAATGACATAGTGTTCGGTTCTATAATCGCAAAGTTTCGAATATTTTTAAGTCACGATATCGAATCGGTTTGAAATAGTTTTCGCGTGCGAATATGAATTATCCGTTTTGTTATCGTACGAGGATAGTCACTTGAATTATTGTGTTTATAAATCCTCGTATGGCTTAAAGTTTAGTTGCGCACGAATTATGTTTTAACGACATCTCGATCGAAATCAATTATAGGTGATGAATCGGGAATCGAACGAGAGCCGTAACGGGAAGCGGTGATAAGTATTTTGGAAGCAAGTTGTGAGTGTGGATTTTTAAAAGTTTTCATACATTCTACTTTATGAATGCAATCAGTTTTAGTAACTAAAAGGTTTTGAGATTCTAGTAAAAGTTTATAGTTTTCAGTTTATCATCTATAAATGCATGTATAGCTTTAAAGTTTATGCTATGAATATGTTTATATTCTTCAGTAAAGTAATTGAGTAAGTTGAAATTATATACATACATAGAGATAGTATTTGTGAAAGTTAATTTGCAATATTACAGCATATTGCCGAGATTTCATTTTATATATGCCTGTGGTTTACCCTAGCCCCTAAGATTACACCCGGCCGAAAGTGTTCCATACGTGTACGGTAGTTGGGGGGAGTTACTAACTTTGGGGGGATCGAGTCTGTCAGTCACCCTCTGCACGTATGAGATAGTGTAGATCTGCCTGATGTTGGAGGGATTCGCGATCCCAGAGTTGTATCCACATCTACGACTACACATGGTGAGAGTTCCCTTATCCTAGTGGCGTGTTTTCGCACCGTCACGAAGGACAAGATTTCCCTGGGTTGCCAGATAAGGCTAGTAAGAAAATAAGAAAAGTTTTAAGAAAAGTTTGATAAATAACTTTCGCAGCTTTTAAACGAGTTTACAGTTTTCAGGAAAAGTAAGTAAGTAATAGTTTTCCAATCTATTTTTGGGAGGAATAGTATTTTTAAGCAAAAGTACAGTTTATGTAAACTTACCCACTCACTGAGTTATTCTCACCACTGTTTTCCTGTTTTCTTAAAAACCTCCCTCAGGTGCAGGTGTGAGTAGCGCGGCAGAGGTATCTCCTTCGGACATGCAGGCCAGCTAGACACGCGTGACCAGACTGCACTATTTTCTAGCATAGCATCATGTATTGTATTTAATATCATTTTCCAGATTCTCTAGTTTGGTAAATATTATTTTGAGTTAATGATTTTATGTAAATATCATGCATGTCATTTTTAAGATTTATTCAAGTTACTTCCGCTTAATTGCATGATTATGAGTTTGAAATGGCCGGAGGCCTATTGATTATAGAAATTGTTTGTGAATACAATTATACAGGTTTTATGAAATATTTTACAGGGTGGAATTTTAGAAAAACAGCCGTTGTGCTGCCGGTTTTCTGTGAAAATCCTATTTTCATAAAGTTATTTTCAACGAACAAAATTCTCACCCTTTTTCACAATAAAAAGGATTTCAAGTATTTTAGAAAAGAAAATAGGCTTAGCTTCACGGGAACTTTCCAGTCAGAGCAGATCTCGACTGGGGAGCCACCGTGGGGTTGCCGGGCAGGTCGCCTAGCTAGTAGTTAGAAAGGGGCCTGTCATGTTGTGCGATCTGAACCCGATCGCGACCCAATGATGCATATCCACTTTTTTTTGGACATTCTCTCGACGTTGCCGACCCTCTCATTGGAGCTTCGACCGTTGACGAGCTGTGATTTGTTGAGAAGATACGGTTTCGGGTTTTTTGATTGTATTTTTTTATTTTGATTCGTGATTTTGAGATGTTATTCGCAATATGGATGTTGAGTTATCATTATTAGGTTTAGAGTATGTTGGATTTGATTGTATTTGATTGAATTTGTGTCGAAAATGGTCAATTCCAATGATAGCAATGTCGTCAGCATTGGTTTGGTTTTTCACTTCAATTTTTCACATCTGTTTTTAGTTCAGTTTTTCACTTCAGTTGTTCATTTCGGTTTTTCACTTCAGTTGTTCGGTAAATAACCGAAGTGAAAAACCGAAATGAAAAATCGAAGTGAAAAACCGAATTGAAAAACCGATGTGAAAAATTGAAGTGAATAACCGAACTGAAAAATCGATGTGAAAAATCAAATTTTCAAATATAGTAAAAAATTGATTCGGTTTTTTCATCCTAACACTGATCTTTTTTGTTATTTTTTTTTTCTATAGATTGATTTCAGATATAAATTTATTTTGTAAAAATTTTCCAAGGAAACGAGTGGGAATGCACACATTAGTTAGAGGTTGCTTAATAAAATAATTACCATTTTTACTAGAAGAAATTTATACGATCGGCTTATAGAAAAGTGCCCATTTGGACATATTTTAAAGATTACCAATAATACGACTGTTGCTTCCGTGATATTATGAGTTCTCTCTAAAAAGGTGGAGGTGGGTGGATACTATGACGTAATGTGGTTTGAAATCGGGGGGAGAACATATAAGTTTGGGAAATAGGAGTTTTTATTGGTTACATGACTTCTTTTTGGAGGCATTGACCACGAAATCTTCAATACATTGCAAAATGATCAAAACAGTTTCCTATTGCGATTGTTTAATGGGATGTTGTCAGATCTAACTGAGTTAACCATGTTTCTTGAGGCAAGAAGTCATGTGGACAATGTAGGCGACGATGTAATAAATGATGAAAATCTTTTGAAGTTAGCGAATTTAGGGATCACTTTCCATCTCTTCATAGAGCAGGATGATAGGGTGAAAATTCCTCAATTTATATGGATCGTAATTGAGAATACAGAGATATGGAATTCTTTCCCTTGGGATACATTATGCTATAGTGTCCTATTGTACTTCCTTCGCTTGGCACTATATGAAGAGCGGATCAGAAACCCACTGTGTAACATTAATATTTATGGCTATATCCTGACGTTTCAGGTATAACTAATACCGTTAAATATTATTGTTTCCTCATATTGCGATTAATATATATGGTTATATATTAACTATATATTTGTTTTTTGTTTAATCATTTTTGTATTATAATAATGGTTGGTAGAATTATTCCCAATGTTAAGAGAGAAAATAATGAAAAGTAACCAGTATTTACAAATTGATTTGTCTAGGTGTAAGAGACGATCACTTAAAAAAACACCGGCAAACGCGAAAAGCCTTGATAATTTTCCCTCGATAAGTGGCAAACGTAACCTAAATTTGTCTAAATTATTTGCTTGTTTTAGCTAGCATTATTTATATGAAGTATATTACTATAATATAACTATATATGTGTATATAATACAGATAGTTGACATTATATAAACCCTTGAGCCTACTAACGCTGAAAGAGACACAGATTATTGAAAATCTTTCAATTCGAATCATTCGGTTACGACTAAAGTACATAAATTTGGTGGCAAAGAGAGTAAGTGTGATGATGATGATTATCAGGTAGAGGGTGGAAGGAATGATGTAATGGTGGAGGGTAATGATGAGGTTGAGGGTGATAGTGACGACGAGCTGAATGAAGACGTCTGAAGCATGCAATCAGAATAAGGGGATACATTTTCAGAGTTTCTGTTATGGATAATTTAGCGATCAGAGTAATCGGGCCCAGAACGATCTACAGTGCAGGCCTAGTGGCTTGAAGGCCCAATAATCCGCCTTCCTGACGGAGGGCCCTTTTGTGATCGCTCATCATGACCGTTAATGGTCTACGCTCAGACTGACCGTTGATTCTGATCGCAGGCGCCAATTCTGAGCACTGGCTCTGACCGCTATCTCCATCCGTCATTTTGACCGTTAGTCTCTTCGTCAATTCTGGTGGTTCAGTTTGACCGCTGGTCCTGATCGCTGACCGTTAGCTTTCATCGCTCAGGCTGACCGCTGGTTGTGTCTGCTAAGCCTGCTCGCCAGATTATCCGCCATGATTGACCGCCCGGCTGTTCGCCGATTTTGTCCGTGCAAGAAATCCGCCAAGAGGAACCATCCATCAGAAATGTTCAACAAGTCCTCCTCGCCCAAGTTGATCCGGCTAAACTAACCGCTAATCTCCGAGCGTGGCCGTACACCGGCTCCTTCACTCGCGATATTGCCCGTCTCACTGTTATGACCAGTTGCGAACGTGTTGACTTGTAATCCGCCTCCTCAACTCTCCAGGTAGCCATACTTATCAGAGACTTATTTATTCTCCTAACTGACTTGGTGTTTCGTTTGCTGGGAGATCCATCCTCGCCTTGCTCCCAAAAGTCCCAAGTCAACAAAAGTTAATAGCGTCATGCAGAGTACAGTTCCAAAACGTGCCATGCACGCTATATCAACCAGGAGCTGTGATCAAGATCTCGATAGCCCATCATGACATATCCAAATCGGTCACTAGAAATCTCCTTTGGGCAGACTTCAGATGCGACGGATTCAACTGCATTAAATGTATTTTCGGCCGCATTTAATGCACTGTCAGCCGCATTCATTGAGATCCCGGCGCATTAAATATTGTCTATCATTGTAACTGTAGTTAACTGTTTATTTTTATCTTATTCAGTTTTACTGTAACATGTCCCCTTTCTCTATAAATAGGGGACGAATTTCATTGTAAAAGGATCCCGATTCTGAGTGTCGTTACTCTGTCAAAATAGTAAGAGAGTGAACAGTGGACGTAGGCATCTTTTTGGGTCGAACCACTCTAAAAATCCTTTTGTGTCTCTTCTCCTCGCCTCTGACCTCTTCTTCTCATTCTTATTGCTTTGCATGCATTCCATTGACCATCCGAAACTGCAGCTTGGGCCCGAAAATAACCTCGTTGACTAAGGAAATCATTTTCCAACGTTACCAGTTTCGAACAAAAAAGTTACACAATGTACCAAACACGTACATCCTGTGGTACAAATTTTCTATTTATATGATTATTTAATGAATATCTATTATAGTAAATGCAAAAGCATGGACATGTTTGTGCAGTAGTATAAGGTGGGACAGAGAGACGGAGTCTCTAAACATGATAGACGAAGTGTAATTTAAAAATACAGGTTATGTTTCTTTGTATGCTCCAAAAACAGGCGAGACTCTGTCAAAATTTTTTATGATTGTGTTCATTGTGTAAAATGATGCATATGATTCTATTCTACAGGTGAAACGGTTGTTTGAGTATATTGTAGATTTATAGAAGGTAACTCATAAGAAGTTAAGTAGGATGGATAAGAGGCAGAATGCAACCTTGAGGATCGTAAAAGAGATAGATAGGAGATTGAGATGAGTGGAAGAACATTTAAAAATTCTTAGGTCTTCAATTAGTGGCCATGATTCAGATGACGACGACGACGGCAGTGATGATGATGGTGGGAGCTTTGTCCGAAAGAAGCATATCTATTGCGGGTCACCAGTACCATCAACATCAACACCACCACCACCATTACCACCATATCAGGATCAAGGGGTCAGTCGGACACTTCTTCATGAGAACAAGGTGGTCAATCAGTCACCTATGGGCCAGTCAGTCATCTATCAGAAGAAATAGGAGATCCTTCAGTCACAGGATGTTCACCAGTCACCCTATCAACAAGAGGAGTAGGAAATTCGGTCTGACTTCAGAATGGCATAGGAGGTGTATTAGATACAAAGGCTGAGCATGGTCATGACCAGGTAGACATAGCATATTATATGCGTTGTAGTCTAACATATAATTGTAAATGTATAATTCATATATTTGATTTGTTTACCTATGTTGACCGGTATTAAACGTCAACAATAAATATTTACATTTCAATCCGTTATACATTTACAATTTCATGTCCCGTGTCCCTGAAGTTAAATAACATGTTTAATTTTTATCTCGTAAGCTTTTATGACAATGTATTTATTGACGTCTGGATTTGGATCACAGTCAATGAGGTTTGTTTCTGGGCCCAAACTGCTATTTCTGATCATGGATATTGAATATGCGACGTAAAGAAGTAAAGGAGAAGAGATCAGAGGCAACAAGAAAAATACGAGGAGATTTTAGAGTGGTTTGGCCCAATTAGATGTCTACATCCATTGTTCACTCTCTCACTATTTTGGCAGAGTATCAGCCCTCAAAAGATTGTACATGTTTCACAATGAAAATCCTCCCCTATTTATAGAGAAATGGGAGGTACTACAGAAAAACGGAATAAGACAAAAATATACAGTAAACTGAAATTACAATGATAAATTACATTTAATGCGCCGGGATTTCATTTAATGCGGCTAACAATTCATTTAATACAGTCGAAATTACATTAAATGCAGCTGAAACTGTCATCTCTGAGCTCTGCCTGAGTGTGATTTTGGGCGGTTAATCTGTACGAATTAGGTGAGGCCACCGTAATCTTGGCTATAGTCTCTGGCAGAGATGGCATGCATGACACGCTTTGAGCTACATCTTGCATGGCATCTTCAGCTTCTGCGGACTCGCAGTTTGGGAGGCATGGCGGAGGTAAACTCTCAAGTGAACAAAATATCCAATTGAGCTGGCAAATAGATGAATCTTTGACGGATCGGGCACTTTGAGAGTTAATGGGACAGATCACGAATAAGTTCTTCCGCGACCAGGCAAAATATCAAGTGAACAGTTTCACAAACGAGTAGGCGTTCGAATGTGCTTCAGAAATCGTAGAGCAAACATGCGAACAATTCTGAACGAACAAACCCGAGCGAAATAGATCTATCGATCACCCTTCGGTGAACAGCTTAAGCGAACAGATCTGGCGAACAAGTCTAGCGATCAGCTTAGGCGAACAGGCATAAGGATCAACCCAAGCGAACAGGCATAGCGATCAGAATCAAGGACCTGACTGCAGTCGTATGCAGGACAACGAACAGACCACTGATCAAACTACCAAGTCTATTCGCGAGTAGATTGATGATCACCGGGGGGACTTGGGATACAGACAAAATTGAGAGTCAGTCTAACAAACAGATTTGTTGTCAGGAAGGCGATTATAAAAAAGGACAGATTGTTGAGCCTTTGGGCCATTAGGCCCATACTGTGGATCTTCCCTGGCTCAATCGGCTTAATCGTTAAATTACCTATAACAACATTATAATCAGTAATACGTTAGCAAAGGTATAAAATTTGATCCGACTACAGCTGATGTACCCCGCGAATAGCTTGCTTTCGGTTGTGGACAGATAAACATATCAGTCCCGTGGTGGTATGTTGATAATGTAAGTGTTGTTCGATGATTAATATTTATTATTTGATCATCTGAACTAGTTCTACAGTACTAACGTCTTCAAATTATAGGTGCTACTACTATGTAGTTTGAGTTGAGAACACTGGGTCCTCTATCAAGTGTGCCTCAAAGAACAGAAAATATATGATTCCCTAACAAATGTTGACGTAGCCAAATGACTCCAGCCATTTGAGCCACTAGAGTGATTCATGCTTATCTTGTTGTGGTTCATAGATTTTTATGAGAAGACCCAGATAGATATGTCTGTTGTGGATGAGCGGTG
Source organism: Dimocarpus longan (assembly GCA_022984855.1). Taxonomy (NCBI): domain Eukaryota; kingdom Viridiplantae; phylum Streptophyta; class Magnoliopsida; order Sapindales; family Sapindaceae; genus Dimocarpus; species Dimocarpus longan. The sequence continues at coordinate 27,920,394 of CM041019.1, read as the reverse complement.
GAAAGTTGAGTAACTTGATAGACTAGTTGTGCCTCAATAACCCGATTGGTGAGTAAGTTTATAACTAAATTAAAATTTATATTTATTAATTATTATTTATGATACTTAATTGATTTATTAATAATACAGGACAAGTTGTGGAGCATATGTCGTCGTGTACATATGCGACCTTTTGCAGTCCAAAAAGAGTGCATGGAAATAAAGAAAACCCGATAAAGCTGTAGACGCCATCGCACTATAAGCAGAGATTGCACTGGATATTTGTATGTTTTCAACACGTATGTATAAAGTAAATAAATTTAGAAAATGGATAGTAGACTTTGATGTTGTATATAAATAAATTATAGATTTATATATTCATTATTTATTTAAATAATTTTGTTACTTCAATAATTTTACGTATAAATTAATAAATCAATCATTGGATTAGTTTTTATAGTTTAAAACCGACCGATTTTCCATTAAAGGAAAGTGGAAAACTGATAAGACAGAAAATATTTAAGGAAACCTTTGATTATTTTTCTACTACACTTGAAAATCAGAGTACTGTGGAAAACTGATTTTAGTTTTTCAGGCATGGTATAAAATCGATCATAAATTTCTTTTCCAATTTTACCCCTCTTTTCACCCTCTATTATGACGCCAAGGTACTAAAAAGATGCAGTTACAATAAAAATGATGTTACATCTTATTACCAATCATCATTTCCCACAAACATAGCTGGATGGATCAACATTAATACATATATGTTTAAATATTGTCATGTGGTTGTTCTATGTTACTTCAATATCACCAAGTTGAGTTATCAACTTAGCTAATTGTGTAATTTTATGTCAATTGGTTAACTTGAACCGATTTTGGGATCATTTATCGGTTATAGAAAGCTAGATGGAAAGAAAATATTGAAGGAAAGTGATGATTGGTTTTCTACTATGTTTGGAAAACCAATATCGGTTTTTCAGGCACTGTGAAAAATTGATTTTGATTTTTCAGGCATGATATAAACCCGATCATAATTTTTTTTTCCAATTTTACCCCTCTTTCCACCCTCTATTATGGTGCCGAGGTACTAAAAAGATGCTATTACAATAAAAATGATGTTGTATCTCATTACCGATCATCTTTTCCCACAAACATAGCTGAATGGATCAATATTAATACATATATATTTAAATATTATCATGTGATTGTTCTATATTATTTCAATGTCATTACGTTGAGTTGTCAAGTTAGTTATTTGTGTAATTTTATGTTAACTGGTTAACTTGAACCAATATTTGGATCATTTGATGGTCATAAAATGCCAACTGAAAAGAAAGTATTGAAGGAAAGTAAAGACCGGGTTTTCATAATACTTGGAAAACCGAAATCAATTTTTCAGGATTAATAGAAAACTTATCCTCACTTCTTTGTTATGGTTCCAATTATATGATGATTGGCTTTTTACAGCACCTGGAAAATTGATTACAGTTTTTCAATCATACATGAAAATCAATCTAACTACAAATCTAGAATATGTGTGATCGTTTTATAGTTGATGAAAAATCAATATCGGTTTCTTAGCTACGCTAAAAAACTGATCCAGTGTCTCTATTCCTTTTCACCCACTTTTTAACACATTAAAGGTTTCCAATTATCGATTGGTGATTGAAGACGCAATTTTAAGTTTAAATACTAAACTTCATGTCAACTGATCTTTACTTATTTCATGATATTAATGACAATGCATTATGAATAAATTTCCTATTATTCATTCATTAAAAACTAAACTAAATAACGGATCTGATTATAATATATAAATTTAACAAAATAAAATATACATGAAACAGAAGTTCAATGTCAATGTCTACGCATTGTTTTTATCATTATCCACCTCTGGATTTGGAATAGGAAATTGTAGGAGACATTAAGATTGGTTGTGTCCAATCTCATGACACAAGCGACATCTTCGGGATGGTGAGGCATTTTCATTAACATTTGTGTTCGTGCCAGCTTCCGCATCCATGGCTACGCTCGTCCATCCGCTGGTAGAAGTGAGGTTAGGGCAACGAAGACGGTTGTGTCCCCTCTGAACATATCTTCCATATTTTTTTTTACGACGATTTTCTGCAGCAAAAGGAAACCAAACCTCCTTCGGCCTACTTGGTTGTCTTTTTCCTATGGGTAGTAGTACAACCATACTTCTAAATTCCGTAGAAACATTCCAACTGGCTAATTTAGGGATCGGATTGATCAGACTTGCATAAATAGCTTTCAACCACTCTGTGCTATAACACTGACTGTAAAATGTACAACAACTTACGCCTTTGAACCTGTACAAATATGAAAAACTCAAATTTAAGTGTCATGATATGACATGAAAAATCGAAAGCAACAACGTACAATTATCATACCTAGCTACAACACATATATGAACACATGGCAACTGATCTAGGTTTCACTGCTTACACGTACATGTATGCTCCTGAATATTAACCTTCACATCTCCTTTGTTATGATGTATGACATTATACGTGAATGGTTCTATAATGGGATGTACACTACCTTCTGTTGATAGATCTTTTGCCAACACGATACGATTGTATGTAGTGGTGGTAACATAAATTATAAGCTTCTCAATAGCAACATGTCTATTATTAAACCATCTCTACAACACATTTCTTATATATCCATGTGCAGTTGTTATTGGCAAAGGGCATGTTTGCATTATGCAATTGTTGAACGACTTTGCAATGTTAGTGGTCATCATTTCATATTTTCTTTTTAGACAATGAGCTCATGACCACCTGCTCACCCCAGCCTTAACCAAAGTTCCACATGTCTTCGGATGTAACACCTGCATTTTTTCTAATATTCTGTTGCATTTCTTAAGCACATAACAGCATGCTGCATTGTAAAATGCATTTTCCACATTTGAATGTTTTTTATAATGTTGCTTAAGGTTTTGCCATAAGTGGAAAAAACATAACACATGTGGGACTTCAAGAAAAGCTGCTTTCATCCTCTTCGATATGCTTTTATGACGATTGGATATAATAAGCAAATCATCTGACACGCCGATCGTCTCTTGTAATTTTTTTAAAAACTAAGTTCATGAACAGTCTAACTCTCCATCAGCAAATCCATAAGCGATGGGATAAATCATCTCCTTTTCATCTTTGCATTCAGCAAAAAAACTCACCCCTTTATATATCTTTCAAATGAGTGGTATCAACAGCAACAACCAGTTTTATTTAAGACTGAAAACCCTCAATGGAAGCTCCAAGTGCAACGAAAGAATAGAGGAATCGGTTATTTTCATCTCTCTCAATTGCGGTCATTGTGCCGGGGTTTGCTAGTTTTAACATCTCAAAATAAGACGGAAGCTGTTGATATAACTCATCCGTTGTCTATATGCTAGTTTCTTTGCATATTGTAAGCTTTTCAAGCTTTACTGTACAAGATCTGAACTTCATAATGCTCTAGCATTTCTTCAATCAAACGATTAGGTGTATAAATATCTCTCCCCACCTTTTCCGCATACAATTTTTCGATAACAATAGCCATCATATTTGATATATGTGATTCCATGGCTGTCTGACGGCACATGTGCTCCGCCTCATATTTCAACATAAACCACATCGAGTAACCTTTTCTACATCTTGCATGAATTATAAAGCTACAAGTTATATCCTTGCAACACAAACCAAATCGCTCCGTATTTGAACGTCTAACTCGACATTCATACTTCGCTTTCAAAGTATATTCTCCAATAACTATACTCACTTCTTCTTTACTATTAAAGAATGCTCCCTTATACAACGAACCATGTTGGTAGACAGTAGACATAACACTTGAAGTAGCCTCAATGTTGCCCAGTCCTACACCAGGAACAATCCAATATGGTTGTGAAAGATTATTTTGAAATTGTAGACTTGAAAATCTTATTTTTGAAAACTCTTATTCTTTAGAGACATCATCAAATCAAGTTTCCTCGTTATCGCTATCTCCAGTTTGCTCTTTGTCACTATCCTATATTCCATCACCATTATCATTTATGTCTCGATCTTCACCATCAATACCATAATTCATATGGTTATTGTTAACGTCGCAAATAGGACTTTCTGTAAATGTAAATGAGGTGACAGTAGTATCAACCTGATTGCTTCCAATACCTAAAGTAAGATAAAAATGACTTTCAACCATATGAGGATTTATAGGTCTATCCGTATCTACCTCGTCATGTTTTCTGTCTTGTATTGAGTCAGTGACAATCGGATGAATAATACGCCTACTAACCTCAGCTCCAAAATCTTTCGCAATTTTATCGACATAAATCTCTTTAACATCAATATTTTTTATCGTCATCAAACCAACAGTACCAAGATCGGACATAATGCGTATCTTTTTAACTTGACCACTTGTCGTACTTTGTAGTAAATAATGTATATGAATATCTCATCTTCTTCTATCAATACCAGCCTCTTTGTACACAACGTCCACTAATGATGAAAAACTACTATTTTTGTGGACCCCATACATGATCGATTTCCCTCCAACGTAATTACATTCATTCCACTCTCCATCAAAATTGATTACAATTATCTCTTGAGTCATTCTTGTAACGTTTAAATCAAATAATGTTATTAATAAATTAGTCTCATTTCAATGAGGCAACATTACAAAATATAATCGTATCTAATCAAATTTAACACTATAAATCAATACACAACATCAACAACTCAAGAAATATTAGAATTATGCTAACAATACGTTTAACTCAGTTTTTAATTGTACTTTGACTGTTGGAATAAGTTTTTTGCTCCATTAAAACATATTGATTGTACACTCACAATACTCTCCACTCAAATATAATATAATCATATCTAAACACATATAACATTAACATTTAATATACAACATTCCAAACACAAATATATTACTCACTAAAAAAATTACTAATTTCGGTTTTTCAGGAGTGAAAAACCGATAACGATTTTTCACGCATCTATTATCGATTTTTTAGTGACTAAAAAACTAATAAAAGTTTTTCAGTCTCTAAAAACCCGATCACGATTTTTCAATAACTAAAAAACCAATATGCCTCTCCAATCGGTTTTTCATTGCATGAAAAACCGATTATCAGTCATAAAAAATCGATTTCATCGTAGATTTTGCAGATTTCGTTGCAAATAACAGATACCATATACATCACAATCAAAATATTCTTATAGTTTTTTAACGTGCAATATGAACAAAATAACCTAAACACTAACCGAAAAAACATATACATTACCTTTAACACGCAAATGCTTCAAGAATCTTGTAATCATTCAATGGATGAAACTTGAATGTTCAAAAACCTTCAATAGATATTGTGAGGAAGATGAAGAAGAAGAAATATGAAGAATCAATGGTGAATCAAACCTCAGAAACCATTAATGGAGAAGATTGGAGAAAAGGAAATATGGAGGATATTGTGAAGAAGAAGAAGACTATTTTCATAATTTCAAAGTTGGGCATTTGGGTGATAGAAATTTAAGTGTATTTTGGTAATCTTGGGTGTACAATGGAAATAATTTGTTTGAGAGGTCAAAAACAAATTTGATTAAAAATCTGGGTAAAAACAAAAATTTTCTTTTCATTTGGATAAAAACTGTAAATTTTCCTTTTATATTCCACTAATAATAAACATTTTACTTACTTTACTTTGACATAAATTTTACTTCGGGTGGTTAAAACTTATTATGATTACTGAGGTTTTATTGACCATAATCACTATCATAACTATTAGATAATTTAACATTCACTTCAAGGAATGATATTAATTAATTTTGTTATGCGAGATAAATGATTTTTCATCTCATAATCATTAACATTGCTATTTCAGGAGTAAATTTGAAATACAAATTATTTCAATAATCTAACTTCATTTATTTGGTGATAAAATATACATCGACAAACTTTGAGATTTTTTTTTTTTTAGAGAACTACCCTCTCTTCTTAGAGAGATTTCATTATATAGAACATATACATGTTGATTTACAGCCCTTACTTTTGCAAATTACCAGATTTACAACCCTTACATTTTGCAAACTGCCATATATATATACTATAGCGAACATATCCTAATTTAAGGTAAGAATCAAGGCTTTAAAACTGTACAAAAATAGAATATGCTAATTTTAAATGACGGATTTTAAATGATCAGCAAACTAGTAGACTTTCCTTTGACACCCCCCCTCAAATTGATACTAGGTCATTTACAAGCATCAATTTGCTAACAAGGAAATTATGGCATTGACGTGTCATGGATTTGGTGAAGACATCCACGAGCTGACGAGTGGTGGAAATGTGTGGAATAGTGATAACCTTGCGATCAAAAGCATCTTAGATGAAGTGGCAGTTAACCTCTATGTGTTTTGTGTGCTTATGGTAGACTGGGTTGGTAGCAATTTAAATGGCACTTGTGTTGTCTGTGTGTAGAGGAGTAGGTTGAACATGAGAGAAACCAAGCTCTGTGAGAAGACCACGCAGCTAAATGATCTCAGAACATGCAGCAGACATGGCACGGTACTCTACCTCAATGAATGACTTGGAGACACAACCTTGTTTTTTGCATTTCCAAGAGATAAGTGCATCACTAAAGAACATACACCATTAAGTAGTAGATTTTCTAGTATCCGAGTAGCCTGCCCAATCAGCATCGTAGTAGGCTTTAAGTTGATGGAAAGAAGCGGTAGGGAAAAATAAGCCACGACTAGGTGTGCCAAGAATGTATTGAATTATGCGGTGAACAGGGGCTAGGTGAAGATGCTGAGGTACTTGCATGAACTTACTGACAGTATAGACAACATAAGATATGTCTGGTCGGGTTATAGTTAAATAGATAAGACTACCTACCAACTTCTGATAGAGAGTCGGATCTTCAAGAAGCTCCCATTTGTCACGCTTATATTTTACATTAATTTCCATAAGAGTATCCACAGAGGTAGCATCTGTGAGTCTTGCTAATTCAACCAAATCTTGAATATACTTGTGTTGATTCAAAAAGAGACCCTGAGGTCAACGATGCACCTTAATCCCAAAATAGGTAAGCTGACCAAGGTATTTCATGTGGAAAGTCGAATGCAACAGTTTCTGAATTGTAGAGATTGCAGCCATATCGGAACTAGTGACAATGATATCGTCCACATAAACAAAGAGAACAACCATACCATTAGAGGTCCTCTGTAGGAAAAGAAAAGAGTCATGTTGACTTTGCATGAAAGAAAAACCAAGAAGAGTGCTTAGAAATTTGTCAAACCATGCTCTCAGCACCTGTTTTAAACTATACAAAGAACGTCTTAGTTTGCAAACATCAGTAGGAGAGGAAGTAAGCATACCAAAGGGAAGTTTCATGTAAACTTCCTCCTTGAGATCACCGTGTAAAAATACATTCTTGACATCCATTTGATGTAAGGGCCAGGATTGAGAGGCAACAAGAGCTAGTATTGTTGACACGGTGGTCATTTTAGCAACTGGTGCGAATGTCTCATCATAGTCTAAACCATATTCTTGCTTGTTGCCAAGAACTACCAACCGAGCCTTGTAACGGTCTAATGAACCATCAAAACGAAGCTTGATGGAAAACACCCACTTACTCCCAATTGGTTTCACGGATAAGGGACATGGAACAACATCCTAAGTTTGATTTTCTTCAAGTGCAAGAAGTTTGGATTCAATAGCTTTTCGCCAACACTCATGTTCTACTGCTTGTTTATAACATAAGGGAATAGCAATGGAAGATAAAGTTACTGTCAAGGAAAAGAATGGGTGCAACCAAACCTGTTTGGAGGTTGACAAACTCATGTACTTTGTCGGAGAGGGGCAGGTTGAGCTACTGGAACAAGATCAACAGTGTAGGAAGGAGTTGGAGGGGGCTTGGACGTTGCTGAAATCATTTTTGATGTGGTGCGCAGCCGTCTCTAGTATACAAGTAGAGGCTTAGAAGTCACCAAGTCTGTAGAAGTGTCATATAACAAAGTCAAAACAGAAAATGAAAGGGAAGAGGAAGGAGAATCTTGGTGATTGGTGAAAAAATACTTATTTTCTAAAAAAATTACATTTCTAAAAATTCGATTACGACGCAAATTTGGATAATAACAAAGAAAACCTTTTGGTGTACAGAATTTCCTAGAAAAGCACATTACATTGATTGAGCTGTGAGTTTTGTGCGTTCATATGCAGGAAAGTGAACAAAACACACAACCAAATGTACGAAGATTAGAATAATTTGGAGGATGACCAAATAACCTAGTGAAAAGAGATACATTATTCAATGAATGAGAAGGTAACATGTTGATGAGATGGACGGTAGTGGAGAGAGCTTCACACCAGAATTGAGAGGGCACAAATGATTCTAATAAAAGGGTACGTACAACATCAAGAAGATAACGGTTCTTCCTTTCAGCCACCCTATTTTGTTGAGGGGTTGAAGGACAAGATCGTTGAGAGATTATCCCATGATGTTTTAAAAATTCCTGAAATGAATTAGACATATATTCACTTCCATTATCAGAACGTAAGATTTTGATATTGGCAGAAAATTGAGTTTGAATATATGCATGAAAAAACTTAAAAACAGAAAATACTTCTCCTTTGGAACACAAAAAATAAATCCAAGTAAATCGACTATAATCGTCGATGAATGTGACAAAATATTTGTAATTAGCATGAGAAGTAATTGGTGTCATACCCCACACATCACTATGTATCAAGTTAAATAATTGGACAATATTTGGTGTATGAGTGGGAAATGGTAGTGTTTTACTCTTACCAAGCCTACAAGAATTGCAATCAAATTGAATATCACTAAGAAATGGTGACTCTTTATTTCCAAGTAAGCCAGAATTAAGCAAATTATGAAGTACATTAGAGTTTAGATGTCCAATACGCTTATGCCATAATCGACAATCAACATGAACAGAATTACAAGTGACACAGGTAATGCTAGACATGGAGATGAAGATAACGAAAAGGGAAAGAGACGTCCCACTTTAGGCCCTCTCGCGATCATCTTTTCGGATTGTTGATCTTGCACAACACAACCACATTTAGAAAACTCCACTCTCCAATCATTTTCAACTAGTTGTCCAACAGAAACAAGAGTAGTAGTAAGAACAGGGGAGACAAATACGTCAGTTAAAGAATGAGAAACATCACTAGTCACTATGATAGGTAAAGAACTACCATCAGCAATATGAATCTCGAGATTTCCAGAATATTTGTGTACATTGGTAAGATATTTTGTGCTGTTTGTCATATGATTGGAAGCTACAGTATCAAAGAGCGAAGGAGAAGATGTAGAGAAGGACTTACCTAAGAGTCCTAAAGTAAAGAATGTAAAAACAATCATTTGTTGGATCATTTCAAGGGTGACATATGAAACAGGAGTAAGAGCACTTTGTGTTGGAGGTGCTATAACCATAGAACTTCTAACACTAGAAGAGTCAATTGTGGCAGTATATGCTCTTTTAAATTTCTTTAGGGGTCGAAAAGGACATTCCTTGATAATATGACCATCCTTCTTGTAGTAGTTGTAGAACTTTTGGGAGCAGTTAGAAGCAAAATGGCCAAATTTCTTGCAACTGAAGCACTGTAAGTGCTCATGTCTCTATTTTTTGGCCTGCCTTGTGTTGCAAAAGCCACTGGAACAGAAGTTGAGTAACGCTCTTCTATGGTAGTTTGAGTGAGAAGGCATTGTTCCTCACGAAACAATTCATTGAGACAAGCATTTAGGGAAGGGACAGGATCTCAGTTCATAAGAAACTGTGCTTTTTGTGTAGTTTCATGGATTGATTGAACAGAGCTCAGACCTTCGGTAGGTAAAGTAGCATAGATGATGTCAATATATTCAGTCCAAAGATTCATGAATTTAGAGTAAAAATCAAATATAGAGAGACTGTCATGTTGAAAATTAGATAAATCAAGTTCAAGTTGGAATCGTCGAGCAGTGTTGTTCTGACTATAGACCTTTTTGAGATATGTCCACATCTCAGTAGTAGTCTTTGAGGGTCGAAGATTCAAGACAAGGTTGGATTCCACAGATCCGAGAATCCATGTCATGACTTAGGCATCCTTGACTTCCTATTTGGCACATAGATCCCTGTCTTTTTTATCAGGAGGAAGTCTACTGCCATCAACATGGCCCCATAGATCCTTAGCCTTGACAAAAACCTTGAAATGAAACTCCCAAGTCAAGTAGTTTTTAACGTTGAAATGAACCAAGAAAACATCAAACTTGTCAGAAGACATGAGAACCAAGAATGAAAAACTAACCGAGAGAAACCAAGAATGAAGTCTAAACAAGAGTCTCAGAGTTGAGGCTCTGATATCATGACAAACTTAGAGAATGTTTTTTAGAGAACTGCTTTCTCTTCTTAGACATATTTCATTATATAGAACATATACATGCTGATTTACAGTCCTTACTTTTGCAAATTACCAGATTTATAGCCCTTACTTTTTGCAAACTGTCATATATACATACTACAACTAACATATCCTTATTTAAGGTAAGAATCAAGGCTTTAAAATTGTACAAAAATAGAATATGCTAATTTTAAATTACCAGCAAACTAGCAGACTTTCCTTTGACATATATATATATTTCTTTAAAAATATAAATTTATCCTTTTATCAATATATATAAATTGTAATCACAATGAATTAATGAACAATTTCTCAAGATATTATTACAACGAATTGTAACAAATATTTAATAATCAAATAAAGTATAAGAAAATACATGTCTTGTGTCTTATTTCATATCTTGCTTTAAGGAACAAAAATAATATGATCTTCGCTAACAAAAAATTTTATGAGAAATAATAATAATTATATAATTTAATATAAGAAGAATAAAAATATTGTACATTTTCTTCTCAAAAACCCAAAACTTCAAGTTATGATGTGATTGTATATAATAATTACATATTCAATATAATAGTAACTCAAAACTTTAGATTTTGATAGAATTGAAAATGAAATTCTTTTCCAAATCATATCAATCACTATAATTAGTATTAGAACTTCAGGTTATAAGTAAATTACAATAATATCTTAATTTTATGATATATTTTAAAAGATCTAAAACAAAATCACTATCAGGAAACTTTAATAGTTGTTGCTCCCTAATTTCCATATCTAACAGCTCATGCCACTATCAAACCCATGTCGTCATTAGAAAGGTAACAATTTAACCAACTATGTAACACGAGGTATGAGATTGTTATATATATATCCGATCAAGTAATCCGTATTAAATATATAAGTATGAAAATATATATCTTGATGAGTTGAAATTCATAAATAGAAAAATAGAATACTTTAACGTATTTACGAATCTAAGTTTCACGATCTATATATTCTAAAATCATGAACATAAATTAGTATAAAGATTTTCAAGTTTCTACTTACCCTCAATGAGAAGACATGTTTTTAAATCTATATGTTTGGTTCAAGACAAGTTTTTTCTTGTATCAAATTCGAATTGATTTAGTTTTTCTCAATTTTTTCATTTGTAATTTTGAAACTTCTTGTTCCAAAATCTAAATAAATTATTATATAGAATTAAAATAAGGATCCAAAACTTTAAGTTTTAAGATCTGTTATGGGTAAAATAGCGATTAGAATACTCAAGCCCAGATGTATCTACAGTGCAGACCCAATGGCCCAGAAGCCCAATTATTCGCCATCATTTCGGTCTATTTTCCTAGAAGAGGGGCCCGTTAGTGGGCGCTTGTTGTGGCCGCTGACCGCTACCGCCCATTCTGACCGCAGACCGTTTGTTCCGCAAGACTGGCTGTGACCGCTATATTCTCCGCCATTCAGATCACCGTGTTCTCCTTCAACTTTATTTGCTGAGATTGATCGCTGGTCCTTGTCGTTGGCCGATGGCTCTCATCCCTCAGACTCGCTCGCTAGAATATCCGCCATCCGTGATAGCTAAGCCTGCTCGCTATATTTTCGCCATGATTGGCCGCCTGTCTGGTCGCTATTCCTGTCTGATGGGAGCATCCGCCAAGAGGAACCATCCATCAGAGATGACCAACAAACTATTCTCGTCCAAAGTTATCTGTCTGAACTGATCGCTTAGTTCTGAGCGTAGCCGCGTTCCGATTCCCTCATTCATGGCATCACTCGCCTTACCGCCATATCCAACTACGGACATACCGGCTCATAACCCACCTCCTCAATCCTCCCGAAAGATAGTGTTCCAAGACCCTCTTGTTCCCCCGCCTGATTCGGTGTTCTATCTGCTGAAGGATCCGTCTCCACCTCGCATCTGGAAGTCCCATGTCAGCAGAAGTCAACAGCACCATGCAGAGTGCAGTTCTGAGGCTTGCCATGCACGTTACGTCCGGCAGAAGCTGTGATCTCGACCTCGACAACCCATCATTGCGTATCCGACCCGGTCAGCAAGAATCTTCTTCTGGGCAGACCTCGGACGCGATGGATTCGGCCGCATTTAATGAGTTTTCGACCGCATTTAATGCACTGTCAGTCGTGTTAATTGGGATTCCGGCGCATTAAATGCTGTCTGTCAGTGTAACTGTAGTTAACTGTTTGCTTTTGTCTTATTCTTTTTACTGTAGTTTGTCCCCTTCCTCTATAAAAGGGGACGATTTTCACTGTAAAAGGGATCCAATCTCTGAGTGTCGTTACTCTGCCTAAATAGTGAGAGAGTGAACAGTGGACGTACGCATCTTTTTGGGCCGAACCACTCTAAAAATCTTCTGTGCCTTCTCCTCCTAGCCTCTAACCTCTCCTTCTCCTCCTCGCCTCTAACCTCTCATTCTCATTCTCCTTGTTCTTCATGCAACCCATTAACCGTATGAAATTGTGAGCTTGGGCCCTAAAACAACCTCGTTGGCTAAGGGAACCTTTTCCTGACGTTAACAAGATCCAAATAAAACTGAGAATAAATTTGTTAAGAATCCAGAACTTCTAGTTCAGATTTAAAATGAAAAAATTCGGATTCAAATCATTCATTGAAAATCCAATCAATTAGAGTGAATTTGATGGAACCATTAAATTCATATACAAAAAGTAAGAACATAATATCACAAGATCAAATCTATTCGATCTTTATTTAATTTTTCAAAACCCAAAAGAGTCACATTGTTTTCTGTCTATATATATATGCATAACATTAACTTCATACACAAAATACAAACTCGTATATTTTATTGCCTTTTGTGTGTAGATTCATGGTTTAAGACATACTCTTTTTATAAAATAGGCAAAAAATAATTATGTTACTTCAGACAACTATAATTTATCTGACATATATAATTGTCTGCATTGAGCGTGAAAGCCAATAAAATTTAATTAGAATTTAACTAGAATTTCTATTTTTAAATAAATTAGTACTATAGAACTTTTGGTCCTAATAGATAAATATATCAATGTTTATAATTCTAATTAAATTGAAAGTATAGAACTTCTGATTCTAAATAAATTTTCAATATAGAACTTCTTATTCTATTTGAAAATTAAACTTTTAGTATTAATTTTCACTTGCAAACTTCAGGTTATAGATTAGAAAGTTAGGAAGAATATCATATTAAATAAAGTATTAAAATATAAGTTCAATGATATTCGACTTACTTTCGAATGCAGAAGACCTAAAAAATAGCGATTCTCATATAACAATATTCATAAAATTAATTAAACAAATAGCAAGAACATTGATATCTTACAAAGAGTAAATATGTATAATATACACTTTATATATATTTTTGTATGGTACATAAATAAAGAAAAAAATAATATATTTTTTTCTCTCCATACTCGGTACAAAAACAAAACTTCATATAATTTTTTTTTCTCCCTTTTTGCATAAATCAAACCAATAAAACAAAATTTTCAATTCAATCTTTTCTCTTTATATAATTAATCAAATTATGCAAACAATATATGGATATGAAACTCTTAACATATGCTTTCAATACAATATCTATATTGCATATGTTTAAATAAACATATAAAATTATTGCATATGTTAACAAAAAAAAAAAAATCAATTAAACTTGAAAAAAAAAATATTTTGGATATAATATAACATTTGTCAGTATAACATGACCTCTATATGAAACATATATACTAGTAAGATTATTTGAATCAAATAGTGGAGAGTAGATTAAATAAATAAAATCTTTTATACCAGTTTCGTGTCAATAACGTGTTATAAAATATAGCCTAAAAGTAATGAATATAGAATAATAATGAAAATAAGAGAGAATAAGCAAAAGTAACAAAGAAAGAGAGAAAATAATTCAATTGATTTATATTCTAATGATTATAATATAGATTTATTTATAGACAAATTAAAAAAATAATTTCTATAATGAAATATCAATAAATGAGTTAAGGTAATAGTGTTAAGACTATTTATTCAATTGAGATAAGTATAAAAATAGCACATTATATTAATGATTCAACATTTATGTCATTTTTTAAAAAATGTAACAATTGAGTCCTAAATCATATGTAAAAATACTAAAATATCCTTACAATAAATATAACAATCGAGTCATTTTTAAAAAAAATATAGTTCTCTCATCAATTTTATTAAGGGTATTTGTGTTAAAAAAATAAAGCTTGAGACTCAATTGTGAACTTTATTAAAATGAGATAAGATTATCAATTCAATATTTAAAAGTATCATCCGGTGACATTTCGATCGATTTATATTTTTTTTGGACAAATTGTGAGCGAGGAAACATTTGTAATTGACAAAAGAGTGAATTGTAAAATACTCTTCCGAGGTTTATTTAAAAACAAATGAAAATATAGTTATACTTTTATTGCACAAAGCCCCAATACTTAACGTTGATTTTTTTTAAGATCTGGACATATCTTCAAATTGAAAATCTGAAATCCAGATCTTCAAGTTACAATGTTGAAGGTATTATAGGTATTAGTTTAAAATCTTGATTAAAACATTAAATTTGACGGAAGTCAACCGATAATATGGGAGTTTGGTGTAATAAAAGGATAAATATGTTTTCATCTTTTTTTTTTATAAAGTTGACAGGGGTTTTATAAAATTACTTCTTGACAAAATTATAGTGTAAAACCGTACATGAGGTGAACTAACTTACGATTGGGCTTAAAAAAAAAAAAAAAAAAAAAAAAGAAAAGAAAAGAAAGAAGAGAGAGGCTGGAAAGGCGTGAAAGTGATTATTAATCGATATGGAGTGTTAAAAACGTTTATATTTAACGAAATTAAAAACAGAAAAGGATAATAGAAAGGAAAGAGAGAGGAGAGAGAGTGTGGTGGGAGGAGGCGACCAGACGAAGACGAGGTCACGCGTTGCGTTGCTTTGAGCACCCAACCTATACAAAAGTGGGTTGTTTCTTGGTTCTCCCTCATTAACTACTCGTAAATTACACGCACACTGATTACAGACGCAGTGAAATAAGAGCGCCTAGGGTTTTCAATTTAAATGAAATTATGAAAAGAGAAATGGAGAACGGTCACGGTGGTGGTAAATTGGCGGACAATCTTTCGGGGTTGAGGGTGAATGATGATGATAATGAAACCAACGACAGCTTGTTTCAGGTGATGAAAGCTGTTGAAGCTGCTGAGGCCACCATCAAGCAACAGGCATCTCTTTTCTCTGTCTTCATCGTCCTCTTTTGCATGCCTTTGTTATTTATTGTTTGTAACTTTCTTTCTTCACAGGTTGAAGAGAACAATCGTCTCAGGACGGAGCTTCAACTCAAAATTCAACTACTTGAAAAATATGTATCCTCCTCCTCCTCCTCACTTGCACTAACTAACTAACTTTCTCCCGCATATGTATGTGTGTATATGAAACACTTGTTTTATTCCTAAAATTCGCAGAAATTAGAGGAAAAAGTAGCTCAAAGACCTGATGCTGATCCCAATCAGAGTCTTCAACGACCTCATCATGACTCTGTTTCCTATCCTCAGAGAAGCACCTCCGACGCTGATCCCTCTGGCCGGCTGCTTCTCCACCAAGATCCCAAACCAAACATCAATGGAACTTTCAACCAACCACATCCCGAAACCACTGCTCCCTCCCACCTGTCTTCACCATCTACCACTTCCTTTTCTCCTACCAGGTACACATCTTTTCTTTCTTTCTCTTTTTCATTTTATTATCACATTCTAAACATATTTTCCATTAGGCACCATATAGATGGAGAATACGATCCTCGGGCACACGGTTTAATGCCGATGACTGAACTTAATAATCCTACCACCCTCTGGAAGCAGGTATCATGACATGTTCAACCACATTTGCTTTCTCTTGTCAACAATTTAAACTTCTATTGTATTGGCCTAGGACCTTGTTGCTAAGATTCGAGAACACGAAGAAGAAATTTTGCAGTTACGCAAACATCTTACTGAATATTCTATCAAGGTAATATATGATTTTGACTTGCCATGTGAATGTGTGTATCTTCATTTCTTTGCTTGTCTTTATTGTTCAGTGTATCATTTGCTTTGATGTGGCTAATTTCAAATGTTTGTTTATAGGAAGCACAAATACGCAATGAAAAATATGTCCTGGAAAAGAGAATTGCTTACATGCGTCTGGTATGCAGCCCTATGTTTCTGGTCCTTCTCTTTTTCTTTTTGTGATGTTTATTTAGGTGATAATGGCTCTTTTTGTGTTTTTTTTTTTAAATAAAATTTACTTCTTTGTTCCAGGCCTTTGATCAACAACAGCAGGACCTTGTTGATGCAGCATCAAAAGCTCTTTCATATAGACAGGACATAATTGAGGAAAATATCCATCTAACATACCAACTACAGGTAAATTTTCTCATTCATTTACTGATTCCCCAACCATTTATCAAGTAGATTGATCTTGTATGTGTGCAATTAGCAATGTTATGAATAAAATTTGATTGTGTTATTTCTTTAGGAGTTCATTGTTGTCTTATTTATATTAGAAACTTAAGCAATATTTAAGTTTTGCATTTGGTTTTTTTCAGGCTGCACAACAAGAGAGATCAACATTTGTACAGTCTTTGCTGCCTCTCCTTGCAGAGTACTCGCTGCAGCCACCAGTGCCTGATGCCCAATCGATTGTTAGCAATGTCAAGGTCAGCATTAAATGGATTTAAGTACTCTTTTTTTTTTTTTTTTTTGGATTATTTAAAGCGGTAGCATCTTCTTTAATGAAGAATTTATTTTTAGTTATTTGATGTTGTAGCTTCTTGTGCAATTATGGTTTACCCTAAAAGGATTTAGAAATTAACTTTAGGTATTGTATGCTATCTGTTTTGGATGTTTGAATGAACCATTAATGTAATAAACAACCCCCCACAACCCCACCTCACCCACCCCCCTGCCTGGCCTGTCTTTACCCCATCCCTCTATTGGTTGGCCTAAGTACTTACAGATAAAGCTTATTTGGCTTCATTTGTTCATGGTATTTATAGGTTAATGTTGAAGGATTATGGTTATATTTGTTTGCTGGTAAAATCTAGTGGTCTTTGTGGATTATATCTATCTTTAAGAATGGAATTGCTTGTGGGATAATGTTAAAAGCAGGGTGCATTACCATTATGCTTATTCAGAATTTTAGAGCTTCTAAAAGCTTTTCTATCTTGTGTTCTTTTAGATTTATTTGAAGGAGCATCTTGTTATTTAAAAAAAAAATAAAAAATAAAAAATGAATAAATAAAAACATTTCTTTTTGTGAAATGAGGTTGCAAAAACTTTCACTAAACAAAAAGGTATTTACAAAGGAAGGAAGGGCAAGCTAAGCCTACCTTACAAAAACTGTCAGGGCCAGCAGCAATAGAATACACAACCCAAAAGACAGGCTCATACAAAGACCCGTCACGTAAATAAGAAAGAAACCCTCTATCAGTTGACAGCAGCCTCCCAATTAATGTTCATAAAGAAGGAACTTCTTTGAACTTAGTAAATATGGATGCCAAAAGAGATGCCGAAAAATGGATTTGTCTTACAATGTATGAACCTTCTTCCCTGTATCATCCAAGATTACCGAGATTCTTGTATTCCTCTCCAACCAAATTACCCAAAAAAGAGCCAACATTGCACGTTTCCAATTGTGTTGAGCTTTACTACCCCCACTAAGCAGATGGAAAATTTGAGCAAGAATATCTTCACAGAAAGCTAGCTTGGCACACAATAATTGGGCTACCTCAGAAAGTTCATTCCAAGGACCAATGACAATGAGGTAGTGGAGAAAAAGGGGATCTTAATTACTCTAGATCGTTCTTCTATATCACACACCACTGTGTCTGCAAGCTCCACCTCTTCGTTCTCCTTTGCATCCTTGGCATTTATCTTGCCCTGAAAATAGCCCAAATTAAGATCTGAATTTTGTTTGGACTCTTGTCTTCCAAATATCTCTATGAGGGTCTACAGAAACAGAATTTTTAAAGCAAAGTTCTCTCCCTAGCATATCAGTGTCAAAGTATTTGATTCAAGTGGCCAAATATTTATAATATTTAGATGAAAGTGTGTAAAGTATGAAACGCATGTTAGATGGACTCCAGCATACCAAATCTACTTCTTTTGCATGATGTTTACTATCATGGTATTCTTTGTCTGCAGGTACTGTTTAAACATCTACAAGAGAAGCTCATTCTTACTGAGGTATGTTATGCAGAAAGATGATGTTAATAACCTGTCATATATGGTTTTTATCTTGATTGTGTGAATTTTTATAATGTATTAGATTCTGCGTAATTGCTTTATTTTCTCACGATGAATTGATGTTTCCCTGGTACCAGTCCAAGCTTAAGGAGTCACAGTATCAATTAGCGCCATGGCGTTCAGATTCTAACCACTCCACTGTTGCTCTGCAGTCGCCATCTCATTCCACTGGTGCAGCATTGGATACTTCAGTATGCTCATATGTCTACTTCAATTACATTATTGTCTCATAGTACATTTCTTTAATTGTATCATTTTCTGTCAGAACAAAAATGGGCTTGAACTGGTACCGCAGCCAACATATCCACACGGAAAACTGTCAACAACTTCTGATGCTCAAGTAGCCACTAGTTGGGAATTCTTGGGTCAATATCAGGGTGCTTTTGGTGGTGTCATTGGAAAAAATCTGGATGATGACATGAGGAGGTATTCACCTCTTGCTAGCAGGTGAGCCTGGTCAAAATGGAGACTGCTACTGTGAACTGAATGTACAAATAACAACCATCTGCATTTGTTGGTGGGTTCTGTTTTCATTGGATTCTTATGATGATTGGTCATGCTTGAATAAATGGTTGTCCAGAGATGCATGTTAACATGAGGAATTGCTTAATCTTTTATTCTGTCAGTAATCCTGCACATGGTAAATATTAGAACAGCTTTTTCTGTTGTAATCTATATTCCTAGTTTATATTGTGGCATTATGCTGTATCCATTGTTTCCCACAAACAGTCATCTCAGTTTCATGTCACCTGAAGTCCTGAAGAAGAAAATTAAAATAAGAAACCTTGTACAGTATTAGCTTTACAAAATTGAGATGAATGAAGGGTGCCAGAGGTTTGGAGGATTAAGTTTTATATTCACAATTAAAAAATCAGCACTTAGCTTACACTTTGCATTGCAGAACTAATATGAGAATTCAGCTGTTGGTTAAGTGTTGATTCTTTTGTTGTCTTTGGCTCTCTGAAGATGCATATCTTGGTATAACTTGAAGGTCATACATCATAGTCATTTTAAGGTTAATTTGAAGGTTATGACTTCTTCCTTTTTTCAATTTGTGAACTTTTCCTATTTTTAAGTTTTTTGAAACTAATTTATCTTCTATAGGATGATACATTCATAATTCCACATAAGGTCATCAACTGATTGTTAATGGTTATAACAATTGCATGTTATAGGCAGTAGGCATAAACTTGGTGTCCTGAGCGAGTGACTTGGTTGTTGATCAGGAATTCTGCTTCCCAAGATATCCCTGCACAGTTTGCCAGCATTCAGGATGATGTACATGCTATGCAATATGGTGATGAAACTGCCAATAAGCAAGTCAAATTTTTTGTGCCTGTCAACAAAAGTGAGATGGATGATCCTGATGCAGAGGAACACCAGAATGAGAGAGATCATTCATCTAATTGGACAACAGGAAACCCTGCTTATAACACGAACCTTGATGATCCCAATTCCTCGTATTCTCCTTACTTGCCACCAGTTCTTGAAGAACCTACTTCATCTTTTTCTGAGGGTAATGAGCTTTTGTACTTCAAAGTCTAGTAACCGGTATGAGCACTGGTTTTGACTATCTCAAAATTTGAAAATTGCAATATGCAGCGGCAGATGATGATGCTTTGCCAGCTATAGAGGGTCTCCAAATTTTAGGTGATGCTTTTCCTGGACGACAACTTCTGGCATGCGGATACTCTATTAATGGAACAACTAGTTGTAATTTTGAGGTGCGTTTATTGGATTTTTTGTTTCCTTTATCTCATTGGTTATTGCCCTCAGTTATGAATTATTTTTTTTTGGATTTAAAGTGAATTGTCGTTATTACTTCATATTTTATTTGAATGTATATGTTACTTATATGGTGTTGCACCGCATATTACATTGGCAGTGGGTACGCCATTTGGAAGATGGATCTGTTAATTACATTGAAGGTAGACTTCTCCTTGTTCTCTTTGATACTTTCATGTGTTCATTTCTGCCCTTATTTCTGGATCTGGATCTCAAGTTGTTTTTTATGGCAGGAGCAAAGCAGCCAACCTATCTTGTTACTGCTGATGATGTTGACTCATATCTTGCTATTGAAGTTCAGCCTCTTGATGACAGGAAGCGTAAGGTATTAACTTTCAGTTGAATTGTAGTTGGTGGTGCTTCTCAGTCTGTTGGTATATGTGTGCATGTATATGTTTTTTCTGTGTCTTATTTTCTGCATTTTCAGTAACTACCAGAAACATGTAACTGAATTAGGGAGTTAATGTGTCGATGACAAATTAGTGAGCTTCTAAAAGTATCTGTTGGATTTGGCTTCACAATTTGTGGATCTTCATGGCTGTTCCTAATCATTTGCTTCTAGGTGTCGTGCCTTATTGGGAGTCGTGTTTATCCTCCGCCAATGTTATACTAACCCTTGCAATTATTTCATGCTGAGAATTGTTAAATTTTTATAATTTGTATATTTTTGTATGGCCTTACAACCCGGAGACTAGCCTATTGGGCTGTGACCTCCATTGTCACATTGACTCAGAAGTGTCTTTTTACCTTGTCTATGTAGAATTAATTGTCATCTTCTTGAGCTTCACGTGTGGGTTTACTAGCAAGAAGTATTTTTCTGCAGCCACTTGCTGGCTGTGCCTTAAATTGAAACAGTTGTGTAATTGAAACAATGGATTTTAAGCCAAACTCATTTAGGTTATTAACTGTATTCTTAATTTGGTCTTTTCAAATACATTGAAGGAGGAGAACTGCAACCATCATTTAGGGTTTTTTATTTTCCTCCAGCTCTTGCTCAAACATTCCAATAATTTTGTCACTTAATGTACATTTAAAGAGATGCTGAGCTAACAGAAATAGACATCAAAGCTTCTAGTCATCCAGAAATTGACTTAAGAGGGATTCAAGATTCCTTCATTGATCTTAGGTAGTCAAGACCGCTTTTGGATTTACTAGCATTTTCTAGTTCAACAAGTAAATGTGTTGTGGTAGGGCTAGCAGAGGACTCTTGTTTGTGATCCTTAAATGCTTTTTTTTTTTTAAAAAAATCGCTCTCAACTCTCAAGATTCTGGTTTTGAACTATTTTTCCTTATTTTAAGCTGTTCGTCTTTTTCTCCTTATTGTTAACCATATAATTATCATCTGACAAAGTTATTGCATGTAAAGCTGTATCCCATACCTTTAAATTGTTTTTTTTTTCCAGCATGCTTGGGAGAATTACATTTGCTAGTGTTTAATTTGGATGCACTTGTTTATTAAGATATGGTTGCATTACATGGAACAGTTAAAATTGTGGTTTAATCTTGTATTGGCAAATTTATTAGTTTTAAGTCTAGAAAGGGAGAGAAAGAAAGAGTATATCGGTGGTCATTTTAACTTGATGAATATTGTTGTCGGTTGAGACTGGTTTGGTAAAATAGTTGCAACGTCCTATGTCACCTGTGATATAAAAATACCTGTATAAGATTTCAGGCACTTAGTTTTTGTCCTTATGATTATTTATATGCATCTCATATGGGATACATATTGTTGTTTGTTGTCTAGATAACTTGCTTTCTTGTGATTCTAGGGAGGGCTTGTAAAGGTCTTTGCTAATGATCATGGGAAGATCACTTGTGGTAAGTAATAATGCTGCCATTCCTACCAGTTTCGGATGAATGTTGGCGCTTCTCGTCTCATATTGCATGGCTTTCATTGTTTACTGTGTATGATTGGAAATTGAGACATTTGTGAATTCCTTAGAGAAGTGCAAACTTGCAGTCAGTTGTAAGGATTGCTTATACATTAATTGTTTCAATTTTATCATCATTTACATGTGAATCCCATTTTTTGTCCAAAAAAGAAATTCACTTTTTGTGAACAAAGCATGTTAATATTTAACAGAGGGGCTGTGTATCGAGCCCTCCTTACAGATTTATTGCTTTTGGTTTCTATACTGGTTTTTCACTTGTCTGTATATCACTTTCTTTTTATCAGTAAAAGTATACTTATGTTTCTTGGAAAGAAAAGAAAAATATTGAGCCGACTCCATGCATCAGTGTTGGACAAAATTTTAATTGAATACAAGTCATTTTGGATAATATGATGTGTAACCAACATTATACTTTCTTTTTCGTGATAAGAAAAATACCAGTTATCCAATATGTCATGATTAATCTCTTCTAAGTTGACTAGATAAGTTTTTTTGATCTTCCCTAAGTTATCTAGATAATATTTATGTAACCTTGCCTAAGTTAATTTCATAAATTTTTCTTATGTTCTTTGGCAATTAAAACTTATTGATACGGTTGATGTATTTTCTCTTATGACATTGTTCTTTGCTTGGGCCTTCACATAATGCAATTTTGCTAATGTCAGTTGCTAATTTGTTCACATTGCTGTTCACAGGTCCTGAGATGGAGAATTGCATTGAAAAAACTCTTTCTAGTGGTCATGCATCATACAAAGTATCCTTGTCGGTAAGAACTTCATTTTCTTTTTTTCGTTATGTTTACCTTTTTGGTTCTTAAAGCACTTCCCACTGATTCTTTACCTTTTTTCCCACCTGTGAAAGGTTTGGGCTAATTAAATATGCACTTTGATGTTACAGACTGTGTATTCTGGTATATGGGAACCTGCTACATTGGCTGTTAAGAGGGAAGGTTACAGTATAAAATGTGGTGGAATCAGTGGTGCCGTAATCACTGAAAAGTTTTCACCATCCATAACTGTAAGACTTTGTACTTGAATGCTAGTTGTGATTCTGTAAGAAAAGCCTGACCACATGACATTGTGGATAAAATTATTGGTTTGAGATCATAATATTTTGAAATGCTTATGAACATGTATAAGTTATAAGATTTAAGGAGGTGGAAACTGACTTGCTGCTTCAGTTTTGTTCCGAACTGTGGAATATGGTTCACTTGTTGTAGTACTTGCAACTTTAGCTTGGAAAGCCTGATTAGTTTATAGCTGTGCTCATTTCCACGAGTAAACCTTTAAGCTTGGTTTAAAATGAAACTAACAGATTGTAAATTTTTTAGGATAATTTGGTTGCAGCATATCATTAGATGAAAAGTAAAGACCATTGGGATTTGATAATTCCATCATAGTTCCAACCAAAAAATAAAACCAAGGGATCATTCCTCATGCTAATTTGCCATATTTAGCTAGAAGCAGATTTCTCAACGAACAATATTGTGTCTTCCATAATTCATTACCCAATAAACTTTACTTCTTGTTGCTTGAGTCTGTCTTACCTGGCTATTATCCTTGGTGTCTAGGTTTTGTGATTGTCTGATTAAATGAGCTAGTTAGCCATGAATCTTGAGCTGCCCTTGGTGGTTGGTCTCTAATTAAGTATAATACATAATAAATTTCCAGATGTTATCGTGGCTTATATTGAAACAGTGGTGCGAATATTGCAGACTGATGTCAATGAATATTGGTTTTGATAGAAAAATAAATTCCTGGGTAGGTAACACACGTAAATATGCACATATGTTTTACAATCTTTTTGAAGAACCCTTTGTTTTTGGCTAAGACTGATTTAATCAAATAAGCATGTAGAAGATTCCTCGAAGTTTGTTGAAGTATAATTTTTACAAGTATTTTTGTAATGGCTTCATTTATAATTCCTTGGTGATGGTGAAGGTTGTGAAAAATTTTTTGTGCCTCTATGGATGTAACCTTCAAAAATGTCACTGTTTAAGCTTTCACCAGTTCGATTACAATGGTATCCAGATACACGCAATGAGTCTGCAGATTTGCATATATTTTTTAGATCTCAAGAGGTCGATATAAAGCTTCATACTCTATTGATCTACCAAATTTAGGGTTTTCTTGGAAAGATGTTAAGCAAAAAAACTAGATTGATTTGGTATTGTGTAGTCTTTGCAATTTTATGGGTGATTTAGGAAGAGAGAAATAGGAGAATCTTTGAGGATGTTGAAGTGGAGGCAAATTTTTTAGGGGATAAAGCTTATTCTTTAGCTTCTCTTTGGGCTTCTTCTTGTAAAGATTTCAAAGACTATTCCTTATATCTCATTCTTCTTGACTAGAAGACGGTTGTTCATTGAGTTTTATTTTTTTCTTAGTTTTTGGTTGTTTTATTTGTGGGCCTCTGGTTCACGTTTGTATTTGATTTGTTTTTTATTAATAAAGTTTTGTTTTCTATCCAAAAAAAAAAAAAAAAACCTAGATTGATTGAAGAAGAAGAAATAAGGATGATGGTCAAGCTTTCAACTCAAACTGAAGAACTATTCTTGTGTGGCAGTTATGGGAATAGTGCACCTATTTAGCTTGGAGTTTGTTACTCAACTTAATTAGAATCCAGCATTGAGGAAACTCACTTCATTTGTGAATTTGATCTGATGTTATATTTTAACCTTTATTTTTATTTTTATTGTTTATGATAGGAAACGAAAAACTTTATTCAAAGATGAAGTAGTACACCAAAAAAAGAAACTAGATTTATCCAAACTTTGACTGTTATAATGATAATTGAAAAGTGCTGAAACTAAATTTGTAGTAGACTAGTAGCAATTTAATTGATGAAGATAGCTTTACACTCCATCACTTGTAAAACTTGGACATCTTTGTCCTGTAACTTTGAATGGCATGGTACATGACTGAGTTCTTATTTTCAGTCATTGATCATCTTCATGTATATTTTACATTTTCTTGAGCCGCTGATGACTACAATTATTTTGTTAACCCTATAAATTCATGATGATCATGTAGGCAGTTTTTGCTCAAACCTTTTTTCTTCCTGCAGGTTTCAATTCCTTATGCAAATCCAACAGAATTTTTGATAATTGGTTCTGGTGGTGATGAGCATCACTTACGAGCAGATGCAACAGATGTTAGGTGGTACATTCTAGACCTTTCCTGTTATTCTTTATAGAAAGAAAGAGAAAAAGAAGTTCAGAATGTTTTCTGTGCAATAAACATAATGTATTTACTCTGATGATGGCAAACTAGACCTTTTTTACTCTTGCGATGGATATAGTTGATTCAATTGCACTTAAATCTGATTAATAGTCAACTCTTTTTTCAATACATAGGGTGTTTATATTTTATAGATAGTGACCAACATATTTCTTTTAATTTTTTGATGTTTTCTTGTTTAGCATGAGTGCACAAGCTTCCGTTGACCTTACTTTTATTTTCTTCCATTTGAATGGTCAATTACAATTGCCCAGGCTTTCTCCAAAGAAACCTCTCTTACTGTAAAAATGATGAAACAGTAGGGATTTTGAGTTTGTACGGTTTAATTGACATCAAACTGGTCATTTACATGATATGACCTATTGTTTTCACAGAGAGAGAGAGAGAGAGAGAGAGTTTATAGTTCTAGTCTTCCAGAGGTTTACTTTCTTTTGTAAATTGTGTCCCAATTACAGTAGGAATTCTCTTATCTGCCTCTGGGAAGAGAGAGTTTATAGTTCTAGTCTTCCAGAGGTTTACTTTCTTTTGTAAATTGTGTCCCAATTACAGTAGGAATTCTCTTATCTGCCTCTGGGAATGCTGTGGTTTATCTCAGCTTCCTCCTGTATGTTACCTAAAGCAGCAGCTGTCTACTATTTATAGAATCTTTTTAATTTCAACCCCTGCAAGTAATCGGTGCTTTTGTTCTTATGCAGTTCAAGGGATACAATTGTGCTCACCTTGAGATTGTTTATCATAAAGGTATAG
Source organism: Dimocarpus longan (assembly GCA_022984855.1). Taxonomy (NCBI): domain Eukaryota; kingdom Viridiplantae; phylum Streptophyta; class Magnoliopsida; order Sapindales; family Sapindaceae; genus Dimocarpus; species Dimocarpus longan. Next base: position 27,894,040 of record CM041019.1, on the reverse strand, counting down.
TCCTTCCCTTATGAACCTTTTTTCTTTATGAATGAATGAAAGACCTTTTCCGACATCAGTTGAAATAAATGAACTCTCAACCTATGCCCTTTTTCTTGTGCATAGAAGCAATAATTCATACCTGTTATCTTTTTGTCTGGCTCACCGTCTTTCAAGTAATGTAGCGTTCTGCATACTGCTCAAATATGGTTGTTAGTATCAGAATGAGGTTTTATTTATAAATGTAGGATTAAGATTCAATACACTTCATATTGTGGTTCTGTGGGTGGGCTGAGGGAATTAGAGAATTTAAGTGAACGGGCCCATATTAAAGAAATGGGGAAGGAGTCTTGTAGTGATGCTGGGCCTAAAAGGAGGAGTGGGCTGCAGGGTAAAGTCAGAAGGAACGAGGATCAAGTGGGGTTTTCAATTGAAGAGCAGGTTGGGCTTTCAATGCTTTTTGTGTGGGATCAGGCTAATTCAAATGGATTCTCATAGGTTGTTGGAGAAAGGCTTGCCTAATCGGTTTCTGATGGATGGATTAAGCCCAAAGTCGGGACCATTCAGCCCGAAATCTATGCACCGATTCTCATTTAGTAAGTCAGCGTCGGTTTGCTCAAATGATTTACATCTGGGTCACGTACATGGACGGGTCTCGGTTCTGCAAGCGGGAGACTCAGATCCGGAAGGAGAAATCTCTTTAGGCGACGACAACTTGGGAGTTGAGTTTTTGGAAGACGAAGAGAAGGAAACCTACAGTTCGACACTCAATAGGTGTTGCAGTTCGAATTGCTTGAGAATGGCGACAGAAGAAGGTACTGCCAATCAAGAAGCTGGGTCGGAATTCCCTCTCAAGCTTGCAGCAGCTGCAGGTAAGGAGTTGGACTGGAAGCAAGGGAGTTTTGCTGATGAGTCGGAGTCGTATAGTGAGTCGGATGGCGGCCGAGTAGAAGAGGATGTCTTTTCTCAGCATGAAGTTAATGATGAAGACAATATGAACCTGTCCTTATTGTTTGACGAGCACATCTTGGGGACAGCTAACGACGGCAACTCCAGATTCGTAGAGAGAGGGCAGGGATGAACTTATTTTTCAGTATCAAAGGAGGAAGAAGACAGCGATTCAAGAAGTGGAACAAGTTGAATCGAGCTTTCAAGAGGTTAATTATAAAGATGTAAAGGGGTTTTTAAGTACAAAGGATGGACAGAATTGTAGGATGTTATTAAAAAAGATGAATTTATCTCTTTCTCATCCTAATAAAGTGGCTCAAAACTCTTATAGTGTGGAGAAGGGTATCAAGAAGAAAACAAGCAGGGAGGTGTAGAATCTTTAGTAGGGTTTGAATTATGAGAGAGGAGGAGGTAGGTGTAGTAAGGGTTCTCAGACGTTATCATAAAGATTTTGAGTTGGAACATGAGGGGTTTGGGGTGTTGGAAAAAAAGGAGGATGATTAAGGAGACAATCAGAGAGGCCAATCTAGATGTAGTTATTTTAATCGAGTCTAAAAAACAGGTTGTGGATCACGGTATTATCAGAAGTGTCTGGGGAGTAAGATTTAAGCAGTGGGTTTATTTACCTTCAGAAGGTAGATCCGATGGTCTTGTAGTGATATGGAATACCAAGACAATCAAGGTTTTAGGTTCAGTGTTGGGTGTTTTTTCGGTTTCCGTTAATATCTTAGGTGTAGATGGTATAGATTGGTGGCTTTCCAGGGTTTACGGCCCGAATAAGAAAAGAGAGAGGGGGGCATTTTGGGAGAAGTTGTCAGGATTATTTGGGTTATGTTATTCGAGATAGTGTATCGGTGGAGACTTTAATGTTTGTTAGATTTCCTTCTGAAAAATCCACTAGGGGAAGGGAGACTAGAAGCATGAAGGACTTTAATTGTTTTATTTGAGAAACGAATCTAATTGATCCTGTTTTGAACTATTCGGATTTTACTTGGTCTAATTTTAGACAAAGTGCAGTTTGTTGTAGACTTGACAAGTTCTTATTCTTGAGTGAGTGGGAAGAATTAGTTGGGGGTAAGGTTAGACAAAATGCATTAGTAAGAACTATTTCTGATCACTGCCCTATAATGTTGGATTCTTCACACAGGAAATTGGGGTCCTACTCCCTTCAGGTTTGAGAATATATGGTTGGAACATCAGTCTTTTTTTAGAAACATGGAGAAATGGAGTGAAGTGGATTTGCAGGGGTGGAAGGGTTATAAGTTTATGAAGAAGCTGGAATGGGTAAAAAAGAAGCTGAGAGAGTGGAATAAAGAAGTTTTTGGAGACATTTTCAAGCAAAAGAATGAGATTGAGGTTAAAATCTCTTATTTGGATAGATTGGAAGCTGAAGGTTTGCTTTTTGAATCTTTGAGATCGGAAAGAGCTCATTTGAAGTTGAAGTTATAGAAGTTGGTAATCAAGGAAGAAACTTTATGGAGGCAAAAGGCTAAAGTTAAATGGGTTAAAGAAGGAGATTGCAATTCTAAATTTTTTCATAAAGTCGTTAATGGAAGAATGAGAAGGAATTGCATTGATAAGATTGAGCTAAATGAAGGGTCGATAATCGAAGAGGAAGGAGCCATAAAACAGGAAATCATTTGATTTTTTAAAGAGTTGTATTCTAAAGAAGACATGGATAGACCAACAATTAAAGGTTTAAATTGGGACTGTATTAGTAGAGATAAAGCTATTTGGTTGGAAAGACCTTTTGAAGAAAAAGGAATTAAGAAGGCGATGACGGATTGTAGTAAAGAAAAGGCTCTTGGTCCGGATGGTTTTAATTTCGATTTCTTTCATGCTTGCTGGGGGATTATTAAAGACGAGTTGATGGAGGTGTTTTTGGAATTTTTTGAGAATGAGATAGTTAATAGAATCACTAATGCAACTTATATTTGTCTCATTCCAAAAAAATCTTGCTTCTTAAAGATCGGCGATTTTAGACCAATTAGCTTGGTGTCTAGTTTGTACAAAATTATTGCTAAAGTTCTTTCTCTAAGACATAAAGAGGTTTTGGACAGCACTATCTCTAGTTGTCAGTCTGCTTTCATTAAAGGCAGACAAATTTTGGATGCTGTCTTGGTAGCTAATGAGGTGGTTGAGGAATTCAGAATGAAGAAGAGAGAAGGTGTTATTTTCAAGATTGATTTTGAAAAAGCTTACGATCATGTCGATTGAGATTTTTTAGACTTCGTCTTGGAAGTAAAAGGTTTTGGGTTAAAGTGGAGAAGTTGGATAATGGGTTGCCTAAAGACTGCGAATTTTTCAAGTGTGATAAATGGGAGACCCAGGGGAAAGTTTTCTACTACTAGAGGGCTTAGGTAAGGTGATCCTCTTTCCCCTTTTTTGTTTATCTTTGTGGTGGATTTTTTGGGAATGTTGGTTGATAGAGCTAAGGAATGTCACTTGGTGGAAGAGTTTTGTGTTGGTAAGGAGAATATTACAGTCTCTCACCTGCAATGCGATGATGATACAGTTTTCTTTTCTTCTAGTAATGAAGAGAATTTTGTTTCTCTGGTAATAAGAGAGAAGATTAGAGGGGTGGAAAAATGCTTTCCTTTCCAAGGGTGGAAGATTGGTCCTGATTCAAGCTGTGTTACATAGCATTCCCTCTTATTATTTATTTTGTTTTAAAATTCCTATTGGGGTGGTAAAAAGAATTGAAAAGATCATGAGAAATTTCTTATGGAAGGGTATTGGTGAAGGAAGGAAGCTCATTTAGTAAGTTGGAGTGTTGTTTCTTGCCCTCAGCATAAAGGTGGGTTAGAGATTGGGAATATTGTGATGAAGAGTTTGACTTTGCATGGTAAATGGTTATGTTATGGAGGTTTCCTTTGGAACCTAACTCTTTGTGGTATAAAATGATCAAAAGTAAGTATGGAGTCTAAGGAAATGAGTGAGATTCTAATGCGGTTTTTAAAGGCTATAATAGATGTCCATGGAAATCTATTATGTAAGGATTCATTGCCTTCTCGAGTAATTTAAGGATTGTAGTTGGAAATGGTGCTCGAGTTAGGTTTTGGGAGAATTACTGGTTGGATTCTCAACCTCTTTGCTTGATGTTTCCAAGATTATACAATCTCATTTCTTCTTAAAATGTCTCAGATGTAAGTAGAATGGATTATTTTTCTACTCATAAAGGATGACTCTTTGATTTTAGGAGAAACTTGAATGATAGGGAGATTGATGAATTCTCTTATTTTAGTTCTATTTTTGAGGGTGTTTCTCTTAATCCTGGTTCGGATGAGTGTAGGGCGTGGAGGTTAAGTTCCAATGACATCTTCTCGTGCAAGTCATTTTTTGAAAAGTTGGTTCAAGATGATTCTATTCCTAAGTTTGAGTATGATAAATTTATTTGGAAGTCAAAGGCTCCGACCAAGATCAAGTTTTTACTGTAGCTTCTGGTACATGGGAAACTAGGTACATGTGATATCATCCAAAAAAGATTTCCTAGTATTTGTCTTTCTCCCTTTCGGTGCATTATGTGCAAGAGTTGAGGGGAAAACTTGGATCACTTTTTTCTTCATTGTCCTGTCGCTGGCTTGTTATGGAATAGGTTGTTTTCTTTAGTTGGCTTGAGGTGGGCAGCCCTAAATTATTCAAATGCTTTTTTATTGAAAGATTTTGTAACCTTAGGAGGAGGTAAGAAGGCTAGAATTTTTTGGAACTGTGGAGTTTTCGCTATTTTATGAGTTATTTGGGAGGAACAAAACAGAAGAATTTTCGAAGAGGTCGAAGATGAAGACATCTTTTTAAGAGATAAAGCGTATTATTTGGTTTCTCTTTGGGCGTCGTCTAGTGAAGATTTTAAATATTTATCGTGATTATTTATTTTATTAGATTGGAAGGTTGCTATTTGTTAATTGCTTCTTCCAATAATGTCTTTAGGTTTAGATTTTGTTTGTTTGTTTTTGGATGGACTTCTGGTTCACAGGCGTATTTTCTTCCTTCTATTAATAAAGTCTTTGTTTCCTATAAAAAAAAAATATATTGTGGTTCTAAATCCTGGTGCCATTGATGTCCATGGAATCTCACGGTGAATAAGATCTCACCTTTGGACAGACACAAGGACATTTAAATTCTGTTGTGCATGAAATGAATTTTTAAGCTGAATGCATCCTATAGTGGGTCAACACTGTCGCTTTATTTGACATCATATCTGAACTTTTCGGCTTTTACAGTGAAAGGATGTTTATTTACTGTTGCAGGCTGTCGAAAGGAGAAAAGGAAAGAAGAGAAGTATATTCTTTCACAAGTAAGGCAGCCCAGCTTTTAAGAAGAGGATTCGCAATTGCGCTTGTGTCACATAGATCCGGACTGTTGTGCTGCTTTAATTTCTTGAGTGGCTTATGTACTACGTTAATTATTCATCATTGGCCGGAATGAATTGAGCTGTAATTGCAATTTTATGCAAAATTGCCTCATTGTTTTTGGTTGTCGACTCGTGCATATATACACAGGGCACAAACATTCTGTAGAAGATCAAAGGAACAAAAAAAAAAAAAAAGAAAAAAAAGAAATCTATCGTGTATATAAATTCTCTATGATCGCAACTTGCATATTTAATCGCTGGGCTGGTCTATCTGAGCAAATATTAGTTACTGCTTAAATTAATGGGGATCAATTATTTCACTAATAGAATATTATTTATGATTGGGTAAATTTTTCTGACGTCTGTGTATATTGCAGCAGTGCCAGGCACAAGTAACCTATATACATCAGCAGATGATGTATTGTATTTGTTATTATTGATAAAATTGCGAGTAGGCAAGCCCAGTGCGATATGATATGGTTGATCAATCAATAAACCGTGCAATCTTGTTTCGTGTTTAGTGGGATCTCGATGATCCAAATTCGCTTCACTTAAAATGACGCTCCGGATTTTTCTTTCCAAATGGATGATCAATTCATTGCCAGAATCGCATGGTCATTGTAGGCCGTAGAGATGGTGTTTGAGGACTCCTCTCTCTCCAAAGGGGTAGCTATGATTATACATCATGCCGGCAGGCTTGAATAAATGTTTTAATGATATAAAAATATTTTAAAATTAAAAAATATAAATAAATAGATATATTCAAAATATATATTATAAATGGATATATTTACTTAAAAGAAATATAATAAATTTTATCTTTTAAAATATATATTATAAATAAATAAAATAAATAAAAGATAAATATGTTAAACTACTCTTATATATAAAATATTAATATAACAAAAAAAGTCAAAAAAAGAAGTCCAATCTTCACACGTGAAGTGAACACCAGGAAGTCACGTAACAAGCGGCGGCATATGGATGAATATTTGATTATAAGGAAAGAGACTGGCGTGGGTCCACGGCTGTGGCATTTCGGAAGAAGAAGTGAATTTTGGTGGGAGAGGTGAAGGAAGAGATGGACAGAGGGAACGAAGTGGATGGGCGTGACATTGAAAATGAAGAATTCATGGATCGGGAGGACACCGAAACAACTTTCACGCAACCGCTTGTGTTGAAAAGGTTCAACACCACTTCCCAGATTGCGATTGTTGGTTCCAAAGTTTGCCCCATCGAAAGCCTTGACTATGAGTGAGTCCATGTCATTTGTTAGAATCCATTCATCTTGTTTAGTGTGTTGATCTTGCTTTGCTACATTTGATTTCAGGATGGTTGAAAATGAGTTATTTAAGCAAGACTGGAGATCGAGGAAGAAGGTTGAGATATTCCAGTATGTCATACTCAAGTGGGCATTTGCAATGATTATAGGTTTAGTCACTGGACTGGTTGGCGTCTTCAATAATATCGCCGTCGAGAACATTTCTGGTTTTAAGCTCCTCCTCACTACGCATTTCATGACTGACCGCAAGTGACCAACGGCCCCCTTCTTTCTTTCTGTCACCATGTCATATGCTTCTGTTGACTTTGATAATGCTTCTGTTGTTGCAGATATTTGAAGGCTTTTGCCGCATTAGCTGGGTGCAATGTTGTGTTGGCAGCTGCTGCTGCAGCGCTTTGTGCTTTCATTGCTCCAGCAGCAGCAGGCTCTGGTATCCCGGAGGTCAAAGCTTATCTTAATGGTGTCGATGCTTACTCAATACTAGCTCCACCTACCCTTTTTGTAAAGGTGAGAACACCTTTCTTTATGTCCAAACATGCAAGTCATACTTGAATCAACGGCTATAAACGCACTGAAATGAGTTTGTCCCGCCTTTTTTGTTCTGATGAATATAAACTGCTGTAGAGGGAGGAATATCTCTAGTTATTCTAAAATCATATGAACTAACTCTTAATGCTTGTCTTCTACTGAAATTCTGCTCATTCAACTCCTGACTGAATTGATTTTTCTTATTTGTGATGTAAATTGTTCAACTGCCTGGTGTTTTTATTTCAAATTTGGCAGATTTTTGGTTCAGTGCTTGGTGTCTCTGCTGGATTTGTGGTGGGAAAAGAGGGGCCAATGGTTCACACTGGTGCTTGTATAGCCTCTTTACTTGGCCAGGGGGGATCACGCAAATACCACTTGACTTGGACATGCCTAAGATATTTCAAAAATGATCGAGATCGTAGAGACTTGATCACTTGTGGTGCTGCTGCTGGTGTCGCTGCTGCCTTCCGTGCTCCTGTTGGTGGTGTCCTCTTTGCACTTGAAGAGGCAGCTTCTTGGTACTTGTGTCACTCCTCTTTGCTATTTTATTTCCCTTTTGCCATTTTGTAAGCTTAATTAGATAACCTGAATGATTAGTCCACTCAAATTTGGGAGACTATCTTTCTTCATTAAACAGTAGGAAAGCATCCATATATTGTAATATCCAGGATATGCTTGAAGCTCTGACATATAGTTCATTGAGCAGCATTTGTGAAACTGCAAGACCATTGAAGATTTTCACGGAAGTTGCTTGGTAGTTTATAAATTCACACCTAGCTATGAGTGTCTCCATGGACGAGTGCACAAATTATGCACCGTGCTCTTGAGAAATAATTATTAAAAGTCACTCAACCTAAAAACTTAAAGCCTTACAGTTACATGCAAGACTAACGGGTTTGCCATGTGACTTAAGCCCAAACACAAACCCATGAAAAATTTAGACAACAAATAATAACGAATATATTTGCATAGGGAATCTTGAACCCAGCTATTGTTGAAAATATATAACATTGATAGAAATCACTTAATTTAAAAGTTTAAACCATGTATTTGCCTTTTCTTTGGACATGCTTCAGGTGGCGGAGTCCTCTTCTTTGGAGAACATTTTTCACTACAGCAGTTGTTGCTATAGTGCTGAGAGCTTTCATACAACTTTGCTCTACTGGACACTGTGGATTGTTTGGTGAAGGAGGTTTGATAATGTATGATGTCAGTGCAGCTGCAGTTACATATAGCAGTTCAGATATATTGGCAGTTATACTTTTAGGAAGCATTGGAGGCATATTTGGAAGCCTTTACAACTATCTTGTGGACAAGGTCCTTCGTGTGTATAGCATCATTAATGAGTACGTCTTCAATTTGATTATAGTTAATATTTCACTTTTAAAGAAATAGATCATCACTAATATTGTTAATATCATGACAGCATCAAAGTCATTTGTGCTTAGACATTATCACCTGCGTACCAATTTATTTTCAGAAGATGCACAGATCTAGTTGATCCAATCATCATGGACCAAGTGCATTTTGTTAAAAATGATACAGTGATAAAGCATATCAGATGATGATAATCATAACTTCATTTCATTATTATTTTTTTTATATATATATGATAATAAAATCTTACTATGCCCTCATTTCTCTTGCTACTGCAGAAAAGGTGCTGGCTTCAAAATCTTACTTGTTATAACCATCTCCCTCCTTACATCATGTTGTGCTTTTGGCCTGCCATGGTTTGCAACGTGCATCCCCTGCCCTGCTGATGCATCAGTTAGCTGCCCAAATACTGATCAATCCGGAAACTACAAAAGCTTCCAGTGTCCTCCAGGTTACTACAATGACCTGGCCACCCTCTTTCTGAACACCAACGATGATGCTATACGCAATCTAATGAGCACCAGTACTGCAAAAGAATTTCATATTTCTACTCTATTTATCTTCTTTGTTGCTGTTTTCTGCCTCGGAATTATCACTTATGGGATTGCTATCCCCTCTGGGCTCTTCATCCCTGTCATACTAGCCGGAGCTTGCTATGGTCGTCTTGTGGGTAGATTATTTGAGGCCATCTCTAAACTTGATGTTGGTCTTTTTGCTCTGCTTGGAGCTGCATCCTTCCTTGGTGGCACCATGAGAATGACCGTTTCCCTTTGTGTTATACTGCTGGAGCTTACTAACGACTTGTTGCTGCTTCCCCTTGTGATGTTGGTTCTGCTAATCTCAAAATCTGTGGCTGATATTTTCAACAAAGGCGTGTATGACCAAATAGTGACATTGAAGGGATTTCCTTATATGGAGGCACATGCAGAACCTTACATGCGGCAGTTGGTTGCACTTGATGTTGTTTCTGGGCCATTGGTCACCTTTTCCGGCATCGAAAAGGTGGGGAATATATTACATGTTTTGAGGACTACAGGGCATAATGGGTTCCCTGTGATTGATGATCCACCTTTGTCAAATGCGCCAGAATTATGTGGGCTAGTTTTGAGGTCTCATTTGCTTGTTTTACTCAAGGGAAAAGTTTTTTTAAAGGATAGGGTTCTTGCTGGACAAGAGATAATGAGGAGGCTTGCAGCATTTGATTTTGCCAAGGCAGGCTCAGGGAAGGGAATTAAAGTGGAGGACCTAGATATTGAGGAGGAAGAAATGGATATGTATATTGATCTCCATCCTATTACAAACACATCATCATACACAGTGGTTGAGACAATGTCACTTGCTAAGGCTGCAGTTCTCTTTCGGCAACTTGGTCTCAGGCACATGTGTGTTGTACCAAAGAGTCAAGGGGTAAGACTCTCTCGCTCTCTATCATTCTCCTTACATGTATATGCTGGTTATTTCTTGGTGAAATAAGGCTTAAACCCAGGTACTTGGAATGGCTTCTATCAAATATTATCCTGTGACCTAGTATCTTCCTTCATTTGATGCTGTCTGATTGTTATGTGGTAGAAAGTAATGCCCTTGCTTCAATTCTACTGATCAAAACACAATGGCATAACCTTTTTATTTTTGTTGATTGATTGTGATACTTATTCTGCTCATTCTCTGCTTCATTTTTTCTGGTAATTATCCCATTAAAACACATATTGTTGGTTTCACTATACATGTCTAATAACTATAATGTTGATATATCTACCCGTTGCAGAGGCCTCCAATTGTTGGAATCCTAACACGACATGACTTCATGCCGGAGCACGTCTTGGGACTCTACCCACATATCAAGCCTCACAAGTAATATTTGATTAGTCTTGGATACCTGCTTTTTGTCCAAGTGTTCGTTTTCTGGCTGCGGATGATTAGTCTCACATTTGGTCATCTTGATAGTGATTTCATTGTTTAAATTATAGTCTGAAGGCAAGGTTCTCTTTAAAACAGACTTTAATGAGTTTGGGGAAAAAAATGTTCAAGAACGTTACAAAATGGTGGATGTTGCCACTTGTCGAGCTCAAAGTTCTTGGGAACGTCTCACGGTTGATCACGGATTGAGAGCTTTGAAGCAGAGTGGAAAAAGTGAGGGAGACCCCTCAAAGTTCCTATAAGAACATAAACAGATGGATTCCATCCAACATTCGTACATCCATATGTAAGTTACTATTTTGTTTTGTTTTGTATTACACGTAAGTGGTTTGTTGCAAATATTTCATTACAAGGCTTTTATTATTACATTAGAATAAATTTGTCATACAACTGCTCAAAGTTGTGGATACTGTAATATTCATATTCATTTCATTGAAGGCAGAGATGCTGTAAATTACATTATATGGTCTATTGGGAGGGCAGGATCTTTATTTAGCTAAGCTTTATCTAAGATTTTTCAGAGTTTATTTAAATATTCATGAATGGTAAGATAACAAATTTTAGCCACATGGCCAGTAATGATAATGTGTCACTAAAATCTTTTCTTAAAAGTTCTTAAGAAACTTATTTGTACTGGTCAGTGGAATGACCCCTGGATAATGTTCATCTACATAAAATTCGTTGAAGCAAAGGGGTAAAAAAAAAATGGAACACCAAAGGTATACATTGATAAATTTCAATCAAGACAACATCCATTAAGATTTGGATAACGGGATGTCTATTTCGAATCCTATAGCGATACAGAGACTGAAACAATTGATATAGGTTTAGTAATCATAATAAAAGAATGATGCCTATTATGCTACAACTTAATAGCAAGAGAATTCTGGAAAAATTACTTGTACAAAAACTCCTGAATTCTTCTTCTTTCCTACGAACTCTCATTGACATCCCCTTATTTTCAGTGTGTACCTGATTCTCTATGATCCCTTCTACCTTCAATTTACGAATTGCAAGAATTTTTCAGAGGAGTGGTACATATTTATATTCAATACATTTCACAACAGAGTGAACAAGAAACGAACCTAGGTAACGGAGATATGAATGAAACAAAAATTATTTGAAAGCAACTCCACAATGAAAGCAATGCAGCAAACTATAATGTGGTTTCACACAAATATATATATATATGTAACACTGAGCCAAGCCAGGCCTCGTGCGATCCGATCCAGTTGCAGGCATAAATCCCTATTGAAAAATCTGGCCAGGCTGAATTTGAGTAATAGACTGTACATAGGTAGACTTGATAATTTGGTCAGGCTATGGACATTGTGTTTGCGCTAGGACCAAGGGTGTGGCCGACCAACATGACCCAATTAACCTTACTCATTTCTTCACTATTCAGTAAAATATCTAATAATCAATAACGGGGTTGGTGGAATACACCTGAGAAGTTATGAGTGTACATTAAATAAGCAGATATAGATCTTCATACCATTATTTCAATAGTTACGATGATTTATGTCCAACTCATATTTATAGTTTAAATCATAAACTGATTATAACTAATCCAAAACTTGTAAAGCTGCATGTGCCATCATCTGCATGTGGCATTTCAGTTAGCTAACAACAGCTATTACTAATTAACAAGAGCTAGAAGAAAAACCATGTATCTAGAATGTTACCAATCGTTTCTACCTGAGCAACGCATTTTCTCAGGTTTTCTGACACATGTAAGAGAAAAGGTCCCCACGAATCTGTTGATGTGGAAAACTAGTCAATGAGATTCTTTGAGTCTAATACTGCAGTGTAAGAAAATCACAAACAAGAAATAGAATAAAAGCAAAAGAAAGAGGCAAAAGAAAAACAGGAAAACACAGGTTTTTAAAATGGTTCGACCTCTTAAACTGTCTATGTCCATTGTTATTTCTCTATTTCTGCAGAGTGATGACAATGTTTTCTCTCGGTGTGTCTCTCTTAGTTTATAATGAAAATCCTCCCATATTTATAGAGGGGGAAGTGCTATAATAGAAAACAATAAGACAAAAAAGTATGATGATTTACAATTAATGTGTCTGGATTACATTTAATGCTCCTGATATTTGTCAGGTCAACTCTACCAAAGCGTGGATTTAGACGCTAACCCATGCCGGTTATGTAAGATTTCCTCAAATTACGCTGCCATTAGGTGAAATAATCATTCTTATTGTGCAAAACACGCCAGATTACTGTTCTAGATTGACACTGGGTGAATTGGGTAGAAACGGATTGAAGCTGTAGAGAATACGGATTGGAACTATATAAACGGTCTCAACAAATGAACTCAACATCGTTACAGTAGGAAATGATCTTGGCATCGTCAATAATACGGACTGGACTTCGCTGAAGGTCCAATCAGTCTTCGTGTACTGCAAACTTCTATACTGGGCTTTGCTTATTAGGTTCGCCTGCTTGGGCCACTAAACTCATGGGCTTTTACCAGCCCACTCAGATAATCCGAAAAATACCAATAATATCAATCCCCCAGCTCTTAGGGCATTCTACGACCTAGGATCTTTGAATTGCGTTGGTGAAAGCCTTTTGGCGAGATTTGTCACTCGATCTTTCTCCACCATTTTTCAAATTCCTTTTTTCTCGGTCACATGGTGACTCCCTAGACGATAACTCAACGCCTGCAGTGGGTATTTAATGCACGTCCCTTCAACTGACGGCGCATGATGGCCATTTTCCAAGGTTAGCGCCTTACCGTCAGATTTGAGGCGGTTGGTAAGCTATCAGTTCTGACGGTCAGGGATGCGACTTTGCACCCATATATAAAGTGGGGACCCTATCCTTTCGCATCCTATTTGTCATTTTCAAACTTCAGTCTTCTTCTCCGTTTTTCTCCCTTTACTTGTCGCCCGGTTTTAGGATTTCAACTCCGCCGCGTTCACATTTTGGGCCCCGTCTCCGACTTCGATTAACAGTAAGTTCATAACTACTATTCTTGCTTTAAGGTTCTTTACGGTTTCTTCATTTTCTCTTGATTTTTGGCATTGTTTAAGTCTTTGGTACTCCTGCTGGTTTTGAATACTGCTTGTCTCTTACTTGAATGCTTGTTTAAGTGCCTGCATCTTTTCATATTCTGCTGGTTTGATATGATGAGTCGTTACAATGTCACCTGATTGCTGTTTATAACTTGTGCGATCTTGAGATCGCTTATAGGTAGATTGTCAACTTGTAGGTTTTTATGATACACCTTAAGGCCATCATAATATAAGCTTTGTGCGGCATTTGTGACTTGCTGACTAGGGAAATAGTGACTAGGAGATTTGGAGCTTTAGACTTTATAGGTACGGTCTGCGTTCCGCGGCCTAACCACTCCCTTTTATTTGTAGATGTTTTCAGGTCGCAGAAGCCAAACACATATAGTATGAAAGGATGATACCTCCAGCTCCAAGGAGCAAGTGAGAGAGATCCATCAAGCACCCTCACAAAACGGAGAAACAGTTGAGGGGTTCGTAGCTAGGATGAACCTTGGGGGGAACCAGTCCGCTGAGGTTGAAGAACTTGAGGTCGTAGAAATTAGGAAGGCTTGCGATATGTTCAAACGTTACCTCACAAAAATATCGCATCAAGATCTCGGGGGATTAGGGCTAGAGTACCACTTCCCCAGAGGTTGTCACCTGATGGAACCTTCTCCAATTGATCACGCGGCTACTCCTCCTAAGGGCTTTGTGGCCATTATCGTACAGCATTTAGAAGCTGGGTTTAGGTTTTCAGTTCCTTCATACCTAATCGAACTCTTCAACGATCTGGGGCTCGCCCCTTTTCAATTAACCCCCAACTCATATGCTCAAATAACTTCCTTAGCCATTTTCTTTCTGAAATACGACCTTCCATTTCCTTCTCCCAGAATCCTGAAGCATCTTTACGCCTTTAAGGGCACTACTACGGGGCGTCCATGAGATGGGTTTTACTATGTTTCACCCCCTCAATCTCAATATAAGGAGGTTCTGCCATAGGGGGAGGCCAAAGACAAGTCCAATATAGATAATTACAAAATAAATTGGTTCTTCGTATCTTGTCCCTCTTCAGTAAATCTTGAGAACCTTAGTTTTCAAGCTGAACCAGGTAAAGATTCTTCAGAACGTATCTTGTCTTGCTTATAATCAGTATTGTCTTGCACTTGAATTAAACTCAGCTTTTTTCTCTCTTTTTTTTTTTTTTTTTTTTTTTTAGGACCTTAAAGCGAAGAAATTCGATCTGACTCAAGGTGAGACAGGAGATCTCAAGATGCTCTCCGCTCAAAAGACTCATGAGGACGATGTCAAGTTGACAACTGAGCTTCTTTGTCACTTCTAGCTCACTCCCAATCCTGAGGATAGCCTAATCAGCTCCAAGCACATAGCGTCTCGACGCACTCAACCCGTAAGGTCTGTCTTTGAGGAGAGTGACGTCGTTGCTAGCTCAAGTTCGTTAGGATTGTCTTCTTTACCCAGTGGTGCCGAGGTTATATCAAAAGAAGCTGCTGAAATGGCACCCCTGAAACTAGTTGACCCCCCGAGGAAGAGAACTCGCTAGCCCGGGGGTTCCATCGTGGCGACGTCAGCTGCTCCTAGCTCATCCCAAGCAAAGGAGGGTCCCCAGGTCACAAGTATAGTCGAATCGCCAATCCTTGAGGTCCCTCCAGTTAGCAATCTGTAGGTCGCAAGATCCGCGTCTTAGTTGAAAGCTACTACCGATCTAAACAGGGATGTTGCTGCTGTGGAGAAAGGCAAATAGGCTGCATCTCGCCAGGGGGCAAAGAGGAAAGATCAGGATGCCCCTAGCAAGCCCCTCCCCTCTCCTCACTAAGAAGGTTTCAAAGGAAAAGGGAAAACAGGTTGCGTCCTCTACTCTGGAATCATCGCCCAGGGCCACTGCAGAAGCATCTCCTATAGACGTTCCTGGGGGGTTATATGTTGACATTCTGTCCGAGTAGGTTCCAAACCTTTTAGACAAATCATCGAAGTATCTAGACCAGAAGTCTTGTACCGGTATGAACCTGCTTTCTTGGGCTACTCGCTAGTCGGTCAAGGTTGAATTTTTTCTTTTCTTCACTCTTTATTTTTCTTAACCCCATTCTCTTCATTATTCTGTTCGTTGCGCAGACTGCCATTACACTTGCAAAAGCGCTGGATGAAGAGATGGCGAAGAAAGAGCAGGAGGACAGTCTCAAAGCTGCCAACAAAAGGCTTAAAAAGGCAGTGAGGGAGCGCGATAGTGAGCTTCTTCCCTTGAAAGAGGAACTTGTCATAGCCAAGGATAGAGCTAAGGATCTCTAGTCCAGACTGGACGTCGCTGAGGCGGCCAGATTTAAAGTCAAGACCGTCATGGCGAAACAGAAGAGCCTTCATGAGTCTGTTTCTGACAAACTTTACTCCCAGCTTGAAAATACTAAAACCATCTTGGATGATTGGGAGAGGGAACTGGAGACCGCTATAAAGGAGAAAGAGCTGGCTATGCAACAGTCAGGCGAGGCTCAGTATGAGATCGCTAAACTGAAGGAGGAGGTGGCCGCAGCCGAAGCTCGTGTCAATAGATAAGGATGGACATAGGGGCGGGGTTCTTGTACACCCTATGGTTGAAGAACCCCAAAATAGACTATACCATCTTCGGCGAGGAGGCGGTCAAAGATGTAGAGTTTTATACCGAGGATGCCCAGGCTGTTAAGGATGAAGACCAAAGCCAACCTCAAGAGGTCTCATCCATGGTCGTAAA
The DNA here is from genome assembly GCA_022984855.1 of Dimocarpus longan. NCBI lineage: Eukaryota > Viridiplantae > Streptophyta > Magnoliopsida > Sapindales > Sapindaceae > Dimocarpus > Dimocarpus longan. Next base: position 27,877,916 of record CM041019.1, on the reverse strand, counting down.
GAACATTCTTTAGGGGAGCATAGATGGTCGGGTCCTCTCGAGCTCAACACCTCCAAATCCTCAAGACCGCGATGACCAGGACGTTTAAGGCCTTTATAAATTTTTTCTTTTTACAATATGTAATTACTTACCTCTTTTTGAGGTTTTAAGACTTCTGTAATATTTTGGACGTTTGAATCATAATTTTGATTTTTATTTCCATCTTTTCAAGACTTTTTTGCTATGTGATAACCTGTTGCGGTTTTAAGGAAGTAATGACGTCTTTTATGCAATGCCGCTGGAATTTTATAATCATACAAGACTTTAAAATGGCGACCTAGAGTTTGATGGGAATCATAAGTCTATGAGCTCGTAAGTTTGCTCATAATTTATTGAGTTCACAAGCATCAATCGTTCCTTCCAGAGCGTCACGAGCTCACATGATACAATTGTTCCTTCCAAAATTTTGATGAGTTCACAAGCATCAATCGTTCATTCTAGAGCGTCGCGAGTTCACAGGATACGATTGTTCCTTCCAAAACTTTGATAAGTTCACAGGCATCAATTGTTCCTTCCAGAACTCGTCCTCAGGTCGTATTATAATTGGTGCGTGGTGATCTTTGACAAAATAAAATCAAAATAGTAATTATCTTGAGATGTGAAGCAAATCTGCTTGGATTGTTATTCATATATGGGCATGTTTGTCAGAACATCAATATATTGAGCAAGACAATCTACATCAAACATATTAAATGAAGTATGGATGAAGTTTCTCAACATTTCACACTCTTGGGACCTCGGCTCTATCCATGTTGATCAAATGGTAGGCTCAATTTCCCAGGTTTTCTTTGACGACATAGGGGCCTTTCCAATTTGGTCTCAAGGTGCCTTCATCAGGATTGCGTGTTGCGAGTAGAACGAGTCTCAACACTAGATCTCCAACATTATAGCACCGGGTATGAACTTTCTTGTTATAATATTTGGTCGCTCGCTGCTTGTAAACTGCTAACTTCATCTGAGCTGCATCTCGCACCTCTTTTATGAGGTCAAGGTTAGAGGTGAGGAGCTGGTGATTATCTTCGGGTTGAACGTAGCTCTACAGTGCGTTGTTACCTCGAACTCTGCTTGGATCATAGCTTCACACCTATAAACCATAGAGAAGGGGGTTTCTTGTGTCGTGCTGCGAGCTGTAGTTCGGTAGGCCCATAATACTTTTGGCAGCTCATCTACCCATACTCCTTTTCTGGCCTCCAACTTTGTCTTCAGAATCTGCTTTATGATTTTATTTACCGCTTCGACTTGACCGTTGGTTTGAGGATGATCAACTGTTGAGAAACTTTTTGTAATCCCCAGATCGCTGCAGAAATTGAGGAACTGGTCACTGTTGAATTGAGTTCTGTTGTCTATTATCATCTGCTGCTGTGGCACCCCAAACCTGTAAATAATATTACTCCACATGAATTTTATTATCTTTGCGGTGGAGATTTCGGCCAACTCCTTGGCTTCCGCCCATTTTGTGAAATAATCCACAACGACCACAGCGTGCTTGCAATTTCCTCGGGCAGTTGGCAGGGGTCCAATGAGATCCATTCCCTAGATCGCGAAAGGCCATGGACTTGTCATTTGTTATAGGAGCGCAGGTGGAGCTCGTGGAGCCTTCGCGAATCTTTGGCATTTATCACATCTTTTGACTAGGGCAATGACATATTTCTTCATCATGGGCCAGTAAAATCCTTGCCTCAACGCTCTCTGAGCTAGTGCAAGCCCTCCAGAATGATTCCCACAATGTCCCGAGTGCATATCATTCAACACCTTTTCACAATCTACCCCGTCGATACATCACAAGAGCGGAGCTGAAAATCATCTTTTATACAGCATATCATTATATGTACAATATCATGCTGCTCGTGCCCTCAGCTGTCAAGCTTAATTCTTATCTTCGGGAAGCTTTCCATTCTGTAGGTATTCGATCAGCGGACTCATCCACGAGTCTTTTGCTACTACCAAGGCCATTATTGAGTCACCTTCCTGGATACTAGAGACTGGTAGGAGTTCAATAGGCACAGGCTTCAAATTTTTTGCTGCCTGGGTAGTTGCTAGGCGAGCTTGGGCATCAACATGCGTGTTTTGAGCTTGCGGAATTCGAGTCACTTCATACTTTTGAAATGTCATGAGCAGCTTCTGAACTTTTTTGAGGTATGCAGCCATCTTTGATCCCCGGGTTTGGTATTCTCTCCTAACCTAGCATACCACGACCTGGGAATCATTGAAGATTTTGATCTGTTCAACCTGCATCTCCTTGGCTAACCGCAATCCTACTAATACTGCTTCGTACTCAACCTCATTATTAGTTGCTCGAAATCCAAACTTCAGAGAATAGAAAATCTTGTGCCCCTCTGGACCGCCTCGGCCCTTAGTTCGCTAGATGAACCATCAACATATAGTTCCCATATTGGTCTTCCAGAGGGTTCAGCCTCTTCCTTTATGGATCCCGCAAATTCTACAATGAAGTCTGCCAGGGCTTGGGCTTTAATAGTTGGCCTAGGAACATAATCAATGTCGAACTACGCCAGCTCAACTGCCTATTTTACCAGTTGACCTGAAGTGTCCGATGTTTGGAAGATTTGTTTCAGGGGATACCGAGTCGGAACTTAGATTTTATGAGCTTGAAAATATGAGCGAAGCTTTCTTGATGCGATCACCAGACAATAAGCAAGTTTCTCTATCTATGAGTATCTGATTTATGCGTCGGATAACCCCTTGCTCATATAATATACTGGGAGCTACGTCCTGCCTTCTTCCCATACTAGAGTTGCGTTGAGGGCGTGTCAAGATACCCCCAAGTACAGGATGAGCTTCTCCCATCAACTGGTTTTGACAAGAGTGGAGTGCGGCCTAAATATTTTTTCAGTTGCTGGAAAGCTTGTTTACACTGCTCAGCCCACTCGAAGTCCTTCACTTTCTTGAGCAAATCAAAGAACGGGATACATTTGTCTGTTGCCATTGAGATAAATCTACTCAGAGCTGCGACTTGGCCAATGAGGCTTTGCACTTTCTTCATTTTGTCAGGGGATTTCATGTTAATCAAGGCTTGGATCTTTTTGGGTTGGCCTCAATACCTCTATCATTCACTATGAAACCTATGAACTTCCCAGAAGCTACTTCGAATGCACACTTTAGCGGGTTTAGCTTCATTTGGTAATCCCTCAGCACTTGAAACATTTTTGCCAGATCATTTACATGGGATTCTGCTTGCTTTGACTTCACCAACATATCATCCACGTATACTTCCATCGTTTTGCTGATCTGCTCCTCGAACATCTTATTAACAAGTTTTTGATAGGTTGCTCCTGCGTTCTTGAGTCCGAAGGGCATGACTTTATAGCAATACAAGCCTCGGTCCGTGATGAATGAGGTGTGATCATGAGTATCTGATTGTAACCTGAGTAGGCATTCATGAAGCTCAAAAGCTGATGACTTGAAGTCGCATCCACCAGCTGGTCAATTCTGGGAAGGGGAAAACTGTCTTTTGGACACGTTTTGTTTAAGTCTGTGAAGTTAATGTACGTTCTTCGCTTCACATTCTTTTTTCTTATGAGCACATGGTTGACAAACCAAACTGGATATTGGACTGCCCTGATGAAGTTATTGGCTAGCAGCTTGTCTACTTCTTCCTTGATGGTATCAGAACGCTCCCGGGTCATGGGTCTACGTTTCTGGTGAACTGGTCTGTAACAAGGGTCAATGTTTTAACTTGTGTGACATAACCTTTGGGTCGATCTCGATCATGTCCTTGTTGTTCCATGTGAAGACATCCAAGTTTGCCTTGAGGAAATTGATGAGTTGATTCCTTATATCTGGTGCTAGGTCTGGACCCAGACTTAAACATCTTCTGGTGTCTTTCTCACTGACCTACACTTGCTCAAGCTCTTCAACTGGCCCCGTTATCCTGTTTGCATCCACTTCTCGAAGATCGAGGTCGTGGCTTATCCCATTTTCACTTGTCTCATATGGCTTTCCTCTTGAGACCATGTTGATCCTTTTACCTGTGACCCCTATTTTTATTGCCTTCACGTAACAATGTCTTGTCGTGTATTGTTCACCCCACACAGACCCCACTCCATTGGGTGTGGGGAATTTGATCATAAGAGCCCTTGTAAAACCCAAAATTTTTATCGTCATTGAGCGAATTATTTTTCTGATTGGATCGTGTTTCGATCGGAAAAATTATAATTTTCAAGACCGAAAATATTTGGAATAAATATTTTCAAGGAATAAAATTTATTTTAGAGTGCAATGACGAATGTGATTTTAATAATAATAATCTTGATGACGAAATTAAGTCGTAAGCGGATTCTTGGACGGACGGTCGGAGTCGGGTTCGAGCTTGGAATCGGAATGGGAGAACGTATGAAATAATGTGTGTGACATAAGTGGTTCATGGCATTGACACGTGTCAAGCCTATAGAAAAGAAGCAAGACAAATGGCACCAAGTTAGTTTACATGCTAGCCAAGTGTCAAAGTGTTAAGAATTATATATTTTTATATCCAGCCGATTACACACTTTCTGATTTTCACCCATACATGAAGCAAATCCGAGAGTTCATTGAGAGAGAGAGAGAGTGTAATCGGTCTTCATCTTCCTCATCCTACCTTCTTGACCGAAAATCAGAAAGTGTGATTAGCAGCTTGATGGTGCAGATCTGATTGGAGGATGTGCATGCAAGGAGAAAGTGAAGCCGCGAGCTGCTGTCTTGGTAGATTGAAGCTCGATCAAAGACAAAACTGAAGTGTAGCCGTGAGCTTTGCATGTAAGAGATTGGTCCAGATCTGAGAGCAATTCCTCAAGGTTAGCAGCTGTTTGTGTTCTTCAAACAAGTTAAGAAGAGAATCGGTCCATGCATGCAAGTGAGGGAGGCGAACAACTGCTGTCAAATGGAGAAGTTCAGCTCGTGAGAAGAGCTGTTCAGATCTGGCCGTGCAAGTTGAGTGAGAGATCGAAGAGAGCTGCTGTTCGTGCATGCAAGGTCGGAGCTAAGGAAAGGAACCAGGCTGTGAACTGGAAGAGCAGCAAGGTGGGTGAGCTGCTGGGCGTGGTGCTGTTGCTGCCGAACTGGAACTATTCTGCTGCTGGCACGTTGCTGGATGCTTGTGCTGCTGCTGCCAGACGACTTCCTGCTGCTGCCGTAAGCAAGAGCTGCTGCCGAGCGAGTGTTCAAGCTGTTGTGACGTTATCCTTACTGCTGCCAGGTGCTGTCACCGTGTACTGCTGCCTTGGTGAGTTGCTGTCGTCGCTTTTGAGCTGCTGTCGTGCATCAATTGCTGTCGTTGTTACTGCCTCTTGCTACCGTGCTGTCGTCGCAAGCTGAGTTGTGCGAGTTGCTACCAAGTCAGGTCGTGAACTTCTCAGCAGACCTGAAGGAAGACAGCAGCTGGTGAAAGGGGATAGCTTGATATCGTGTGAGTTTTGTCGCCGTTGCGAACGTTTGGAAGTTGTTTCGAAGCGGAGAACAATTCTCACCAAGGTAAGAGCTGTCCTATCTGGTGTTAATGTCATGTTTTATGTGATTTAAATGCATGATTTAGTGAAAGAAATTAAAGTTTAAAGGCTGGTGCAGTTTCGGTTACGCAAAGGATATTGGACAGCTTTCGTGTGAGATTTTTTGGAAAGATTTCGATTTAGTTTCGTAAGGTATGTTGTAATGTTTATGAACGTTGTTATGTTGGAAATTATATAAGGTTAAGTTATGAATGAAAAAGCTGATGATATGATTGGGTTTAGGATTTCGAACCTCGTTAGTGAGGAGGTTCACTTGAGATTTGTTTTGCTTGTGTTTTTGGAACGAAATGGTTATCGATTATAGAGTTGCGTTTCGAGTGCGGGCTGTTAGAGGAGACATTAGGGGCTGTTATGTTGTGATTTTAATTTGAGTTCATTGTCATGAAATAATGGTTAGTTTCGTATGTTTTAAAGTATCGAAATATCGTTCGAGCGTTGATTAATCGTTTTCGAGCAATTTGGTCGAGTTTTCCGCAAGTGCGAATGTTTTTAGTTGTGATTTTCGTTGTCGATTGTGAAAACGTTTATGATGTCTTCTCGCTGTATTGAGTTGTGTTTAAGCCCATCATGATGTTAAGTCGATGTTAGGATAGTTTAAGATACGTTTAAGTTAATCGGATAGTTAAGTTTCGCGCGAAATCGTTAAATTGTCGATTTTGGAGTTGAATTGGAAAAATGTATTTTTGTTAAGCTTGCTATTATATTTTTCCTCATTTACGCTTTATCATGTTTGAATCTTGTTGCCTTGATTTAAGTTAAGTCGCGAGTAATATGGACGATAAGTTTATTTGGAAATGAAGGAAGCGAGCGAAACGTTAAATTGATAAGTCGCGATAGTTAGTTAAAATCGCGTAAGTTTTATGCTGTTAGTTTAGCTTCGCTTATCCTTTTTGTTAAATCCATTAGATATTGGTTTCATGATGTTGCTTTGGAATTCGATTTGCGTAGTTCCGTCGTGCTTATGTTAGAATGTTAACTTATATAGGCGTCGATAAGGTGAAGAAAAGCGAAGTTGAAGAAGTAGCGCGAGATAGAGAATCCGATCGTTTCCGTGAGTTAGGAATCTGTGAGTGTAAATTGTTTTATGAAATGATTATTACACTATGATTTCTATATGATTTCTATGCTTTCATGAAAGAATTAAACGTTTTAACATTTAAATGAATTTATATGAATGATATACGCTTTACAGGAATGTTATACGCTTCGAATTGTTTATATTTGTATTTAAAGTAATATTGATCGTATAACTTGTTATTGAAATGTGCTTTTATGTTTCGTTTTATAAGCGAAGGAACATGTTTTACAAATATTATTTTAGCATGATAATGGATTTCAAAACCAATGGCTACCCATCCCTATTATGACTGAATTATGACTATTATGCGGCCGAAGTGCCTTATTGCGCGTATGGCATGTCTATTGGGGGAAAGTCCACTAACTATGGGGGGATCGAGTCTGTCATGAGTCTGTCATGTCGCCCTCTACGCGTATATAAGGTACTATCATGAATGATGCCCTATGTGCAGCGAGGTAACATACCGCGGCATAGTGGTTATGAATGAGATTGCACGTCCCCACCACCGGTGACTCAAGACCGGGCGGTGATCATGATTTTCCCGGGTCCCATTGGATATATGTTTTATGACTGAGGATTGATTTATGATTTTATGAGTTGATTTATGATTTTATGAGTTTATTTATAAACTTATGATTATGATATGAATAAATTTTATGATGCTTATAATCTTATATATTGTTTTCAAGCAAATGTCTATGAAATGGTTTTGTAACATCATGAAATTTATGTTTACATAAATTGTTTCGGAACTTGGATTCTTTCAAAAGATTTTGAAAGGATATTAAAGAAAGCCTATTTAGAACTGCATAACACTCACTGAGCCTTTTTAGCTCATTATTTTCTTGTTATTTTGTTTTAAAAACCCCCCAGGCACAGGTTCGAGTCCTCCAGGCGGCAGATCTCCAGCTTAAGAGTAGGCAAGTTTATCAGGCGACCGAAACTGTGAAATCAAAGTAAATATTTTGATGTATAACGGATTTTAATATGATGTAAATATTTAAGTTTTATAACTTTATTTACGTTATCATGCATGTGGAATGTTTTCTTTACTGCATGAAATGGTTTTAGTTTTTAAAGACTCGAATTTCGTTAAAATGTGGATTTTGCGATGGACCTGAGGTCCTATTTGGAAGTGAAAATGAATGTATGCATTTTGTAATATTATTAATTGTTTTACAGGTGTTTTGAAAAAGTTGATAATGTCGGAAAATCAGCTGTTGTGCTGCCGAAAATTTTTCACCCTCAATTTTTAATGATTAGGAAATGAAACTGTTTTACGGCTTAGCTTCACGGAGTCCTTTTAAGTCACCTGCATGAAGACTGTAAGGATTCTGTGGGGTGCCGGGAGGGCTCCGCTCGGGTCTCTTCAAGGGATATCCGGGTCGGGTCCTTTCAGCCCTGGTCGAGACAACCATATCCAGACAACGTTGTATGTGGACGGGCCATTAATGATGAGAAAATCTGCCAATGTAGTCGCTTGACGAGCTGGGTCCCCTATTGAGAGCAGAAGTCTGACTTAGCCCATTGGAATGACGACATCTCCGGTGAAGCCATAGAAAGGTTCTGGGGATGACTTCAGCTGACCGATTCCCAAGCCTAACTGATCGTAGCATTATTTATACATTACATTCACTGAGCTTCCTGTATCTACCATGATCCTCAAGACTTCAACATTACTGATTCTTGCTCTGATAACGAGGGCATCATTGTGCGGCCAACGCACCTCCCTTGCGTCATCTTTCGTAAAAACGATATCTTCTGAGGTTGTCCTGGCCTTTTCTACAGGTCCTTGGTCACTTCGTCCAACTATTAGGACGTGATTCACTTCTCGCATATAACGCTCAAGAGATTTATTAGACGTTCCTGCAATATGGGGACCACCATGAATGGTAAAGATTGTTTTTACCATGGGATTGATCTCTTGCTCCTGGTCTTGCTGATTTTGCTGTGCGGGCTGCTGGTTTTGCTGAGGACACTGACTCTGGGATCTGTCATGGGCAGGCTGCACTACATACTCCTTCAGGCGACCATTTCTTATTAAGCTTTCAATAGCATGCTTGAGCTCCCTACAGTCGGAGGTATAATGCCCTTTCTCCCTATGATAAGCGTAATACTTGTTGGGATTTCTAAACTTACTGGGGAGACCGGTGGGATTTGGTCTTCCAAAATTTTCTCGGTGCTTCTCAGTTTGGAAGATTCTATCCTGCCTATCTGACAAGATACTATAATGGTGGTAGCGGCTCCGAGGTGCAGAACGGTTTTTTCTGGGTTCATTTCTGACCCGCTTCGCCACTTGATTATTTGAGCGACACCTCTGATCTTTGTTGCTGCCATAATCCCTCTTCTTTACTTGGTGGAAGCCGTTTGCCTCATTATTCAAGTGATTAGCTTTCTTCAGCCCGAAAGACTCCTCTCATCTTATCTCTTTATGGGCTCGCTCGTAGAATTCGCCTAGGGTTTTCATAGGTGACTTATATATACTTTCATAGAGCTTACCATCCTTCTTAAGCCCAGCCGATATCGCGGTCAGGATCCCCTCATCAGATGGGCTCTTCACATTATTGACTTCACTCCTGAATCGGCTAATATAATCCTTTAATGATTCACTGGAACGTTGAAAAATGGTTACGAGGTGGCAGGTCGGTGCGAGCTGTTTTTTCAATGCTTTGTATTGGTTGATGAACTTCTACTGGCATTCTTCCCAACTGCCAATGCTATGAGGTGGGAGATTTCTGAGCCACGTTCTTGGAATATCACCAAGGGTTGCAGGAAAAATGCGGCATTTGACCAGCGAACTGGTAGTCTGCAAGTCCATTTGTATATTGAAGGCGTCTAGATGATCAAAGGGATCTGAATTTCCATTGTACTGCGGGATGTTAGGGATTTTAAATCTGACAGGGAATGGTTCTTGTTCTATTTCCACTGTAAAAAGACTCTTTTCTTCACTTCCTTTCTCCAGCTCCCGGGCTCCAGGTCTCGCTTCCAACTGCTGGACTCTTTTAAGAAGTTGCTCGATTATTAGGTTCTGGGCCTCATATTGTCCAGCCAAAGACAGTCTACTTCCTTGACTCTCCCTGTTCGGGGAGTGCCATTCCCTCTCTCCACGCCTTTGGCCTAGCTCCTTCGCTTCACCTTCTCTGTACGAGCCCTCTTGTCACTGCCGCGACTCGTTTTCATTCCTCTAAGCTGAAACTGGTGGTCGCTCACGACTCAACTCGACTTGTCTTTGCCTGTCACGGTTTATTCTTACTCTTAACTCAGAACGAGCTCTAGGTCTTTTGTTCGAAGAATGGATGGACCCTTCCTGTAAAGGCATTTCCCTTGCGGCTCTCTGTCCAGCAGGTGGGATCTCCGTTGTTTGCTGAGTGATCTGAACTTGGACTTGAGCCAACACCCTTAAAGTGTCTGCAATCTGTGCTATTGTATTTTCCAACGCCTCCTAACATTAAGTCAAGGCTTGTACGGCATCCCCGCCTGTGGCATCTCGCGTAGACTGCCGGGAAGGGAGAGGAGGTATTACCTGGGCATTCTCATCCACATGTGCGTTCGAAGGTCTCGTACCTGTACCTGCTAACTGGGTACGACGTTGCTGATCATTCTCTCCCATTGTTTCATCTACTGTACCAGAAGTTCTCGTTGTTCTTCCTTTCACCATATCAGTCACAAACAAGAGACTGCAGTTGGGCCCTCCTTCTAGCGCCAAAATGTTGACGTGAAAAACTAGTCAACGAGATTCTTTGAGTCCAATGCTGTAGTGTAAGAAGATCACAAACAAGAAATAGAATCAAAGCAAAAGAAAAAGGCAAAAGAAGAACAGGAAAACACAGGTTTTTAAAGTGGTTCGGCCCTTTAAACTGCCTACGTCCACTGTTTTTTCTCTATTTCTGCAGAATGATGGCAATGTTTTCTTTCGGTGTGTCTCTCTTAGTTTACAATGAAAATCCTCCCATATTTATAGAGGGGGAGGTGCTATAGTAGAAAACAATAAGACAAAAAAGTATGATGATTTACAATTAATGTTTCTGGATTACATTTAATGCTCATGATATTTGTCAGGTCAACTCTGTCAAAGCGTGGATTTAGACGCTAACCCATGCCGGTTAGGTGAGATTTCCTCAAATTACGCTACCATTAGGTGAAATAATCCTTCTTATTGTGCAAGACATGCCAGATTACTGTTCTGGACTAACACTGGGTGAACTAGGTTGAAATGGACTGAAACTGTAGAGAATACGAACTGGAACTATGTAAACGATCTCAGCAAATGAACTCAACATCGTTACAGTAGGAAACGATGTTGGCGTCGTCAATAATACAGACTGGACTTCGCTGAAGGTCCAATCATCCTTCGTGTACTACAAACTTCTATACCGGACTTTGCTTATTAGGTCCGCCTGCTTAGGCCACTAAACTCATAGGCTTTTACCAGCCCACTTAGATAATCTGGAAAATACCCACAACAGAATCAAAACCATGTTGGTTTTCTGACTCGTAAAGTCATCCAGACCAAACACGTGTAGCAATCTCAATAAACATTATAATCATAACATAAAAAATTAAAAATGAAGAAGGTTAATTACAAAATGTCATCCTTACTTTCTAAAACTAGCAAAATTTCAAGTAAATATTATATCTAACTCAGACACGTCTCCATCCATCAACTTCTATTATAAGAAGAGCATTTGATCTTATTTTTTTCAAATAATTTATTTACTGCAATTTTGTCAAATTGTTCGTCAGGAACAATTACCTGAGTTGACATATAGACAGTTTACAAATTAGTCTGTAAATACACATGACAACTCAACAATTATCTAAAGATTACTTATACTTCATGTAAGGGTTTGAATGAGACATAATTATTCCATTAGTCGAGAATCACTTTTCTATTATGTATAATATAACTTTTCACTTTTTCACATATCTTGGGAAAATCTCATTCCTCTGTTATGTATAAAAATAACTTTTCATTCATGTTTCTCTACCGGAGAAGTTTCATATATTTGTTATGTATAATAACAACTTTTCCTCATTGTTCTCTTCTAGAAAAGTTTTACGTATCAATCACATACAACAATAGCTTTTTCACAATCTTCTCATATAAAGAATTCACACTTCTCTACTGAAAAAGTTTTACATTATCAAATATACACATCAATATCTTTATACATTTTTCTTTTTTGAGGAGCTTTAACTTTCTTCCAATAATTGAGAAATTTTTCAAACAAAATGATAACTTGCAAATTGTGTAATAATATCACCTTTCAAAAGCTTAAATTAATAATAGCAGATGAATCAAAACTAACATAAATCTCTATGTATGTTGCAATCCTATCTCAACTCATCATGGCATATGCAATGAGGACATATACAATTCAATAAGGTATTCTTGAGTGAGATATATTTGTGATGGGGGAGTAGAGAGACATGTTAAGATGAAAGAAAATTAATAATGTAATATTCAAGATAACATGGGTTTAGTGCATAAAATCATGCTTTTAGTAGTGAGCTTTTCATACTTACCTCAAGCACTTGCATAATTATGGTAATGGATCATATAATGAGAAGTTCAAAATTAACACTTAAAAGACATGTGAAGATCATCTAACCATTTATATGTAAAATCATCAACATTATCTATTTGTGGTTGGAGCCCTTTAATCTGTATAGTTTATGTAGCAAATATTTAGTTGTTATAAGCAGACAGCAAACAAATATTTGTCTTTATGATCAATTTGAAATCATAGTAACACAATAATGAGTTAAAATATATGTGTTTTGACCCTTTGTAACAAAAATGAGGGATTTAAAACTCATGTAAAGGGACAATCTAATCAATAATCTTCCCAATGAGCAAGCAATACATTTTTTCTCATTTGTCTCTTATAGCCTTCTAATTCTTTACCATATTAATGAGAATTTTCAATAATCTCATTATATCATCATAGATTTCGTATCATCAACGTAGTCATGCCAAAATAGAAAAGTTATGGATTGTAGAAATTCTTACTCGTGTACAAAACTTAATTGATCTATAAGACTATAACATAATCTAGATGATTACACATGAAACCTCATTAAATTTCAAAATAAGTTTTTGGCTTGAATTAGACGATATAAAGATATTCAACAATATCTATATTTATAGCTTTAATATGATATGCTTAAGACCAAACAAGGAAAACATGATCCAATGAATCATCATCACCATAATACCGAAACAACGAAAGTGGGTTCGATGCATCAGGACTACTAAATTTCCTTGATTTAATCACTGCCCAAACAACACAATCAAACATTTCCAAATTAGCACTTCCTTAAGGCTTATAAATTTGAAGCAAGATAGATATTCTCATAATCTACTTTAGTATATTTTAGCTTGCAAACAATATTACAGCTCTTTTGGAATTTTTAACCAAATCCTCAAAACTTAATAATGTATGTCAACATCAATATTTGAAAAATATTCATTTCAAACAATTTTGTAAGTTACCCTATTGTCTATAAGACATTCTTTATATCCCCATTCGATAAGGAAAAGTTTATTTTTTAAATCCATATCCCATATCAATGAAAGAATTGATATTATTTTGTGGGAAAATATATGAATAATGCCCATTATATCTACTAAGCATTTGAGCGTATAATGAATATGTTACCTGTGCTCTTCATGCCTTACTTATAATGTATATTTATTTCTAGAAAGGTTTAATTCATCGTGGTCTTTTTTCCAAATTCCCATTTTACCTTAAATAGATATTCCGCTATCGAGGAAATATTTTCATTATTATATTAGCTCAACTATCAAATTCCTCGATATACTTCTTCCAAAGCATACTCAGGGGGCCAATATGGGTAGAATTATGAAATATATATCTAATTGGTTCCCCCATTTTCCATATGATTAAATTTTAAGGTATTGAGCTTCATAAACATTATATAGAGATAAAGACAAGAAAATATTATAATATATGAATCATTTTGTAGGGATGTATGAAAATCTTTAGAATTTAAATCTATCAAGTGATAGAAATCTGGAGTTCCCAAGGGGTGGGCAAAAAAAAGGAAACTGATCCGATCTGAAAATATCTGTTTTAAATTTGACTTTGAGCCGGGTAGTGTCGATGTATGAATTCTGTAGACCCAAATTCTTCACCCAGTACTTGCAAATGATGTAAAACAAAAGAGAAAATGAGAGTAGGAAGAGAAAGAACACTGTTGCGAGAGGATTTTTTATGTGGTTCGACCCAAGAGAATGCCTACATCCACGACTGTTCTCTGGTTACTTTGGCAGAGAGACAATATACTATTAATTTATTTGTTGTTTTATAATGAAATTTTAGTCTTTATTTATAGAGGAAGAAACTACAGTATTATTACTATTAAAAATAATAAATCTGTACAGATTAAACTTTTCAAGACGGACGCTCATCAGTATTGAGTCAAATCCCGAAAAAGTAGAATTTTGACTTTATCTATATACTGGGCAATTGAGTCTTTCCTTAAATTAGATTGCTACATATCTGGATAGATCTGTTTAGCGTGCACGTCATGCCACGGGCTGAATCTTGTTTGGAGCAATCTGAAGCTAGATATTAAGCGACTTTGATCATGGTTAACTAGCGACCTGAGAACTGTAACGGCCAATAGAAAGCTCGTTTCTACGAGCTAGACAGCTCGATGTTAATGATCCGGGAGCTCATATTTGTGAGCTGTGTGTTTAATGAGCTAAACGTCCGATGCATCGGGCCTTTTAGCGAGCTGGACCTTCATTGATTGAGTTAATTTACTCGATCAGCCTTGGGCTTTTACCAGTACATTTATACAGTCTCAAAATTACTCATAACATTAGCCTTCCGGCTTTTAGTGCGATCTACGGACTGGGAGTTGAAGCTAGCTGGTAAAAGCTGATGTGTCACGAACTGTTGCGTTGCATTTTCAAATTCTGTCCCATCACGTGACTTGTCTTGTGGTGACTCTAGGTAATTACACCACTTTACACGTCTCGTTTTATGTACATTTAATGTGCACGTCTCTTCAACTGACAGCGCATGACAGTAAAAACTCGTATTTTATGCGACACTGTTAGATCTAGGGCTATTGGTAAGCCACCAAATCTAACGGTTGGCTTTTCAGTCTAGCACCTATATATAAAATGGAGGCAACGGTTGGAGTTTTAGTCTAGCGCCTATATATAAAGTGGAGGTCCAGTCTTTTTTACCTTCACTGTCATTTTCAATTTTCAACCACTGAGTTCATCGTCTTTTTCTTGCTTCTAATCTCTACGCCAGCACCTCAGGGATTTAGATTCATCGAAGATCAATATTTCCTTTTCTATTTCGCACATAGTAAGTCTTCAAAACCTTCTTTTGATTTCTAGTTTTCATCTTTAGCTTGCATGTGTTGCATTTTTTCTGTGTTTGGTGCTGGTTTGAATATTTCGTGTTCTTGCTGTTGAATATTTGTTTGTGATTGTGACTTTTCATTTTTCTCTGATTTGATCTTGTGGACTGACATTTTATGAATTGAATGTTGTTTGTAACATCATGTATGCGAGCTGTAGGAAAAGACATTAGTAGATCATTAGCTTATAGGTCGTTAAGTTGTAGGTTGAGCCTTCCATACCCTTAACGATCTGTACGGCGTTTGTGACCTGTAGACTTAAAAAAATCTCTCATTAGAGATAGGGAACTTAGACTTATAGACATGGTTTGCATGCAGAGACCTAACTCTTCCTTTTTTATTTATAGATGTCTTTTGGTCACAATCGCTGATCACACAGAATGGGAGACCATGATTCTTTCAGCTTAGAAGGGCTTGCTAGAATAGGAGACCAGAATAGGAGACTATGATTCTTTTAGAACATAAGGGAAGTTTGTACTGTTGAGGAGGTGACTTTCCTGAATGGTGAGGCTATTGAAGAATTCTCGGCTCGAGTTGATCCTGTAATGGTCCGCCAGGTTGTTGAGGAAAGGCGAGCTAGGGAGGTGTTCACTCGCTACGCCTCAAAGCTGAAATATGAGGAGTCAGAGGTGTTGCTTTGGAATATCACCTCCCTAAAGGCTATCATATCATGCTGCCTTCTTTTGTTTACCATGCGGCCTATCCTCCCAGAGGGTTCGTGGCTATTAGCACCCACCATCTCAGGCACGGGCTTTAATTTTCAGTTCTTGCCTATCTTATCGATCTTCTGAATAGACTAAAGCTCAACCTTTTCCACCTAACTTTGAACTCTTATTCCTAACTTACATATCTAGCTTTAGTTTTTAAGAGAAACGACCTTCTACCCCCAAACCTAAGAATCTTCTGTCACCTTTATAGTATCAAAAGTGTCGGCAGCTTAAAATAGGTAACGCGAGATGGCATTTATCATCTCGTAGCTTGAAAAATGAGCTTCAGCGATCTCTTTCCCCAGGGGCAGGCGAAAGGCAAATTTAATGTAAAAGATTACAAATCAAGTTGATTTTACATCTCTTGCTATTCCCTTTGACATTTACAAAACTTCGGCTTCGTTCTCAGCCTAAGTAGATAGATATGACAAACGCGAGCTACAACTTATTTTTTTAATGTCTTTTATTTACATATCGCATATTTGACTGGAGATAGGGCAATTCTAACTAAGGAGAAGGTTGAAGTTCTCAGGACGCTTGCGGATTCGCAGGAAGGACGAACTAACTATGCGTTTGATAATGAGCTCCTTAGGACACATCAGTTATCTCCTACACTAGACAGTGAGCTCCTTGATAACATGAGGGACATAGGTATCCGAGGTGAACATGAGCTCGCCTTCATCTTTAAAGTAGCTGGTGGAGTAGATACTGCTCCTGTCCCTTAACATACTACGAAAATAGTGAAACTCTCTTTCTGTCAGCCCTCTTTCTTTCCATTTGCTCAACCCAAAACTCCTTTAATTGTTGCCTCTATCGAGCCAACCACCTCGGCACCTACTTTGGGACATTCATCAACTCAAGTCCCCTCCTCGCAGTCAGAAGAGGTTAAAGTTCAAGAAGAGCGGGTGGAAGCTTCTGCTCACGAGGCTTAAGTTACTTCGAGTGGGGTAAAAAGGAAATCAATGCCTAAGAATCCCTCGATCAAGCGATCTCAAGTAGATAGGGGCAAGCAGGCCGCAATTACAGAGAGGAAAGTCAAAGCACAAACCAAGACACAGCCCGAAGGCGTACCTAGTGGGGTGTACCTTGACACTATCCTTGATAATCTACCTACAGTCTTTAGGGATACTGCCAAGAATCTAGAAAATGAGGGTTTAAAGAGTGATACTTTATCTAGTTGGGTAGCTCGCGATGGGCTAATGGTAATCTCTAATGTTTGCTTTTCTTACTTTTTTGTTTTTGAATACTAACTTATTGCATTTCAGGCTACTATAAAGGTGATGAAGCAAATGCAAGAAGTCATAACTTTCGAGGAAGAAAATGAGAAGTTTGAGGGCGAAAAGAAAAAGCTGATGGACGAGCTTCTGTTCATGTCTAAGGAGGCTGATAAGGTAAAGAAATCAAACCAACTCCTTTAAATGAGGCTGGATAATGCTGAGGAGGCAAAAAAAGAAGCAGTGGACACTCTTGCTCGTGAGAAGAGTACTCATGAAGCCACGAGGTCACACCTCAATGTTAAGCTTCTCAAGAGTAAGGGGAAACTGAATAAGGCCAAGAGCGATCTCGTTGAAACTGTGCAGTGAGCTGAAGCTACCGAGAAGAAATTGGAAAAAGCCATGCAGCAGGCTGAAACAGCTAAAAAGGAGGTCGCTCTTACCAAAGAAGAAGCCATCAAGACCATGAAGGAAACAGAATTGAAGACCTTCAGTTTGTTCCTCTACACTCTATAGAAAGTTCATCCCAAATTGAACTTCTCTTTCTTTAGTGAGGAGGCGGTTGCTTAGGTGAAAAAATACAAAGAGCAGACCGCTTGGTCTTCAACTATTCCAGATGCAGCTCCCTAGGATGTGACCTCCTAGGAAAAGATAATCTAGGTCGCTACACCTCCAAAGGAGACTTCAAATAACTTAGCCCCTCAGTAGCTTGAACTTATCCTATCTATAAACTTTTATAAATTCATGTAACACATTCCCCGCTTCGTGGGAATTTTTGTAATAAATACTTGGACCTCATTTTGAGGTGTTATTACCATTGCTGAATTGATTTACATTTGCTTCAGTTTTGTCGTGTGTTTTTACTGCTTCTACTTTCTTTTTTCTAAGCCTGCATTTCTTGGAAACTGAAATGAAATGTTCAACGCACAAATAAGTAATAATAAAACCTGACGTGAACTTGTGAGGTCACTAACTCTGATGCACCGTAGCTCGCAAGTTATAGCTTCAAAAATTTGAGATAGACCATATCCTAGTGGGCTGGAATCCCAGCTAATATAATAAAACTTGATCAAGTCAGTAGGTCGAATCCTTAACTTGTATAGCGTAATAATCCTTTGGCAAGTTATCCGGTAGGTTGGAACTTGATACTATAGCGCGATTGATTGCAAGCTATGTGTAATAAATTGGAGCTCGATGACATGACACGATTGTTTGCAAGCCATGCTTAATAAGTCGAAGCTCGAAGACATGACGCGATTTATTGCAAGCCATGCTTAATAGATCGGAGCTTGAAGACATAACGCGATTTATTGTAAGCCATGCTTAATAGATGGGAACTCGAAGACATGATGCGATTTATTGCCAGCCATGCTTATTAGATCGGAGCTCGAAGACATGGTGCGATTTATTACAAGTCATACTTAATAGATTGGAACTTCGGTTAACATAACGCGATTGATTGCATGTTATGTCCAATAGGTTAGGGCCTTGGCTAACATAACACGATTCTTGCAAGCTATGTCCAGTAGGTTGAAGCCTCAGCTAACATAGCACGATTCTTACAAGCTATGTCCAGTAGGCTAGAGCTTCAGCTAATATAGTGCAATTCTTGCAAGCTATGTCAATAGGCTGGAGCCCGATAATAGCATCTATTTGGCGAGCCATGTCTAGTAGGTGGAAACCCAATAACATAGCATAAGTTTTTGGCAAGTTGTCTAGTAGGTCGTCACCTGATAGCAAATGTTTAACGAGCTATGTCCAGCAGGTCGGAACCCAATAACATAGCAGAAGTTTTTTGCCAAGCTATCCAGTAGGTCATCACTTGATAACAGCGTTTTTTTGGCGAGCTATATCAAATAGGTCAGAACCCGATAACATAGCTCAATTTGTTTAGCTTTTAGCCAAAGAAACTTGGTATTTAAGAAAGCAGCATAGAAAGCATTCATAGCACAACAATATGGAAAATTCATAGTTTTTATTGATATTCGAGAAATGAATTTGACATTAGAGGTGTGAGCTCAGAAGGTTATCAAAAAAGGAGACGTACCCATGAGTTGAGTATGGTGAAGATGGTCCTCATTACGGGTTCATGCTATTCTTCGGGTGCTAGCTTAGGTTACTATTGCACTAGCTGTGATCATTGAGTTCGCGAGTTCGTTGACCGTACCACATAGTCCCTCAAATGACCTCACTTGATTAGATTTTCCATAGTGTCTCTTAACTCTCTACATTCTGAAGTGTCGTGCCTGACCTTATTACGATAGGCACAAAACTTATTATTGTTTCTGAGGTGAGCGGGAGACCTCAAAGGGTTAAACTTCCCGAAGTCTTCCCTATTCTTTTCTATTGCGAAGATCTTATTTTGTGTGTCTGACAAGGTTCTGTAGCCATCATGACGACCTTGACACTGAGGTCGCTCTTTCTAGCCTTCTTAGCGATTTTATTATTTGAGCCATTATTCCGACCTTCACTTCCATTTCTGCCTTCATTCCTTTTCTTTGATTGGCCAAAACTGTCAGCTTCGCCCTTCTGGTCAGGCTTCTTGGGGCCAAATGTCTCTTCCCATCTGATCTCTTTAATAGTTCACTTATAGGAGTCGCCCAGATCCTTTACTGGAGACTTGTAAATACTCTTATACAACTTTTCATTGTTGCGAAGCCCTACCGAGATCGCAATTACAATGCTTTTGTTTGATGAGTTTTCCACATTATCGACTTTGTGTCTAAACTTGGTAATGTTGTCTTTTAATGATTCATTTTATAGCTGGAACGAGATGATAGGCTAGTGTAAGCTATCTTTTTATAGCTTTGTATTGATTGACGAACTTTTATTGACATTCTTCCTAACTATTTATGTTGCGAGCTGGGAGCCTTTTAAACTAGGTTCGTGGAATATCCCCTAAAGTAGCTGGAAAAACACTATACCAACAGATTGACCATCTGGAGATTCATTTGAACATTAAATGCATCCAGGTGGTTGTAGGGGTCGTTATCTCCATTGTATTAAGAGATACTGAAGACCTTGAATCTGGAAGAGAGAGGCTGTGTCTCAATCTCTTTGGTGAAAAGGGTTCTCTCCCTATATTGATCTCATTGGTTTGAGGCATCAGGGCGCGCCTCAAGCTGTTGAACCTTCTAAAGGAGCTCTTCAATCCTTGGGTCCCGAGACTTGTGTTCTCTTCTGTGCTCGCGACCTAAAGAGAGGTGGTCTGGTAAGTATCCTCGATTAGCCCTTCACAAGCTTCTAGCTTTAAGAGACTTCGCACGCCGTTGATGGTCTACCTCATCTTCTTTATCAGCCCGGACTGGGTCGTAGCCGTTTTCCATGTAGCGGCTCCCATCTTAATTGATCCTCACTTTCAAGCTCTCAGGACACGAAATTTCTTCACCATGCTCCCGACGACCTCGAGCTTTCGAGCGTGAGTTGGAAGAATAAGCTGAGTTGGTAGATCACAATGGCTCTTTGTTAGGTCTCCCCGAGGACTGGTACTTCTTCTCGTTGATGCCGGTAGACCTTTTTGAGAGTGATAGCCTTAAATTTGGGCATATTCTAGGCTTGGGTCTATGTCAGCGCCCTCATTGTGTCCGCTAGTTGCTACACTAAATTTTTCAACACCTCTTGCTATTGATACCACTCCTGTAGCCCCTCGACTGTAGGGATTGTCGATGTTGGTTATCGAGAGATCAGCGAAAGCATATCCATAATAGCGCTGTATGTGGGGACATTTATCTACCCTTCTAATGGATTAGCGGCCATATCAGAGCTTCTGTTGTTTTTCCTTTTACTATGGCATTTGAAAAATCGAAAAAATTACAGTCTAGGCCCTTCTTCTAGCCCCAAAATTTGATGTGTGAATTCTTTTGACCCAGATTCTTCACCCAGTACCTGTAAATGATGTATAACAGAAGAGAAAATGAGAGTAGGAAGAGGAGGAACACTATTGCGATGGGGTTTTTACGTGGTTCGGTCTAAGAAAATGTCTACATTCACGACTGTTCTCTAGTTATTTTGGCAGAGAGACAATATACTATTAATTTCTTCGTTGTTTTACAATGAATTTCAGTCTCTATTTATAGAGGGAGAGACTACAGTATTATTACAATTAAAAATAATAAATCTACAGAGATTACACTTTCCAAGACTGAGGCCCATCAATATTGAGTCAAATCCCGTAAAAGTAGGATTTTGACTTTATCTCCATATTGGACAGTTGAGTCTTTTCTTAAATTAGGTTGCTACATATCTTGAGAGATCTGTTTAGCGTGCACGATACGCCACGGACGGGATCTTGTTTGGAGCAACCTAAAGCTAGATATTAAGCAGCTCTGATTATGATTGACTAGCGACCTAAGAACTATAGCAGCCAACAGAGGGGTTGTTTCTACGAGCTGGACAGTCCGAGGTCAGCGATTTGGGAGCTCGTATTTGTAAACTATGTATTTGATGTGTTGGACGTTCTGTGCGTTGGGATTTTTAACGACCTGGGCCTTCATTGATTTAGTCAATTTATTGGATCAGCCTTAGAGTTTTACCAGTCCATTTATGCAGTCTCAAAAATACCCATAACATGTAGGTTTTATAGATGAAAAATCAAATATTTTCAATTTCGAGTAGGTTTTGAGCTGATAAAAACTTACCCGACTTGAAACCGATTTAAAAAATTAAAAAAGAAAAAACCTATATAAATCTAACATTCACATTGCTCACTAACCCTAGCCGTCACTAGTTCTCTCTAACTTCTCCATGTTTTCTCTCTTTCAACTTCACCTATTCTCTTAACTTCCCCTTATCGAGTTACCTCATCTATTCCTCCTATTTTCCTACTCTTTTCGCCCTTTTCCTCTACTGATTCCCCAACTCCTCTTTTTTGATTTGACGCCTCATCTTTTCTAATTTGCCTCCTCTGTCGATTCTCTCAATTTCTTTTTTTAGATCTACATCTCACTCCACCAATGAGAAGATGGTTGACAAATGAGTGAGGGGTTTGAGGACTTAGGTAATTTTATACCCAAATTTGATTAGCTACTCTCATGTTGATTTCATATTCGTTGTGTAAATCAGGTATGATTTTGATTAGTTTTTCTCAGGTCAGTGAATGTTAGATTTTATGGGTAGTTGTTAGCTTGCAAGATGTGTTTTTTTTTTTTTTGGGCATTTTGTGTGTTCGATTTGATCAGGCTTTTAGGTGAGTCATAGAGTTAGGTTAGGCTCAAAGAATAAAGAACTTCTCAGTTATCACTTTAATTTGGTTATTATTTTTTATTTTTATTTATATTTTCTTTTTATCTTTTTTGTTTTTTATTTGCATCACTAACAAATGTATCGAGCTTTTGTATTTGTGTTTTTTTTTTATTAGTATTCATGTTTGTTTATTTACATATTTATATTTGTTTATCATTGAAAGAACCGTAATTTTGTTTTGGTGATAAATTGGTAATTGAATTTTTTTTAAAAAAAAAATTGGTAACTGAATTTTTAATTTTGGTTTCAATCTGTATTCGGTGAAGAACTTGTGATAAACTGACAGGAATTGATCAGACCGAACCGACCCGACACTAGTCAGTTTAGGTCAATTTTTCTCCCTAACTCGGGTCGGGTTGGTTTACTATTTAGAAAACTGAAAAGTAGTCGGTTTCAGGTCGATTTTATTTTTGTCTACAACAAACCCAACTCTACCCATATCCACTTCTATTTAGAGTTATGAAATATAGAGGACATATTCAAATATTAAAATATTAAGAGGTGACATATTTTGTAATATACCCTTTCAATTTTAGTATTGTAAATGTATTATACAAGTATGCCCTTATTTAGAGAATAAAGAAATAATTTAAAATGCCTAGATGTGTAATTGAATTCTAGTAAAATTTTCAAATAGACCGGAGATAAATTGGAATATGAAAAGTGGTATGGTGATTTATTAAAGTATATTATGCAATTAGTATTAAAGAAATTTTCAAAAAAGGGCATGATTAACTAAATTAGTTAGAGATCTGTGTAAAGATATTTTTGAAAATTAAAAGTATGAAAGAATATAGAGATAAGGATGACAAATTTGTAAATTAAACTAATGGTATGATTATAATTATAACACAAACTTGAGGGGCAAATGTTAAGGCAATTAAAGGCTATATGTATGCATGTCATCAAATGGAAAAATGAAGAAATGACTAGAAGAATCAAGAAAGAAAGAAAATTAAGAGAGTTGAGAGAGATGTATTCGGCAAAAACCAAAGCAGAGGACAGTAGCCATATTTTATTATTCCTTCACCATTTTTCAGTGATTTCCAAGCCATTAAAAGGTTGTGAATAAGTCTAAGAGTGATATCCAATAAGATTAAGTGGTTTTCAAGTGATAAAGCTTAAGTTTCCTTAACTTTTATGTGTAAAAATTTGGATTAATGTTTTCTAATAGGTTGTTTGTAGTTTTAATGTGATTTTTATATATGGATTTAGAGTTTTAAGGCCTTAAACTTGTGGGAAAACAAGACAAGGGAACCAAGAGAAATTAGTAAGCATACTAATCAAGATGATTTTTTTATTTAAGTTCAAATTGATGATGTTTAAGTTGCTAGTTTTCTTACCATATAATTTGGTGTGATTTTGATTGGATTTCAAGTGAAAAACTTGAAGAAATCTTAATGTATGTTTGGGTATGGTACACAGCCAAAGAAGAAAATATATTATTCAAGTTGTGTTTGATTTATTTGGGTGCTTTCATGCATGAAGATGTACTTAAATATCAAGTTAGAATGTTGAAATGAAAATCAAAAGCATAGTAAATTAGTTTGCTATGTATTTGGTCATGAGAGGTTTGGTATGATGAATGATTGTTTTTTATTATTTTGGATGACTTTGTAGGCTGTTCTAATCATGACATTGACATGAAATTGAAAAGAATTTCATTGGATGTTAAAAGATATATGTCATGGCCAAAACTAGAATTAATGTTCAAGTGTGATGTTTTGTGAGTTTAACTTAATTATACACTATATTACATGTATTGGAATGTGATTATGATGAGAAAAATTGATTTCGATTAATGGTGTGAAAGGTGATGCATATTCGACTAATATGAGTTAGAATGATACAAAATTTTGTTTAATACGTTAATGTGAAGTTAAACATCGTTTGAAGGGTTTTACATGCTTGATATTAGGAATTTTGAATAGGGAGCATATACAAATAAAATTGATTGTAACATTGCATAAACGTAGAATGTGATTATGTGTAGGTGAAGTGGAAACGAGGGAATCTTAAATCGTGCGTTATCGTGAGTTAACAATAGGTGAGTGTATTTTCAAAATGTTTTGGTATTATTATTTTCTATTCAATACGATTATATGTTATGCGTAAAATTATACTTTGAAATGCTAAAAATTGATTTAAAGTAAATAAATTCAATATGAATACCTCCTGTATGAATTTCTGGAAAGTTGTTTGAAGTATGAATTTTATGACGAAAAGCATGCTTGTTTGGAAATGTATTTGTGAGCCTATGGTATACTTTATAGATATCTCAGATATCTCCGGTTGAGGTTGAGTAACCTAAGCGTGCATTGGCAGTGTCGGGGGTGTTTGTCACTAACAATGGGAGGGAATATGTTAGTCAGCTCAGTTCAATGTGTCGCCCATGCACGTGCATGGTATATTATTAGTTAACTTTTACTTGAGCAATGGTAAATACCGATCCGTAGCGAGGGTAAATTCTGCTACGTAAAATTAGACAGACAACCTGAGCGATGGTAAATTCCGTAAAGGCTTAAGCGAGGGTAAATTCCGCTTCATACATAGGATACTATATGATACAGACTGTCATTGGTTGACTTGTTTTACTCAGAGGTTTTTCAAAAGATTTATTGCCACAGCTATTTATGGTTTATAGTGAAGAACTAAAATCATGCAAAAATGCTATTTTATACATTTCAAAATAGTTTTACAAAATCAGAAAACTCACTTTTAATATATTACTGAGATTCAGTTTTATAATGCATGATTTATTATAAATGTTAATTCATGCAATTAAATCAAATGTGATTTTCAGCATTAAAATGTCAATGAAATATTTTTATACTTTAGGAAGGTTTGAATTCGAAATTTGGGTTTGAATAGAAACATACGACACTCACTGAGATTATTTAGCTTATCCATTATTTTTATGTTTTATCAATAAAACCTCCCCAGGAACAGAAATAGATATAGGTGCGTCAGTTATAGGAAATTCGACCCAAGAGTAGAAGGAATTAGTCGTGTACTACTGTGTATATGTATATTTGTTATAAATACTTTTGAAAACTTGTATCATAACTCTTGTATATAATTATATGTGGTTTTGAAAAACTTGTAAATGTTATTATACATGACATGGAATTGATTTTCACATTGCCTTTTTAAATTGAAAGCATGTTTGTGGTTGATTGTAGATAAAGAAAAAGAGGGTCTAAGACTCGGAAGTTGAGAATTGAATGATTGTAAAAATGTATAGGTTTTTGTAAATTTTTGCATGGTGGGATTTTAGAAAAACAACCGTTATGCTGCCAAAATTTTTGTTACCCTGTGACGGAACCCTTCCCGAATCCCTCCTCTGGACCCGAGAAAGACCTCGTAGCACCCCGTCAGAACTCCAACGAACCCTAACTTTGGCCCGAAGAAATCCCATCAAAGCACCAAAACTTACTTATTACTTCTTTTTAAACTCGTTTACTAGGTGGCATGGGTATAAATTTTTCGCTTTTCTATTGAAAATCCGACAGCATGCCGTCTGTTTTCTAAACTATGCCACCCTGCAAGTTTCAAATACAGTTTATAAAAACACTTCTATGAAATTCATTTCTCAACTTCTAGAGCCTCCGGCTCATTTTCCACAACACAACCACAACCAAATAATTAAAATAAGAAAACTGATTCATATAAAACTATAATAAAACATTTTTAACTAATACATCCACGATTTCTTTAAAATACTTACAACTATATATTAAATATATACATGATCAAAATAACACCATATATACATGTATTAGGTATCGTCCTATACGTCCACCTGTACATCTGATTGAACCTCGTCGGCTGGATGACTAGCTCCTACATCTGTAAAAGAATTTTTAAAAAAAATATTTAAAGAAAAATGTGAGTATAACTCAGTGAGTGGTAGTAACTTTTAAACTAAAACTCATTTCTACACTTAAATTTCTCTCAAAAACAGTTTAATAAAACTAAAGTATTTTTCTAAAATACTTTCTAAAACTCATTTAAAATTGCTTTTGAATCTCGTTCTAAATTTCTTTCTAAAACTTTATAAAATCTCTTCTTAAACTCTTTTCTTAAAAATCTTTTCTTAAAATCTTTTCTGGTGCTCACCTGAATGGTAACCCAGAGAATATCTACTCCTGACGTGGTAGCATATAAACTCTAGCTAACCACTAGGAGTGGGAAAAACTGCTTTTGAATCTCGTTTTAAATTTCTTTCTAAAACTTTCTGAAATCTTTTCTTAAACTCTTTTCTTAAAAATCTTTTCTTAAAATCTTTTCTGGTGCTCGCCTGAATGGTAACATAGGGAATATCTACTCCTGACGTGGTAGCATATAAACTCTAGCTAATCACTAGGAGTGGGGATCTACCATATGTAGTCGCCGAAAGCGGGCCCACGCTGCAGACCGACTACACTACCCTATACGTGCATACAGATCATTCATACCTCGCCCACACATGAGTCAACTAGACTCAATTCTCACTAACTGACTTCCTCTCATCTACCGTATCACGCATAGGGCATTCGGCCGGGTATTAAACTGGGGCTAGGGTAAATCATAGGCTATTAAAATTTCTTTTTCTTAATACACTAAAATATTCTAAATCTTAAGGCAATAAACCTAAAATCTTTAATTCTAGCACATTCTCATATAAATAAATAATAAACTAAAATCTTTATGCTAGAATTATAATATAAATTCAATTAATAAATAAATAACTATTTATAATAAATTCTTTTAACTTTAAAAATAAATTTTAAGATGATATAAATAAAAACTTATCATTCCACTCACAACACGTCCTCGGATAGAATCTGATCCTCCTCCAAATGACTCCGGAAGTCTCCGTTTTTACCCTAAAACATCAAATATCCATTTAGGGTCACTTGACTCATTCAAATAATATTCAAAATCAATAAAAATCCAAATTATCACTATTTATATCCTTTAACACCTAAACTTTCGAATCTCAATTTCTATTCAACCGGGGTTTTCGAAATCCGTTTTCTCTATATGAATCCTACTTATTCTTTCTTAGGAATACCTCAGAATATTTAATCTCATCGTTGGAAACACAGAACAAAATTCGATCGGATTCGAGTACTAACGAAAATCACTTTTCGCTCCGAACTTCCGACAACTTCAAAAATCAATCCTCTAGTGTTCTAACGCCCAACTATGATTAAATAAACTATTTCGAACGTTAAACGAATGCATTTCGAAAGTTTTCAGAAACCGCCCTTCAACTCATCCGTTTAGCTCCGAAATAGATCCTAAACTTTTTATTTTCGAAATCTAATTTCAAAAGATTATTTCCTAACCTCTAACACATCAATCTAATGCCTTAGAATCGAAAACAAGATAGGATTCCATAAAAAAACCCATTTTTCTCCACGACTTTCCTCTTTCGTTTTATTTTTTTTTCTTCCACCAAATCACTCCAAAATCATACCAAAATCATCCTCACATATCCCTCTTATTATCCCTAATCTCTTATTCGAAAATAAACGAAAGAAAAAAAATAGATTTCATATAAACATCAATCTTTAAACTGAAATAACTCACTAAATAGGCAACCGTTTTGCTTCAAATTTATTGGGTTAGCTAAAGGAGATGACAAGGAACAACTTTTGTAAAGAAACCGCGGTAAAAATCGGATCGGATCACCTTCTCTTCCTCTCTCTCTCTCTCGCACGCGCACTCACAGCTCCTCTCTCGGCAACTCTCGGCTTCTCTCTCCCTCTCACCCAATTCTCTCTCTTTTCTCTCTGATTTGCCGATCAAAATGTCTCAAATGAGACAAAATTAAGTTATATATATTTTAATGCTCATTTACTACAAAGTCCCTCAAGAAAATTTCATTTAATAACCTCAAACTTTCAATAATCTCACTAGTGCCCAAAATTAAATGATTTTATATTCTATTGATCCACTTGGCACATTATGGTCCACTTATTTCTTCAACCAATCCATGGATGACACGTGGCACAATCATAGCCACTACTTTTTAAATCACTTATCTCATTTCTCATTGGTTGAATTCCGTGAGCTCACTTCGCTCGATTAACATGTAAATCTCGCCTAATCACTTTATAATTGTACCGGGGTCAACCAAATGACATCTGACTTGCTATACAAAAATATAATAAGCCTCAAATAACACTACTGGAGGCATATGATTTGACCGTAACTCAATTCGAAAATTTCTAATACCATAAAATAATAAATCTGGGTGAGGGCTTACACTTGGTGAATTCTCATTTCAATAGAACTTTCAATACCTAATCCTTCTGAAAAATATTCCACAAATATTCTACACACATCTTATGGCCAATTCGACTTTATAAACTTCAATTTAGGTCTAATACCTCTCATATATACTTGATAAATGAAACGTTCCTAATCGAAATCTGATCGAATCAACCGATATCTTTTTATACATATCTATAGCTTAAATACTCGATTTTTACACTTATTCTCATTAACTCATTCTCATTCACTTAGGTTACACTCCTTGAAACTTTCGCATATCATTCTCATGCGTGATTCATGTATACTTAACTTTGATCGAAAAATATTCTGAAAATATTCCATGGTCATCTAATCTTCAAATTGACCATGAAATACTTTAATTGGGTGTCTTATCTATCAGTCTCATGCTTCGAAAAAAATTCAATTGGATTTAAACTCATTAAAACCTATTAATCTCTCAAAAGGGCAATATCGTAATTTTCTTCGGATCGCTTAAAACTGATTCAAATGGTCTTCTTTTTGATCCGTTTCTATTTCTCTATATTCTCATACTATTTTCAGACCTTTTCGACCCTTAAGGTCAATTTTCAAAAATTTTACTATTCATTCAAAAATTTCTATCCGAAAAATACTATTCATCAAAAACTTTTATTTCCCATCGAATCTAAATTCATGATCCTGAACAATATAACCGGGTCCAAATTCGATCTTAAACACAAACTTTCGGATCTTTTTAAAAAAAATCACTATTTATCTAGATCCGAATACTATTCACTGAAAATGCTCATTTCTTCCTAACACGATACTCAGGGCCTTATAAATATAATCGAATTCTAACCGGACCTCTTGCATTATTTCTGGACTCTTTATTCTTTATCTGATCGTAAAAAATGAATTCTTTGAGGAAACTAGGATCGGGGTCTATCACCCTGTTTGCAAATGTACACTTAAAAGAAAAAGTTTTCATTTGCTTTCATTTTAAAAAGGGATTTCTAAACAAATTATAAAAGGATTTTCAGTAAATATAAACGGCTTAACTTCATGGAAATCTTTTAGCCGGACTAGGTATCGATTGGAGGGCCACTGTGGGGTTGCCAGCGGACTGTCGAGTGTATGGAAATAATTGTATAAGGTCGAGGCCCATCATATTTAATTAAAATAATAAAGTAAACAAGGACACACATAAACATAATAATTACACATGTAAACATAATAATTATAATATAAGTACAACCATATATATAATGCATAAATATAAACAAAGGTTAGTAAATGCACTTAGATAACATATAATAGTAAATAGGTTTGGCATAGTCATGCATATAATGTGTAATAAAAATAGTAAATGGAGTTGATAGGGTCGCACATATAGTATATAACAACAACTAAAGTCAGTATGACTATATATATTTTAAGTCAGCAGAGCTAAATGTTGATTAAGTCAGCAAAACCATACATTATAGACTCGCCAGAGCCGTATATTTATTGAGTCAGTATAGTCAAACTTACAAGAAAAATGATGTATAAATAAATATGAGTAGTAAGTAAATAACACATAATTGTTATAAAACATCCTAAAAGCAATGAATAGAGAATAATAATCAAATAAGAAGAACAAGCAAAAGTGTGAGAGAAAGAGAGAAAATAATTTAATTAATGTGTGTTTCTCAATGGTTACAATATAGGTTTATTTATAGGCAAATTAGAAAATCATTTGTATAATGAAATATTAACAAATAAGGTAATGAATATTATCAAAAAGGAAGTGGTGTTAATTAAGATCATATATTCATAACACTCCCCTTTGGAAATACACCACTTAATAATACTCTTCGAGATCTTGGATGTATCAAATACTGCCTCATTAAAAACCTTATCAGTAAACCCCAATGAGAAAAAAACTGGTCAAACAGGAAAAAGAGTGCAGGATACAAAACTCCAAAAAAACATATTCCCTTGATGAAAGCAAAAAATATATCATGATCTGCTGGATAAAAAATTCAATAATCTTATGAATTCAATAGTATTTGGATGTGTTTGGACTGTCTCGTTAAAAACCTTGTCAGGAAAACCCAGTGGAACAAAACCTGATCGAAGGAAAAAAGAGTGCAGTGCACATATATGTCCAAATTGATTTAATATACTCCCCCTGAAAATTATACAACTGTTACTCTTGTAGTTCTTCGAAGATATTGAAAAATATATTTGACTCAATTCTAAAGTTTTCGAGTTGATGGACTAATATTCCCTGTGATTTGTGCTTGATCTTCAGATTGAGATAATATCTTGTTTTCTCAAAATCTTACATTTCAAATTCTATTTTCAAATATTCAGTCATTCTTAGGAACTCTTTAGGAGTTCCAATTTAATTCATGTCATCAACATATATTGTTACGATTGCAAATCCAGATTTTGATTTCTTTATAAATACACAAGGACATATAGATAATTAGTATATTCTTCTTTTGTGAGGTATTCACTAAGACGATTATATAATATTCATCCGGATTATTTTCAGCTATATAAAAACTATTGTAACTTTACTGAAAATAAGTTACGAGAATTTGAATTATATGCTTTAGGCATTTTAAATCCTTTAGAGATTTTTATATATACATTGATATTTAATGACTCATATAAATATGTCATTACCATATTTAAAAGACACGTTTAAAGTCTTTTGGAAACTACCAAACTAATTAAAAATTGAAACGTAATCGTATCCACCACAAGTGAATATGTTTTATCTTATTATGTTTACAAATACCCATTTATATTCAATAGGTTTGACGTCTTAAAGCGTCTAGACTATTAGTCCAAATACATCACATTTGGCCAATGAAGTCAATTCTGTTTGAATTGCTTCATTCCACTAAGGTTAATCATATCTTTTTCAACACTCATTGATACTATGTAGTTCATGATCATCATTTAGAATCATGACTTCAAAATTCTCCAATTAAATTTTTTTCCAATTAATTTTTTTTTATTTCCAATATTTTGTATCTTTTCAGGAGATTGTACCACTTCTAAGACACTAACCTATGCAAGAGCTGTTAATTCTCATCATATGAAATTAACTATGAGATAATTTATTTTCACATTATCAATATTGGATTTCAGCAGTAAACCTTTGAGATATAATTATATCTCACCATCTCAATTTTCATATGAGTAATTATTTTGGTCAAAACATATGACAAGTTTAACACAACTACATAAATATAGTTATGCTTTTGTTTTGATCAATAATTTTTATGTCGACATTTATTCATAATATGTTATTCAATATCCTCATAATTTTTTTTGTAATATGCAGAACAATAAAATATAGGATCTTAATTTTCTTTAAGTTCTCAATACATATGCCTATTCAAGGGTAACTGTAAACTTTCACATATTCTTAGGACAAACTATAATATTTATAGTTTAAGCACGTGGACTTTTCTATATATAATTAAGATTTCTTTTGAGTTTTATAAGGGGAGATTTAAAGAGTTATATCTCTTAAAAAACATTTAACTCTTCAGGACTTGTATTTATATGATAAAGATTATATATAGCTTGAGTATGATCTTTAAAATGATCATGATATTTTATTATTCACTTCAAGGAATAATAATTTTACAATCAAACTTACTTTTCACACTTCTATATGTAACAAATGATTTATTTTGTTGTCATTTATGTAAATTGTACTTTAGGAACAATCACTCGGGTTACTATATTGACAATGAGTACAAAATCATTCGGCTATATAATTTTCAAGTAAATGATAAATTGAACTTTAGGTTTATATGATTTATACAATAATCGTCATAATGAATTATACATGCCAATTGTAATTTTACGTCGTTAAATTTTCTAATTTTATCCTTTTTCTCCCCCTAACGACGAAAAAATTTATTTGTTGGCATCATGAATTTATTTGCATCATTATAAGGTCATTTTGGAACTTAACTATACTGTCTTACTATCCTTTAGGGATATATTAGACTATTATATTATTCTTCAATGACTAAAATTTCATATAGTGTCTTTCAGAAACCAAATTATAATATCAATTATTGTCCTTCAAAGACATTTACTAGGTAAGAATCTTCAGATTCTATAATAGATATTCATATTATTTCCAATAATTTGATGCATCATTTTCTTTGTATTATTGGATGAAAAACAAACTTTTGATTCATCACAATTTTTTATCATATTATACTTATGATCATATAATAGTCATCATAAAATATTCTTCTGGCATATGACAGTATGAATAATATAAATGCGATATACTTTTATTAATGTATATTGAAATAGATTCCTTTAGAATCTATTAAAGTAACAAACTTTTATATATATAACATTATTGTTTTTCATTTTATAATATGCATATTTGCTCTTGTGAAGCCTTTATATATCGGTAAAAGATTAATATATTATTCATGTATACTTTAGATACACAATTATTATAATTTCATATTCCACCAATAATAAGCATTTTGTTTACTTTGTTTTGGTATGAATTCCACTTCAGGTTCTTAAAATTTATTATGATCACCAAGATTTTACTGACCATAATCATCGTCATGACTATCAGATGAATTTAACATTCACTTCAGGGATTGATATTAATTAATTTAGCCATGTGAGATAAATAATTTTTCGCCCCATAATTGTTAACATTGCTACTTCAAGAGCAAATTTGAAGTGCAAATTATTTCAATCATCTGACTTTATTTATTTGGTGATCAAATATACATATATATATTTCTTTAAAAATATAAATAATCATTTCACCAAAATATATAAATTGTAATTACAGTGAATTAATGAACAATATAATTACAACGAATTGTAACAAATATTTAATAATCAAATAAGGTATAAGAAAATACATATCATGTACCTTATTTCGTATCTTACTTTAAGGAACGAAAATAACACGACCTTCGCTAACAAAAAATTTTATAAGAAATAACAATAATTATATAATTTAATAAAAGAAGAAAAAAAAATATTGTGCATTTTCTTCTAAAAAACCCAAAACTTTAAGTTATGATATGATTGTATATCATAATTACATGTTCAATATGATAGTAACTCAAAACTTTAGGTTTTGATAGAATTGAGAATGAAATTCTTTTCTAAATCACATCAATCACTATAATTAGTATTAGAACTTTAGGTTATAAATAAATACCTTAATTTTATGATATATTTTAAAAGTTCTCAAACAAAATCACTATTAAGAAACTCTAATAGTTGTTGCTACCTAATTTCCCCATCTAACAGCTCATGCCACTATCAGACTTATACCGTCATTAGAGAGGTAACGACTTAACTATAACACCAATAGATTTTAATTGTATGGCATGAGGTATGAGATCGTTATATATATATATACTCAATTAAATAATACGTATTAAATATATAAGTATGAAAATACATACCTCGATACGTTAAAATTCATAAACAGAAAATAGAATACTTTAACGTATCATTGAATCTAAATTTCACGATTTATATCCTTAAATCATGAACAAAAGTTAGTATAAAATATCTTCAAGTCTCTAGTCACCCTCGTTGAGGAGACATGTTTTCAAATCTACATATTTGAGTTTGAGACGAGTTCTTTTCATATCAAATTCGAATTGATTTAGTTTTTCTTAATTGTTTTCATTCATAATTTTAAAACTTCTGGTTCTAAAATCTAAATAAATTATAATTTAGAACTGAATGAAAGATCTAAAACTTCAAGTTTTAAGATCTAAATAAAATTAAGAATAAATTTATTTAAAATCTGAAACTTCTGGTTCAGATTTAGAATACAAAAATTCGGATTCAAACAATTCATTAAAAATCCAATCAATTAAAGTGAATTTTGATGGAACCATTATGTCATATACAAAAAGCAAGAACATAATAGTCACATTACTTTATGTGTATATGTACATGCATAACATTGGCTTCATAAATAAAACACAAGCTAGTACATTTTGTTGTCTTTTGTGTTTATATCAATGGTTTAAGACATACTCTTTCTATACAATAGGCAAAAGAAGATTATGTTACTTCAGGCAATAATAATTTATTTGACATATACAATTGTCCACATTGAATATGAAAGCCAATAAAATTTAACTAGAATTTCTAGTTTTAGATAAATTAGCATTATAAAACTTCTGGTTCTAATAGATAAATATATCAAAATTTATAATTCTAATTAAATTAAAGTATAGAACTTCTGGTTCTAAACAAATTTATAATGTAGAACTTCAGGTTCTAATAAAATTGAAAATTTTGAACTTTTGTATCTAATTAAATTGAGATTATAGAACTTCTGGTTCTATTTGAAAACTAAAACTTTTAGTTTTAATTTTTGCTTGCAAACTTCAAGTTGTAGATACGAAAACTAGAAGGAATATCATATTAAACAAAATATCAAAACATAAGTTTAATAGAATTGAACTTACTTTTGAAGCAGAAGATTCAAAAATAGCAATTCTCAAATAGTAATGTTCATATAATATATTTTTTTTTAAACAAACACTAAGAACATTAATATCTCATAGAGAGCCAAATATATATATACTTTATATATTTTTTGCATAGTACATAAATAAGGAAAAAAATAATATATATATATTTTTTCTCTCCATACGTGGAGCAAAGACAAACTTCAAATAATTCTTTTTTTCTTTTTGCATCAATCAAACCAATAAAACAAATTTTTTTGTTCAATCTTTTCTTTTTATACAAGTAATTAAATCATGCAAACAGTATATGAATCTGAAGCTCTTAACATATGCTTTCAAAACAAGATCTATATTGCATACATTTAAATAAACATATAAACTAGAATAGCAAAAAGACAAAAATCAATTGAACTTGTAGAAAAAATTTATTTTAGATCTAACATAACATCCGTTAGTATAACATGAACTCTATATGAAACATATATACTAACAAAATTATTTGAATCAAATAGTAAAAAGTAGATCACATGAATGAAATCTCTCATACCAGATTCGTGCTGATAACGTGTTATAAAATATGACCTAAAAGTAATGAATATAGAATAATAATCAAATAAGAGAAACAAGCAAAAATAGGAGAGAAACAGAGAAAATAATTTAATTGATGTGTGTTTTTCAATGGTTACAATATAAGCGTATTTATAGGTAAATTGAAAAATCATTTCCATAATAAAATATCAACATAAAAGGTAATGAATATTATCAAAAAGGAAATGTGTTAAGACCATATATTCATAATAATAATGAGAATCGATTTACTTACCTGAATTATGTTGATAATGTGTTGTATAATAAATGAAAATAATATATAGAAAGAGTAGGAGTAGAAGAAAAAATAATATAGATAATATGCATTATATAATAACAAATAAATAAAAGTAAGAAAACAAAGACAATAAAAGAAAAAGAAAAATAAGAAAATGAAGGGAAAGAATGAATTTTTTCTTTTGATTTGTTACACATATCACGAGTATATTACATACCGTGTAGCTTACCAGACCCTCTTGATCAATGTCTCTGAGGTGTGGCCTGAAACTATAACTCTTAGAAATGGGAAGAAAAAGCTCATATCATGTGAAAAAAATGCTCTTAACTCAAGGGTTTCGGATACAGATTAAACCATGAACTTTTAGTCTAAATGGTCCAAACTTTCATGGATTAGGTGATAGGGAGAGAGGCAAAAATGACATTATAGAATAGGGAGTGAACAACCAGGTCACTTTTCAATAAATTGAGCAATCAGGTCTCAAATTATATATGAAAAATACTAAAATACCCTTTATCATAAAAAACTGGTTGAAGATGTAATTTCCTCTTTTGGAGACATCAAACCCTTCACTTGACCTTCAAACCGCAGCAGCTGGCTCACTGTCTACCATCGCAACTCTTCTTCCTTTTCTTCTTCTCCTCCTATTCTTTCAGACTACTTTAGCAGATCGGCAGACCTGCACGCGTCTCTCCGTCAGTGAAAACCCACCTAACAACTTCACTCTTGAACATCAATTTTCAAGGTATGCATTCGTTTATGTTTTATTTGACGTAAAGTCGCTAAATTCAGTTCCAGACTTTGCTAGGTAGTGTGAAAGTTTCAGTTGTCTGTAACATAGAAATTACAATATCAAATTTGATATGAGGAAGAAAGTTTGCATGTTTTTGTATCTGTTTTTTGCTCTTTGTTGGTGAATATTTACAAAAATGCAAGCTTTAAGTGTGTGGCCTTCACAAGGTGCATTTGGGGTTGGGGCAGTGCCTCAGTTGTATTTTGAGGTTGGTTCTTCTAGTTGTGTAAGCATTTCAACTAGAAATAGGAGGAGAAAGACATGGGGTTTTGTTGAATCTTGTTGTAGTAGTAGAAACACTGGCTTTTTGTCAGTTTCGAACAGTTTAAGGTTTAGTTGTAGTGGGGCTTATTGGGGGAGCATGAAATTTGATTCAAAATGTGGGTTCTCTTGTTGAAAGCTATTTGTGTTCTCTGGCTTGAGGAGAGGTTCTTTTGATACGTCAGTTATGGTGGCTTGGGCCACAGAGCAACAAGAGATTGGGAATGAGGTTCTTGTAGCTGGAGAATCTAACTTAGTAGATGGGTTGTCAGAGAAAAGTGAGATGGAGAATAATGATTATGCTAGTTTAGATAGAGTAGGAGATAGTGATGATAAAGAAGAAAGTGATGAAATGGATATTGGGAGTGAGGGAAAGTTCGGGTTGCAAGAGAATGCTAGGGTTGATGTTCGGGCATTGGCATTTAGATTGTAGCTCAATTCTTGTATAAATTTTGTCTTTCCAATTATTGTATTTTGTCTACTTCCATTCATTCCTCTAGTAGTCAAATATAATATAGATTACCTATTGTTATTACCTCCAGATTCTATTTATTTGATTATACTTTTAGATGGTGTTTTGGTTGGTAATTTAGAAACAGTTCATGCAAAAGTCAACACAGTTTGAGTAGTCCTTTTCTCTTCAATTCCTTAACCATCAACCATTAATTATATCTTCTGATAAGTTGATACTTCATAATTCTCATACTAGTTTGAATAGTGAATTTATATATAAGAATAATGATAGATATTCAATACTTTTATATATAATTTTTACATCTAATTCTAACCTTATATGCAGTTGATATATCATTAAATATATGAGTTTGATGTTGATAAGATATTTGATATAGAATGATATATTAGTTATCATATAAGGTTGAATGGAAAAATTAGATAAAAATATTGAATGTTTATCTTTATTCTTTTTTTTTTAATATAATGTTAACTAACTTGTGTGAATTGAAATGAGAGAATCAATGTGGCGTCATTAATTATGGTCCTGTAAAATGATCAATTTAGGCTCTAGGTCGGTTCTATTTAAGGTCTGACAATCCTTTTAGGATATCTACTACTCTGAAATTGTTTTAATGTAGGATTAGTATAATATTTCTTTTAAAAAAAAAAAAAGACTAATATAATATTATTATTGAGATGGCCAACATGAATTGGAACAACAAACCTTTTTGAAATTTGTGTTTTCACCTTTGAACAAAAATAAAAAAATGTACTGTAAATGTGGCCTAACTTCTGTTTTGTCACCAAAGTATTGACAAACTGTTTTGACTTTTGTATAGGGCCTGAATTTCTACCAACCCTAACACAAAGTTTCTAATTACTCATTAATAACAATAATGTGGATACTATTAATAGTATTATGTCGATATTTTCAATGAAGTTTTCCAAGCTCAAGGTAATTCAGATCGACAGAATCCATACATGTTAGTTAGAGGTCTAAATCTCATCCATTAATTTTTGTTAACAAAGTAAGAGTTGTAAAACAATTGATTTACTTAATAATACAATGATATTGTGGGTGCCGAACTTTGAAGATATTTAATATTATATCTTTTAATATGTGTGGAGTTGCGCAGACTACAAAGTCGGAAGTCAGTGTGTGTGTGTTTTTTTTTTTAATGTTGGATACGATTGATTATTATTTGTAGGTTCAGATATTTAATATTATTATTTGTGGCATCCATTGTTATTTATCAATGTATTTGTTATGCATGTTGGTATTCTAAAAATGTAGGGAAATGACTTCCTGATTGATTTGATATTTTTTCCTAATTGCTCAAAATGTCTTACTTGTGCTACTATTGGTTATTGTGATAATCATAGTTTCTTATAAGGATGGAACCTTATAGCTTGCTTAATTTGATGATTTATTTCATCACTAGTCATACCAATAGTATATAGTTATTAACACTCTTCTCTTTCGCCTTCTCTTGTAGCTACCTTTTCTCGCTCTTTAATTAAAAGATAAACACTAAAAAGCTTTTGGTTTATCATTTATGCTTTCTATGTTTTCAATTAACATAAAGAGCATGGAGTTAACCGAGGTATTTATTTATTTGTTTGTATATGACAGAAATTAATTATGATCAGTTTTTGAAAATACCTAGAGCACAATGAGTACCAGGGAGGTCAATAAACATCCACACCAAGATTGATATAGTCAAGTTGATTGAAAATATATTGCGTCGAGAAGGGGAGTTTGAACTAGCTGAAGAAACAGTTTTCAAGTATTTACTGAAAATACCAAGTAAACACATGTTTGCTGCCCGGTTGATTCATCAGTTGCTTCAAAGAGAGATTAATATGGAAGAAGCAAGTTCTCATGAGATATGGTTTTCCATCGGGGGCATGAAGAGTCGATTTTCCCATGTTGAGTTCTGTTTAATAACCGGATTACCTTTTGGTCCATTACCCGATATCATTCAACGGCCATATGTGATGGTACCTGGGGGGATACATGATCGATATTTTGATGGGAAAATGTCATTGCCACTCTCCGAGATACACAACCATATTGCCACCAAGGAATTTCACCAAAAAGCAGATTGTTTGAAGATGGCGTTGGTGTTACTAGCAAACACAGTATTATTTGGGCAAACTTCCAAGAGCAAAACGACATTATGGTTGCTAATGTTGGTTGAGAATGTAGATGAGGGGAATGCATTTCCTTGGGGACATTATACATTTAAGTTAACAATATATTATTTGAGAACAACACTTAGAAAATGTAATTATTATGGATTTCCTTATGCTTTACAGGTTGGTTTTTATATGTTTTGTTTCATGTGTTCATGTATATTTTATATTTATATTGTTTTGACAATTTACCATTTTCTCATTTTTGTATTTACAAATATGGGCGATGGAGACTATCAGATCAATAAGAGAATTATTAGCTACTTGGGTATCTGGCGTTACCTACCCGAGAATGTTGAGATGGAGTTTTTACAAGCGTCCTAAAACTTTTCTCCAAAGTCTTAAAGAAATAGAGGAGCATGGAGATGTAAGTTTGAACAACTATTATTATCTATGATGGTTTTGCCCCTTTCTAACATTTACATTTTTTTGTTATAGTTTTATCCAACTCGTGAGTACCTGCGACCAACAAGAAAGGAGGTAAGACAGGATTATTGGAAAAGTCTTAAATCCAATCTAGATGAAGGTGATAATGGTGGTGCAGCTGGGAGTAATCCAAGACGTCGTCGTGTGAGATAGAATAAGCAGTCGCGCAATGTAGATCCATCTCCCCCCACCCCCCCAAGGGTGGAGGACTCAATACCGTCGAATACAAATTCAGAAGTTAGTACACAAAAAACAGTATCATTGTTAAGTAAAACCTTAGGTTTGTTTGTCTTTTGAATACCATTGTTCATCTATGTAGGGATTGGAGAAGTTATTTGAGTTTGTGAAAAATGCGATGGAGGAAATCCCATGACATTTGGAGGACTATGTCGATAAGAAGTTTGAGGCATTAGAGGGTCGATTAAATGACCGTATTGATAGGGCATTTGAAAATCGCCAGAAATATTCAGCTGATCAGGTATATGCACAACTTTTTATACAGACTTAAATTATTTTGAGTTCGCATCAATTGTCAGAGGTTAACCAAATTTCTTATCGATATTAAGGGTATCATAATTATACATACTCTGCACATGTGAATGAAGATAATGTACCTCCTCATAGGACATCCTTTGAGCCGCAATCAGTTCCTATGGATGCGTCAGTGACTCCTACACATGCTTTTGTCACATGTGCTCCAAGTCAATTACGACAATCAAACGAGGCATGTGGTTCTACTGAGGAGGCACGATCACGAGGGGTACCACAGGTCCAAACCAAAAAGAGGATGTATGTTTATCAAAAAAAGGGAAATGCAAGGACAAGGAAGAATGGTCAAGGCTCGTTGGCTTCTCAGTTGGAGAAATCGGATGGTGAAGGGTATAATCAGAACAGTCCTGTTAATATGATGGCTGAGGATATCCAACTGTATAAGGATGATGATGTCGATGTCATGTTTGGGGATGCTCCCCGTCCGGAGACATATGTTGAGCGAACAGTTAGATTAAAGATTGCATCAAAATATTGTGCTTCTCCGTACATCAATCCTTGGGCAACAGATGATGTAATACTTGCCCAAAAGAAAAAGGAATATAGAGCATACAAGAGAGCCAAAAATAGTGGAGCCTTATGAGTACATTTATGATTACTGTTAAATAAAATTCAATTTCAAGATTTGTTTATTAATGATTTCTATTCATTTTAGACTAAATATTGGGACCGAAGTCTTTGCAAATTGGGAGTTCTTTGCCGAGTTGGAGAAGACTTTAGTTTGGATGACAAATGATGTGAGTAACTCGTTGAATATGTCTTCATTTGCTTTATATTTGAAATTTGTTATCAACGTTTATTTATAAGTTGTTTTCTGTTACTGTGTGAAATTTTTTCATATGAATACAGCACATTGATGGGATTCTAGCAGTTTTGAGTAAGCATAGAAACGAGCATCCTAGTCTATTTCATGATGATATTGCAGTGTTATGCGTGGATTTCTTTGTAAGTTTAGGGTCTCATTACATGTCGCGTTGAATTTGTTTTGACTTTGCTGTACAATCTAATTGTTTAGAACATGTTATGGTATAACTTGCAGTCAAAATTGTCAGAGGCTTGGAAGGAAATTCATCCAGATGTGCAAGAACCGTTTACTAATCAATTTGATCCATTGTTGTTCAATGCCCCTGATGATTGGATACTATATGATACTGGAGAAAAGCCAGCATGGGGGAAGAGGTGGACATTTGTAAACACAGTAAGTATGGTTTAATGTTATTTGACATTGTTGTCTGTCCATGGTTTTTTTTAATTTATTATTTTTTGTTATGC
Organism: Dimocarpus longan; assembly: GCA_022984855.1. Classification (NCBI taxonomy): domain Eukaryota; kingdom Viridiplantae; phylum Streptophyta; class Magnoliopsida; order Sapindales; family Sapindaceae; genus Dimocarpus; species Dimocarpus longan. Next base: position 27,836,214 of record CM041019.1, on the reverse strand, counting down.
AGTTGCTAATACCGTATGCTGTTGGATCTCCTGATGGTCATTGGATCTTATGTAAGGTAGATTTATCACAGTGGAGTATTGTTATATACGATTCGTTGTGACATAACATCTCAATTGATTCGACATATAGAGAAAACCAGGTGGCATCTTTAAGGTACTTGTTGCTTTCCGTGTTGGCAAATTCTGGTTATTTTAAGGAGAAACACATGGAAAAGAGAGGGGACTTGTTTACCGTACAGATGTTGAACCACAAAAGCATACCAACTCAAAAGGATAACAATAGCTGCGGTGCCTTTGTTTGTAAGTATATCGAGTGTATCAGTAGGAAAGGTGTATCATGGAATTGAGGGGTACCAGAAGTTCTCAAAATGAGAAGGGAATATGGTTTCGCCATATTTTGTAATGCTGTTGATGGAAATGTGGAGTAATTGTCAATAATGATGTAACACATTTTATATAGAAATGTATATAAAGTTACTTTATTTGAGGCTATGTAACATTTATGGTTTTTACTAATATATTTTGCATTTTGTTGAGATGGTATGATATTCATTCGTGTAAAGGTATATTCAGTTAACCAAAACCAGTACCCAAAACACTAGTCACACCAAAGTGAATAGCGTTAATCATGCTAGTTCCCTCGGTGTGATTAGTGGTGCCACGTCTAGGTAAATAAAAACAAAAGCGAAAACCCTAATCACACAAAGTGGAATGAGTGTGAATCATACTGGGCACACTTGGTATGATTAGTGGTACCATGTGGAGATGGAACCAAAACAGAAGCGAATACACTAATCACACCAAGTGAAACGAGTGTGAATCATACTGGTCACACTTGGTATGATTAGTGGTGGCATGTGGAGATGGAACAAAAACAGAAGCGAATACACTAATCATACCAAGTGGAACGAGTGTGAATCATACTGGTCATACTGGGCACACTTGGTATGATTAGTGGTGCCATGTGGAGATGGAACGAAAACAGAAGCGAAAACACTAATCACACAAAGTGGAACGAGTGTGAATCATACTGGGCACACTTGGTATGATTAGTGGTGCCATGTGGAGATGGAACGAAAACAGAAGCGAAAACACTAATCACACCAAGTGGAACGAGTGTGAATCATACTGGGCACACTTGGTATGATTAGTGGTGCCATGTGGAGATGGAACGAAAACAGAAGCGAAAACACTGATCACACCAAGTGGAACGAGTGTGAATCATACTGGTCACACTTGGTACACTAATCACACCAAGTGGAACGAGTGTGAATCATATTGGGCACACTTGGTATGATTAGTGGTGCCATGTGGAGATGGAACGAAAACAGAAGCGAATACACTAATCACACCAAGTGGAACGAGTGTGAATCATACTAGTCACACTTGGTATGATTAGTGGTGCCATGTGGAGATGGAACAAAAACATAAGCGAATACGCTAACCACACCAAGTGGAACGAGTGTGAATCATACTGGGTACAGTTGGTATGATTAGTGTATTCACTTCTGTTTTTCTTCCATCTCCACATGACACCACTAATCATACCAAGTGTGCCCAGTATGATTCACACTCGTTCCACTTGGTGTGATTAGTGTTTTGGCTTCTGATTTTGTCCCATCTCCACATGGCACCATTAATCATACCAAGTGTGACCAGTATGATTCACACTCGTTCCACTTGGTGTGATTAGTGTTTTCGCTTCTGTTTTCGTTCCATCTTCACATGGCACCACTAATCATACCAAGTGTGACCAGTATGATTCACACTCGTTCCATTTGGTGTGATTAGTGTATGCGCTTCTGTTTTTATTTCACCTAGACATGGCACCACTAGTCCCGACATTGTGGGTCACTGTTTTAAAACAAAGCTTTTATATAGTCTCTCTTAAATAAAAATATCACCAAGCACAAAGACACAATCAAGTATAATATTACAGTAAGTATCCTACTAGTTTTGCAATTTATTACAAATAAAAGCAACGGTACTTAAACAAACAAAATACAAGGTTATGTTTCAAATTGTTCTGTTATAGTGGGTTGGGGAGTATTGTTACAAGTCTTGCTATTGTGTCCTGGTTGGTGGCAAGTTCGACATTTTCGTCGCTTTCTTACTTGGGTAACGGAGCCTTCACTATTGTTCGTAGGGGGGCGTTGACATCTTGATGGATTACGATAGTTTTGTCGATAGTGGCCTTTTTCCCCACAGTGAGAGCATTTCACACCCTTCCAGTATTCTCACCAGTAGATGGAATCCTTTTCTTTCTAGGCTTACTAGCTTGCGGATGCCATGGTGGTGGTAGCACAATCATGTTTCGTATATGTTCTGGAACTGTCCATTCATCCGGGTTAAGGACTGGGAAGATAACGCCAGCATATGCAGCCAATAAATTGGATGTTTTATAACACTCGTCAATGTAAGGAATGAATGACCTATTACAACACCTGTAGCACAGAAAAACATAATAGTTAAACTTTTATTCTACAGTTAGATAAAATCCCATCAACATATATGGTCTACCTTAACACCGCAAGTGCATGTGAACATGGTAAAAGATCCATCTGAAATGCCACACAAGTACACGTACGTTCAATTAGATTCACAACTGTCTTCCTACTCTCATCCTGCACCGTATACCTGGTATCATCGATTGGTGTGACCGTGTAAGTTTGTGAGTCTGTATTATACTCTGCAATTTTCTTCTCTGCCCATTCTGTTATCTCTTGTGTCATTTTTTCTGCATTCTTCCATCGGTCATAAAACCATCTTTGCATCATACTCCTAATATACTCGACCAACGTCGTTATTGGATATTGGCGGGCTTTAACCAAGCATGCGTTCATGCATTCAGCAATGTTGGAAGTCAAAATGCAGTAACGCCTTACTAGAGTCATTGCCACTGTCCATCTATGAGGTCTAAGTTCGATTAATTCTTTATGTGCCTTTGGATGTATTTTTCTAAGGTCTTCCATCATGGCCCAAAACTTAGATTGACGATAACACCTTGATGGAGGATGGAATAATCTAGTCACAGTCTTATTTTTGTATGAATATTTCACATTTTGTGTCATGTGATACATGTAAAGGCCATGATGTGCATCAGGGTACACTTTTTCCATGGCAACTTTGATTCCAAGATGCCGATCAGATATGAACATGCAATTTTATGGACACCCAATTACATTTCTTAACTTCGACAAGAACCATGACCATGATTTTTCATTTTCAACCTCCCCAAACCCAAATGCTAATGGATATACTTGCTCGTTACCATCTTTACATGCCGTAATGAACATAATCCCACCAAATTTCCCTTTCAAATGTGTTCCATCAATGGCAATAACTGGTCTAATCACTCTATGAAACCCAGAAATACTAACACCATAAGCAATAAACATGTACATAAACTGGTTATTGTCATTCGTCTCAATGCTTGTGATTGTACCTAGGTTAGCTAACTCTAACTGATAACAATACGCAAGCAACTGTTCAAATGACAACTCCGCAGACACAAACACGTTTTCTTCAGCATGATCTTTGGCTCTCCGACATTGATTATATAGCAAGTTAACTCCATAATTAACTTGCATTTCTACCATAATTTCTTTAGGTTTCATGCTTTGACCACTGACTTGCAATTTTGGAGTGATAAGGTCTCCAATCAATTTTGCACTTACTTTTCTGCACCGTCGATGTACAGTATCAAGCGAACAACAATGTTTTTTTTGAAATTTTCGCACCTCTCATTGGTCTCAAATCTTGGTTTTGATGGCTACAATCTGAAATTTACAGTTCTCATCTTTGCATCTAATGTCATAACGAATATTGTTCGATTTCTTGACTTTTCTACGAAAACCCTCCTTCAAGGCATACATTTCTACAGCTTTACCCATATTTGAAGGAAATATTTTCCCTCTGAAGAAATGAAAGTCTTCTCTTATTGACTCTTCGATGGCGATTGTACAAAATGTGGAAAGATCTATTCCAGGAATACGCCATTCACTAGTTACTCTTTGTTGTGTGTTATTATCATCATTGGCTTGACGGGAACACCCAACACCATCATCCCTAACATGGCCATGTCAAACATTATCATTATTTATATTACAATCCTCATCACGAACATCATGACTAAATCCACCACCACTGTCACCGTTGCCACCTAAATCTTCAGCTAAAACTGCATGTCGACTTCCTCCATCTCCTGTGAAAATATTTGTGGGTATAGGAATACTTTTAGCTGGACGGTAGTATTCAGAAAACTCGTTTGAATCAATGTCATCCAACCAATATTCTGTAGAAGGATTACATTGACTGTCATTTAAGTTATACTCACCATGTGAATCAACATTATCTGGTTTCTCTTTATCATCATGATCATTGTAATCATCATCATCATCATCATCATCATCATCATCTTCATCTTCATCTATGTTTTCACATTCATTTTCAATGGTACGGTCCTCATGGACTGAAACTTGGTTGCTTGAGGAAACAGACTTGAATTGAGAAACCAATTGAACAAAACTTAGGCATTTTGGCTCGTCTATTAATTTGATGTGTGGTTGGCTTGATAATTGGATTTATGGTTGGATTGGTAGTTGGAACTGCGGTAGGATTGACACCTGTAACTGGATTAGTTGTTGAATTTGTTGTTGGATTGGTAATTGAAAATTTCTGTTATCTCTCACACAGTCATTTATTTTTTTTGAAACAACAGTTATGTAAACTTCAGGATTCTCCTCCTATAGCAAAAAAGATACAGCTTTATCAGTTGTTAATTTTGGTATGGCAGGCTTACCGGAAGTCTCCACCAATATATGTAAGTCAAATGTACTCTTTGTTGTATCAACTTGAACAACATCTTCAATGATTTTTTTTAAGTCATCAAGCGTTGCCTTCATCGAAACAAAAGCTATCTCTGATTCACCACCCTCATACTTATAATCATTCCATTGTCCACCATGGGTGACTATAATTCTAGTTTCGTCCATATCACTGTAAACAAATAAATGATCGACTTTAGTAATTAAGCTCCAAATCAAGACTAGCAATATATCGTTACTCATATTTTGATAAAATTAAGTAATTAAACTACCCAATAAATGCTCATAATATGACACTAATAGTCACGCCGAGGTGAAATGCATTAATAACGAAAGTCATCTTGCCGTCATTACTGTTTTGACACCATTAATCATAACAAGCGTGACCAGTATGATTCACACTCGTCACACCTAGTGTGACTAGTGAATTACCTTCTGATTTTGTCACACCAAGACATGGCACCACTAATCACACCAAGTGTGACCAGTATGATTCACACTCGTCGCACCTGGTGTGACTAGTGAATTGGCTTATGATTTTGTCACACCAAGACATGACACCACTAATCACACCAAGTGTGATGAGTATGATTCACACTCGTCACACCTGGTGTGACTAGTGAATTGTCGTATGATTTTGTCACATAAGACATGACACCACTAATCACACCAAGTGTGACCAGTATGATTCACACTCGTCACACCTGGTATGACTAGTGAATTGGCTTCTGATTTTGTCACACCAAGACATGGCACCACTAATCACACCAAGTGTGATGAGTACGATTCACGCTCATTGCACTTGGTGTGACTAGTGTATTCGCTTCTATTTTTGTTTCATCTCGACATAGCACCACTAATCACACCTAGTGTGACCAATATGATTCACACTCATCGCACCTGGTGTGACTAGTGAATTGGCTTCTGATTTTGTCACACCAAGACATAGCACCATTAATCACACCAAGTGTGACCAGTATGATTCACACTCATCACACTTGGTGTGACTAGTGAATTGGCTTCTGATTTTGTCACACCAAGACATGGCACCACTAATCACACCAAGTGTGACGAGTATGATTCACGCTCATTGCACGGTGTGACTAGTGTATTCGCTTCTATTTTTGTTCCATCTCAACATAGCACCCCTAATCACACCAAGTGTGACCAGTATGATTCACACTCGTCACACCTGGTATGACTAGTGAATTGGCTTCTGATTTTGTCACACCAAGACATGGCACCACTAATCACACCAAGTGTGTTCAGTATGATTCAGACTCATCACACTTGGTATGAGTAGTGAATTGGCTTCTGATTTTGTCACACCAAGACATGACACCACTAATCACACCACGTGTGACGAGTATAATTCATACTCGTCGCACCTGGTGTGACTAGTGAATTGGCTTATGATTTTGTCACACCAAGACATGGCACCACTAATCACACCAAGTGTGACGAGTATGATTCATACTCGTCGCACCTGGTGTGACTAGTGAATTGGCTTCTGATTTTGTCACACCAAGATATGACACCACTAATCACACCAAGTGTGACGAGTATAATTCACACTCGTCACACTTTGTGTGACTAGTATATTCGACCACTAATCACACCAAGTGTGACCAGTATGATTCACACTCGTCACACCTGGTGTGACTAGTGAATTGGCTTCTGATTTTGTCACACCAAGACATGGCACCACTAATCACACCAAGTGTGACGAGTATAATTCACACTCGTCACACCTGGTGTGACTAGTGAATTGGCTTCTGATTTTGTCACACCAAGACATAGCACCACTAATCACACCAAGTGTGACGAGTATGATTCATACTCGTCGCACTTGGTGTGACTAGTGAATTGGCTTCTGATTTTGTCACACCAAGACATGGCACCACTAATCACACCAAGTGTGACGAGTATAATTCACACTCGTCGCTCTTGGTGTGACTAGTGTATTTGCTTCTGTTTTTATTCCATCTTGACATGGCACCACTAATCACACCAAGTGTGACCAGTATGATTCATACTCGTCGCTTTTGGTGTGATTAGTGTATTCGCTTCTGTTTTTGTTTCATCTCGACATGGCACCACTAATCACACCAAGTGTGATCAGTATGATTCATACTTGTCACTATTGGTGTGACTAGTGTATTGGCTTCTAGTTTTGCTTCACCAAGGCATTGCACTACTAGTCATACCAAATGCGACGAGTATGATTCATACTCGTCACTATTAGTATGACTAGTGTATTGGCTTCTGATTTTATTTCACCAAGACATGACACCACTAGTCACACTAAGTGTGACAAATATGATTTACACTTGTCACTATTGGTGTGACTAGTGTATTGGCTTCTGATTTTGTTCCATTGGTGTGACGAGTATGATTCACACTCGTCACTATTAGTGTGACTAATAACATTATTAACATTATAAACCCTAAAACCACTTCCTACAACTCAATATCACCATAGCAAACCACAATAATAAATAATAACTGAAAAACAAGTGTACACAAGTTAAGATACATTACCCGTAGTATAGAAGATGAAGATGGATGGTGGCTAGTGCAGAAGCGAATAAAGATGGATGGTGGGTGCCGGATGGTGTCTGTGTAGTCGAAAATGCGAAGAGAAAACAAAACAGAAAAGTAGATCAGTAGAATAAAGAAATGAAGGAGGAGAAGAAAGTGAAGAAGAAGCAGGGGCTGTTAGAGAAATGAAGGAGGGGGAGAAAGTGAATAAGAAGCAGAGCTGTCAGAAATGAATGAGGAAGGGGCGACAAAATGAAGAAGAAGCAGGAGCTGTCGGCGGTAAAAATTGAGACAGAAAACTTTGAAATGAGTTAAATGAGTTTTTAAGGGTATTTATGTCCAAAAAAGATGGGGTTGGGACACAAATATTAAGTTTATTCAAATGAGATAAAAATGTCTATTCAATAATTTAAAGTGACTTGGGCTGACATTTCCTCTTAGGTGATACTTGCATCAACAACCATATGCAGAAAGAATGAATTTATTTACATTGATATCGCTGAAGAGTGTTTTTCACAACAATTGCAAAGTGAAATAACATACATATATATGTATATATATAATATTTTTATAATCAGGTGTAATTAATTTTAAAAAATGATGACCAATCAATCAAATTAATCTATTGTATTTTCTATTTTAAAATAAATTATCTCTTGTAAAATAAATTTTTTATTTTATTTAATTCAAATATAATATATAAATTTGATTGATTAATGTTTAGATTTTAAAAATCAAATTTATCCGATTATAAAATTATAATATGTATAAAAAATTGTTTCTTAAACCTGTCTCACCACCTAACAAATGAATAAAAAAATCATTTCCTTAAATTGATACTAAATTTTAAGATAAATATAATTTTTTTAATTATAATTTTTTAAGGTAGCCGAGGATAGGCTCAAGCGAGCCTACCTTAGCCCCACCTCCCTATTTACCTGTCTCTCTCACTCTCACTCTCACTCATTATTTATTATGAATCCATCAAAAGTAAATTATATATACCATACGTTAGATATGATTGGCTCCAAGTAACTCGGTGAAGTGCTCGTCAGGCTATCTACCCAGCATGCTTCTCAGGGTAGGCTTAAAGCTGCGGCTGCATGTGGCAATTTTTCCACGCATCATGGATCTGTTTTTCAACTTTTGGAAGCTTCAGTTGTAAAACACGCTTTAAAAATTCTGATTAAGAATATCTAACAATCTATTTCAAAAAAAAAAAAAAAAAAAAACAATATCTAACAATCTATACAGTAAGAAAAAAATATATATTAGAAAAGGAAATTTAAGCAATATTTGTTGAGAGCAACAAAAGTCAGCAGCTATCATAATCAAATCGGTCAAAAAATGATATTTATATATAATGGTAATGTAATTCATTAATTTTAAATGCCCACATGAATACCACAAAGTCTGCAAGTCATGTAACCACGTGATGGCGAGAAAAATACACTAATTGGACTGTAGCATATGAATGAATATTCAAAGTTATTAGAATTATCGATAAAAAGAAAAGAGAATGGTCCACATGGGTGGCATTTCAAACGCTCAACAGCATGTATAAAGTGTGGTTGGATCAAGGACTAGATCACCTAATTTTTTAATATTTGAGTTGACAACAACTTTTTGGGTATCAATTCAGTTGTTCTAGTTCTGGATAAACACAACAACCGGCATTCGATTCTGATTTTGATGCTTGTAAGTCAACAAGGATTCGTTGTTTCTTGGTCTCAAGTAATTATTGAAATCTTATTCTTGTTTTTCAGTTGGGATTTTATGTATGCCTTATTTCAACAAACATATCATGTTGTTGTTTGTTTTTAAGGATTTGAATGATGATGAGCAATCAATCTGTTTTGAGTTACTAACTAATGAAAGAAAGAAGAAGTGAAGAGATGGATAGAACGAATGGAGTGGATGGGCGTGACATTGAAAATGAAGAATGCATGGATTGGAAGGACACTGAAACAACGTACACCCAACCACTTGTGTCGAAAAGGGTCAATAACAGTCCCCAGATTGCGATTGTTGGTTCCAAAGTTTGCCCCATCGCAAGCCTTGACTATGAGTGAGTCTTGAGTACCATGTCATTTGTTTGCTTGTCTTGAAATTCATTCATCTTGTTTCCCTTGGTACACTTCAGGATGGTTGAAAGTGAGTTATTTAAGCAAGACTGGAGATCAAGGAAGAAGGTTGAGATATTCCAGTATGTGATACTCAAATGGGCATTTGCAATGATTATAGGTTTAGTCACTGGACTGGTTGGCGTCTTCAATAATATTGCCATCGAGAACATTTCTGGTTTTAAGCTCCTCCTCAGTACGCATCTCATGACTGACCACAAGTAAACAATCACCCTTGTTTGTTTCTGTCACCATTTCATATGCGTCTGTTGAATTTGACAATGCTTCTGTTGTTGCAGATATTTTAAGGCATTTGGCGCATTAGCTGGATGCAATATTGTTTTGGCAGCTGCTGCTGCAGCTCTTTGTGCTTTGATTGCTCCAGCAGCAGCAGGCTCTGGTATCCCCGAGGTCAAAGCTTATCTCAATGGTGTCGACGCTTACTCAATACTTGCTCCGCCTACCCTTTTTGTAAAGGTCACAATTCTTTATGTCCTAGACATCAGTATTTTCGAAAAACACCTTTTTTGTAAAGGTGTCAATGTTCAAGACGCCTCTTTTGTCCTTCAGCAGTTATAAACTGCTGGAGATTATTGAATATAACTAGTTATTCTAAAATGTGGGGCGGAACCTAGAATTATATGAAAATTTAGTAGGGTGTTGTTAATGTTGGTGTTTAATTTTTCAGAAAGAAGTTGAAAAAATAAAACTTGAGAACTGATGATTTATTATTCAACAAAATACAAACCCATACATCATTATTTGATCATTGACTCTTTTATAGAATAGTTGTGACAGAGTAGCCAACTGAAGACTCGGTTTTGCTGTTATTTTGAAGACTTGGTCTTGATCACGTGCACATAAAATATCTTTTGATTTGTTACTTCCAACATCCCCCTTCAAATCAAAAGGCCTTCATCCTAAGCAACGTTCTCAATTTGATAAAGACTTCGGATGACAGTGGCTTAATGAAAATATCTGCTACTTGTTCCTTTGTATGACAATGCACCAGCTCAACTATCTTTTGCTTCACATGTTCTCTGAGAAAGTGAAAACGAGTATCAATATGTTTGCTTCTTCCATGCTGAGTGGGATTCTTTGAAAGTTTAATTGCTTATATGTTGTCAACATGTATCAATGTAGATCCTTCTTGTGTGTGATTTAGACTTGCTAGAAGATTTCTTAACCATATGGCTTCACATACAGTAAATGAAACTGCAACATATTCAGCCTCACATGAAGATAGAGCCATAATAGGTTGTTTTTTAGATGCCCAAGTAAATGCTGTTGAGCCAAGATAAAAGACAACCTGTTGTGCTCTTTCTTTCTTCAGGATCTCGACCCAGTCACTATCAAAATATCCCACAAGTTTTGTGTTTCTCTCCATAAGCATAAAAAATGCCAAAATTAAGTGTCCTTTCACATACCTCAAAATTCTTTTTGCAGCTTGCCAATGATATTCTCTTGGCACTTCCATGTAATGACTCAAAAGACTAACTCCATATACAATGTCCGCTCTTGTCATAGTTAAATATTTGAGACTTCCAATCAAGCTTTTGAATAATGTTGATTCAATAAGCTTATCATCTCCTTTCTTTGACAGTTGAATATCTATAGTGATAGGAGTTGCGATAGTACTGTAATCACTCATCTTGAATTTTTTCAGCAACTCATCTGTGTATTTCTATTGACACACAAATATTCCATTTTGCTCTTGTCGAATCTCTAACCCTAGGAAGAAAGACATAAGCTCATTATCTATCATTTCAAATTCATCAAACATATTTTATTTGAACTCTGTGAATAATCTTTCACTATTACCTATAAACAAAAGATCATGCACATATAGACAGATAACTAGAAATTCACCATCAATATTATTTTTGTTAGGACCAAGTTCTTTATACTTAAAAATATATATAAATATCGATAAATACGTCAAATGTGATTGTATTTTTAATTTATTCTATTTTTTATGCACTTTACTTATCCATTTTCAATCATGTCCATAGTCATTTTTAATCCTCATACACTTATATTACTCATAAAAATTTTATCCCATAAAAATAAATACGTTAAATCCGTCAATTTCCATAACGATTATAATATGGATAATATTAACCATTATTATGGATCTAATTGAATGTTTATGAGGTTAATTTGATGAATTGATAAGTGTGGAATATTTTAAAAATACAATCACATTTGACGTATTTATCGATATTTATATATATTCTTAAGCATAAAAAACTTGGTCCTAACAAATTTTCACATAAACACAAGGTTCATATGGGCATTGATCAAAACCAGTTTGATGAAGATAACCATCAATGCGAGAATTCCATGCACGTGGAGCTTGCTTCAGACCGTACAACGCTTTATTTAATTTGTAAACCTTGCGTTCTTCACCTCTTGTTTGAAAACCTTCTGGTTGATGGTTATATACTTCTTCCATAAGAATTCCATTGAGAAAGGCTGACTTAACAACAAGTTGGTATATTTTCTAACTATGAGATGCAGCAAGAGAAAAAAGTAATCTTACTGTATCAAATCGAACCACTGAAGCGAAAACTTTTTCATAATCTATTCCATATTTTTGCTTGTAACCTTTTGCTACAAGTCTTGCTTTGTAGCAAGCAATATTACCATCAGCATTTCACTTAATTTTGTATACCTATTTGACTCCAATCGCTTATTGATTTGGTGGAAGTATGGTTAATTCTCATGTATCATTTTTGTTGATAACCATTATTTCTTCCTCCATAGTAGCCTTCCAGTAATCTTTTGTCACAGCTTCTTTAAAATTAATGGGCTCATGGTCAACGTACAAGCAAAACAGGTTTGTAACCTCTTCTTCGATTTCTTTTGTGGTTTTGTAAATGTCATGAAGACTTCTAGTCTTGACTGAAGATGAACTGCTACTTGGAGAACTTGAATTTGAGTTTGAGTTGCTGTTGCCTGCATGAAAATTGCTGTTGTAGTTTGAGTTGCTGTTGCATGTATGAGAAGATATGGCTAATGTGATTGTATTGTAGGAGTAGTTAAGACCGATGGACCCCTTGCTACAGATTGACCCATTGCTGCATCTTCATGGACTACTGTTGCATCCTCAATAATATTTTTACCCTTATCATTGTCATCGCTCCAGTCCCAAGTTGCTGCCTCATGAAAGACAACATCTTTACTCACCACTAATTTTTTGGTTAATGGATTGTAGAGCTTATATGCTTTCGATTCTTCATTATAACCCACAAAAATACATTTCTCACCATGATCATCCAATTTCTTTCTTTTGCTATCAGGTATTTAAGCATATGCGATACACCTAAAAATCCTCAAATGACTAACGCTAGGCTTATATCCGCTCCATGCTTATTGCGGTGTCATATTACAGACACATTTCATTAGACATCGATTGAGAAGATAAACCGAACAAGCAAACCCAAAATAGTTTCGATAATCTTCTCTCATTGAGTAGAGTTTTTGTCATGTCAAATATGGTACGATTCTTTCATTTTACAATTCCATTTTGCTGTGGGGTGTAAGCAGTTATTAGCTGATGTCGTATACCATGTTCCCTGCAAAACTCTTGAAATGCATTTGAAGTGTATTCTCCACCTCTATCATATCTTAACGTCACAATCTTACACTTTCTTTCATTTTTTACAAGAGATTTGAATTGTTTAAATACAGCTAATGCATCAATTTTTTCCTAAGAAAATAAACTCATGCGTTTTGGCTGAAGTCATTAGTAAAACTTATGAAGTATTTATTTCCACCAAAAGAATGAGTTTCGATTCCAATGCTTGATCTATTGAACTTGACTAAGAATTCTTCCGTATACGTTGTTCATGAACTCTCAGAGAACTTAAAAGTTCCTTTATACTCATCGCTTCCAGATTCTTCGACTCCTCTATAGTTGTTACTACATGCTCAAAATTATGAGTGGGAGATCTTAGTATCTTCTCCATTACTTCGTGAGTAATAATCTGAGACTATTCTCTTTCTGTCATGTGAGCTGCTTCAAACTCACCTTTGAGAGTCTACAATCTTACCTTCTTTACTCTTTTAACTCCTTTATAAATTGTACTTAAGTTGTCCCAGACCTCCTTGCTGCTTGTTGCTTTAGGAATTTTCTCGAATGTATCATCCTCCAATCCTTGGTACAGTAGAAAAAAAGCCTTCTTATCTTTCTTCCATTGATCTTTAAGAGTATTCTTCTGGTCAGCAGTGTAGAAAGCTTCAGCTTCTGGAATTGGTTCGACATAACCATTACAAACTACCTCTCACAACTCTTGTGAACCGAACAAAGCTTTGAACTGGATACACCACCTTTCGTAGTTTTCTTTTGTTAACTTAGGAACTTGAAGCTGGACTAAGTTTAATGCCATGAGAGAAAAAATGAAACAAGAAATAAGGAAGAGAACCAGACTCTGATACAATTTTGTTACTGTTTAATTTTTTAGAAAGAAGTTGAAAAAAAAAAAAAACTTGAGAACTGATGATTTATTACTCAACAAAATACAAACTCATATGTTATTATTTGATCATTGACTCTTTCATAGAAGAGTTGTGCAACTAACAGATGATAACAAACAGAATAAAAAATTACAAGTCTAAATAAATGATAGAGATAACAGGGAAGTTGGTAGAAAAATAGAGTAGCCAACTGAAGACTTGGTTTTGCTGTTATTTTGAAGACTTTATCTTGATCACGTGCACATAAAATATCTTTTGTTTTGTTACTTCCAATAGTTAAATATTTAAATATAGGAATAAATTGATATATATAATTTCAGAGTAAACGCTCTCAGGAAAAGTTGTAAGGAGTTGTTGGTTAGAGGTTGTCCTACTTCCTACCACACCGTTCGATCTGTCTTGTTCGCATTTTGTTTTTTGTTTTTTATTTTTTTTTTGGGAAAATAATATACACATTTGTTTGTGTGGGTGTTCGAACCCTAAAACTTGATCAATCTTTTTGATTTCTCATAATTTTATACCCCTATCATGAAATGAACTATTATTTTTATTATTATAGTTACAGCAAACTAATTTTTTAATTGCAAATTATATCATGTTTATATAAATTACTAACTTATTTTTTCTTAATTTTTCAATCTTTTAGATCTTTGTCATATCTCGGTTATAACTTAATAAATATTATGAATTTATTTCAATTTTTTAATGCTAATGTGTAAGTTTACCAGTTTTTTTAGTGCTTTTTGATGTGATTTACTCATTAAACTAATAAGGGTTATCATGATAAAATTTTAAAGATAAAATATGTTTAACTAGATATGAATTGTAACTTCATTTATAGTTTACTTTCATACTCCTAATAAAAGTTTGAGTTTTGTCATATCTATTCTTTATTATGGAAGTAGATATTTTTTAGTATTATAAGAGTAAAATATATAATGTTGTTTAATCATAATAAATATTGGTTTACTGATAATTATTAATGTGAATTATTTTTGTTTTATATATATTATTTTATACGATAAAATTCATTGATAAAAAATAATAATTTTTTATCTTCAATTTTTATTTTATTTTAGTTTTAACAGAGTGCCCCTGTACAAATGTGTGGCCCTCGAGGATATAAAATCATATTAACCAAGTCTTAATGCTTGTCTTCTGCTGAAATTCTGCTCATTCAAGGAAGTCTAGTCCTAAGCGAATTGATTTTTCTTGTTTGTGACGTAAATTGTGCTAAGTTTTCAACTGCCTGGTGTTACCATTTTTCTTCTTCTGCAATATTCTGTGATGTTTATTTCAAATTTGGCAGATTATTGGTTCAGTGCTTGGTGTTTCTGCTGGATTTGTGGTGGGAAAAGAAGGGCCAATGGTTCACACTGGTGCTTGTATAGCCTCTTTACTTGGCCAGGGGGGCTCACGCAAATACCACTTGACTTGGACATGCCTAACATATTTCAAAAATGATCGAGCTTGATCACTTGTGAAGCAGCTGCTGGTGTGGCTGCTGCCTTCCGTGCTCCTGTTGGTGGTGTCCTCTTTGCACTTGAAGAGGCAGCTTCTTGGTACTTTTTTGGGTCCTCTTTGCTATATATATATATACACACACATATATATATTTTTCTTTTGCTACTTTTTAAGCTTAATTAGGTAAGCTGAATGATTAGTCCACTCAAATTTGGGAGACCATCTTTCTTCTTTCAATAGTAGGAAAGCAATCATATATTGTAATATCCAGGATATGCTTGAAGCTGTGAGTTATAGTTCGTTGAGCAGTATTTGTGAAACTGCAAGACCATTGAAGATTTTCACGGAAGTTGCTTGGTAGTTTGTAAATGCACACATAGCTATGAGCGTGTCCATGCACGAGTGCACACATTATGCACCGTGCTTTTGAGAAATAATTATTAAAAGTCATTCAACCTAAAAACTTAAGCCTTACATGCAAGAGTTAACGGGTTTGCCACGTAACTTAAGCCCAAACACAAACACATGACAAATTTAGATAATATATAACAACGAATATATTCGCACAGGGAATCTTGAACCCAGCTATTGTTGAAATATATAGCATATTAGAAATCACTCAATTTAAAAGTTAAACCATGTATTTGCCTTTTCTTTGGACTTGCTTCAGGTGGCGGAGCGCTCTTCTTTGGAGAACATTTTTCACTGCAGCAGTTGTTGCTATAGTCCTGAGAGCTTTCATACAACTTTGCTCTACTGGATGCTGTGGATTGTTTGGTGAAGGAGGTTTGATAATATATGATGTCAGTGCAGCCGCAGCTACGTATATCAGTTCAGATATATTGGCAGTTATACTTTTAGGAAGCATCGGAGGCATATTTGGAAGCCTTTACAACTATCTTGTGGACGAGGTCCTTCGTGTGTATAGCATCATTAATGAGTATGTCTTTAATTTGATTGTAATTAATATTTCACTTTTAAAGAAAGAGATCATCACTAATATTGCTAATATCACAACAGCATCAAAGTCATTTGTGCTTAGACATTATCAGGTGCTTACCAATTTATTTTCAGAAGATGCACAGAACTAGTTGATCCAATCATCATGGACCAAGTGCATTTTGTAAAAAATGATACAGTGATAAAGCATATCTGGTGATGATAATCATAACTTCATTTCAATTTTTTTTTTTTAATAATGATAATAAAATCTTACTACGCCCTCATTTCTCTTGCTACTGCAGAAAAGGTTCTGGCTTCAAAATCTTACTTGTTATCACCATCTCCCTCCTTACATCATGTTGTGCTTTTGGCCTGTCATGGTTTGCAACGTGCATCCCCTGCCCTGCCGGTGCATCAGTTAGCTGCCCAAATACTGATCAATCCGGAAACTACAAAAGCTTCCAGTGTCCTCCAGGTTACTACAATGACCTGGCCTCCCTCTTTCTGAACACCAACGATGATGCTATTCGCAATCTAATGAGCACCAGTACTGCGAAAGAATTTCATACTTCTACTCTATTTAACTTCTTTGTTGCCGTTTTCTGCCTCGGAATTATCACTTATGGGATTGCTATCCCCTCTCGGCTCTTCATCCCTATCAT
Organism: Dimocarpus longan; assembly: GCA_022984855.1. Lineage (NCBI taxonomy): Eukaryota > Viridiplantae > Streptophyta > Magnoliopsida > Sapindales > Sapindaceae > Dimocarpus > Dimocarpus longan. The sequence continues at coordinate 27,819,177 of CM041019.1, read as the reverse complement.
ACTAGCCGGAGCATGCTATGGTTGTCTTGTGGGTAGATTATTTGAGTCCATCTCTAAACTTGATGTTGGTCTTTTTGCTCTGCTTGGAGCTGCATCCTTCCTTGGTGGCACCATGAGAATGACAGTTTCCCTTGGTGTTATACTGCTGGAGCTTACTAACGACTTGTTGCTGCTTCCCCTTGTGATGTTGGTTTTGCGAATTTCAAAATCTGTGGCTGATATTTTCAACAAAGGCGTGTATGACCAAATAGTGAAATTAAGGGATTTCCTTGTATGGAGGCACATGCAGAACCTTACATGCGGCAGTTGGTTGCACTTGATGTTGTTTCTGGGCCATTGGTCACCTTTTTCGGCATCGAAAAGGTGGGAAACATATTACACGCTTTGAGGACTACAGGGCATAGCGGGTTCCCTGTGATTGATGATCCACCTTTGTCAAATGCACCAGAATTATGTGGGCTAGTTTTGAGGTCTCATTTGCTTGTTTTACTCAAGGGAAAAGTTCTTTTAAAGGATAGGGTTCTTGCTGGACAAGAGATAATGAGTAGGTTTGCAGCATTTGATTTTGCCAAGGCAGGCTCAGGAAAGGGAATTAAAGTGGAGGACCTAGATATTGAAGAGGAAGAAATGGATATGTATATTGATCTCCATCCTATTACAAACGCATCATCATACACAGTGGTTGAGACAATGTCACTTGCTAAGGCTGCAGTTCTCTTTCGGCAACTTGGTCTCAGGCACATGTGTGTTGTACCGAAGAGTCAAGGGGTAAGACTCTCTCACGCTCTATCATTCTCCTTACATGTATGTGCTGGTTATTTCTTGGTGAAATAAGGCTTAAACGAAGGTACTTGAAAAGGCTTCTATCAAAAATATTATCCTGTGACCTAGTATCTTCCTTCATTTGATAATGTCTGATTGTTATGTGGTAGAAAATAATGCCCTTGCTTCTATTCTACTGATCAAAACACAATGGCATAACCTTTTTATTTTTGTTGATTTATTGTGATACTTATTCTGCTCATTCTCTGCTACTTTTTTTCTGGTAATTACCCCTATAAAATACATATTGTTGGTTTCAATATGCATGTCTAATAAATATAATGTTGACATGTCTACCTATTGCAGAGGCCTCCAGTTGTTGGAATCCTAACACGACATGACTTCATACCGGAGCACGTCTTGGGACTCTACCCACATATCAAGCCTCACAAGTAGTATTTAATTAGTGTTGGATACCTGCTTTTTGTCCCAGTGTTGCGGAGGATTAATCTCACGTTTAGTCATCTTGGTAATGATTTCATTGTTTAAATTAAAGTGTGGAGGCAAGGTTCTCTTTAAAACAGACTTTAATGAGTTTGGGGAAAAAAAAACATTCAAGGGCGTTTACAGAATGACAATGTGGATGTTGTCACTTGTCATGCTTGAAGTTTTTGGGAACGTCTCACGGTTGATCACGGATTGAGAGCTTTGAGAGTGGAAAAAGCGAGGGGGACTCAAAGTTCCGATAAGAACACAATCAGATGATTCATTTCCATGCAACATTCATACATCCATATGTGAGTTATTATGTTATTTGTACGACACGTAAGTGGTTTGTTGCAAATATTTCATTACAAGGATTCTGTGATTACATTCATACAACTGCTCAAAGTTGTGGATACTGTAATATTCATATTCATTTCATTGAAGGCAGAGATCCTGTAAATTACATTATATGGTTTGTTGAAAGGGCAGGGATCCTTTGTTTAGCTAAGCTTTACCTAAGATTTTTCAGAGCTTATTATAAACCAACCAAGATATTCATGAATGGCCAGATAACAAATTTTAGCCAGACATTGCCAGTAATAATAATGTGTCAGTAAAATCTTTTCTTAAATATTCTCAAGAAACTTATTTGTACTGGTCAGTGGATTGACCCCTGGATAATGTTCATTCTATATATAATTCATTGAAGCACAGTTTAAAAAAATGGAACACCGAAGGTACATATTGATAAATTTCAGCCAAGACAAACATCGATAATGATTTGGGTAACAGGATGTCTATTTCGGATCCCATAACTATACAGAGACTGAAACAATTGATATAGATTTAGTAATCATAATAAAAGAATGATGCCTATTATGCTACAACTTAATAGTAAGAGAATCCAGGAAAAATTACTCGCACAAAAACTCCTGAATTCTTCTTTCCTACAAACACTCACTGACATCCCTATCAACAGCTTACTAATCGCCAAGATACTGCAAACCAAGCTTAAAAGAAGTATAATGATACCCTTATTTTCCATGTGTACCTGATTCTCCATGATCCCTTCTACCTCCAATCTGCGAATTGCATAAATTTTTCAGAAGAGTAGTACATATTGATAGTCAATACATTTCACAATAGAGTAAATACAAAACGAAACTAGGTAACGGAGAGATGAATGAAACAAATATTATTTGAAAGCAACTCCATAATGAAAGCAATACAGCAATAAGAGACGCAACTAGGTCAGGGAGAGATGAATCAAACAAAAATGATTCGAAAGCAACTTCATAATGAAAGCAATACAGCAAACTATAATGTGGTTTCACACAAATATTTATATAACGCTGAGCCAAGCCAGGCCTCATGCAATCCAATCCAATTCAGGCATAAATCTCTATTGAAAAATCTGGCTGGGCCAAATTTGAGTAATAGGCTGGGTATAGGTAGACCTGATAATTTGGTCAGGCTAAGGACATTGTGTATACTCTAGGACCAAGGGTGTGGCTGACCAACATGACCCAATTGACCTTTCTCCCTCATTTCCTCACTATTCAGTAAAATATGTATTAATCAATACCAGTTGATGGAATACAATTGAGAAGTTATGAATATACATTAAATAAGCAAATATAGATCTTCATACCATTATTTCAATAGTTACGACCATTTATGTCCGACTCATATTTACAGTTTTAAATCATAAATAACTAATTATAACTAATCCAAAGACTAGTAAAGCTGCACTAATTGACAGGAGCTAGAAGAAAAACCATGTACCAAGAATGTTACCAGCTGTTTCTACCTGAGCAATGCATTTTCTCTCTCTAAAATATCCATTTGCGAGGAAACAATTAATTTCCAAGACATAATGTCTTCAACTTCTTTCACCTGCGATGACAACATTGAATAACATTATAAGATAAAACAAATACTAAAACTCAAATAACAAAATTAGAGACAATGATACTGAAATTCACATACAATGACTTCCTTCCTGTCACCAAGATTCTTCAAATCAGATCTCATTTCTTTTAATAGTGCATCCTTCTCAGCAATTTCCTTCTCAAAATCTTTGAATACGTTTCCATACCTAGAGTTCAACTCTTCCAGGTATCGCTCTAGGACAGACAAATTCAAATCCAGAGATCGCACCTTTTGCATCAGTATTTTAAGAACAGAATCCCCAGGGATCCTTCCCACAGGCTGCTGCCGTGATTCTCCAACTTGTTCACTCATGTTATCGGCAGAAGCATCTTGTTTAGGTGTAGAGTGATCAGAAGCAGGTTGTGAATCATCTTCGTTAACAAGATTTTGAGTCTGACCATCAATTTGAGAGCGTGTTACAGATGGAGGAATTGCTCTTGGCTCATCAGTTGATTCTTCAGATGCTACCTTATTATCTTGAGCAGATATCAAATCCTCTAGCATGTGCTCAACAGCATCAACTCCATATACTTGCAAAGTACTCAGTGTACAATAGAACTCTGAGCCATAGTGACTATGTAATATAAACTTCAGATAGCGCACCCACTTAGGCTCTGGAAGACGGAACCTCTGAGATTGTTTAATATTTTTGGCAGTAAAATTCCCAAGTTCTACCCATGATTCTGTTGGATAAACCAAACTACCCAGTAGCATAAAATATTTTAAGTTGGAGGAATGGTGCTCAAAGTTTGCTATTTCGATGGTATACACTAACGTTTCTTCAGAGAGTTCTATGACTACAAATTTCCATTCAGCAGAGCACGGATTTCGTAGGTATTTGTCCATGTCTTTGCCCAAGATATTAGGTGCACCCTTTGCTTCCTTGTTGACGGCCAAGACCTTAGCACCCTTTGAAGCAGATGCAAAATTGTATTCAGCCCCACCAGGCTCCACTCTGTGCCTGACGCTTCCAGCTTGGTGAATCGAAGGCTTTCCCTTAGGATTTATAGCTTTATTTCTGAACTCATCAAAAGCTGGTGGCACATCACGAATTGATCTATCACTCTTTGGTGCAGCTTTTACAGATCCTCCATTCAAACGAAGATTTTCAGACCCAACTTTCTTTTCATCTGTCATACCATAGTTCCGATAATCTTCTTCAGACAGCTTTTCCCTGCCTGAGTACTTTGTGTCAGCTTGTGCAGACACCAAACCATAATCAGTGGGAAGACAACACATATCTGCAGAATGACACTCAAGAACAGGCAGAAAACCAGTGATAAATCCAGGCTTGGCTTCTTGCCTACATGTTTTATCACCCAGAGTTTTAGGTCTATCTACAACCACACAATAAGAGCAATGTAAATTACGAATCAGTTGTGACACAATAAGAACGTTGAAAACTACGAACCAGTTGACACAATAAGAGGGGACTCACTCACCAAAGTTTCCAAAACAACCTACATCCATAAAAGGTCAGATCCTACATAGCCTAGTACAATGTGAACAATATAGTATCACACCAATACAGAAAGGGATATCTACGCACACATAGCAGGCATCTGTCAACCATTTTTACCCATGAAAACATCAAGTTATAGTCTCATTCCACAATCTTATCAAGTACAGCACCAATCAAACATCAACTAAACTAGAACCAAATGATCATGACCAATCAACCAAAGTTAAAAAAGAAAAACATACACTTTTGGGGATAGGCATGAACATGAGCAACGGAGAAGGCGAAGAAGAAGAAGAAAAGGCCCCAAAAGAGAAGCAGCAGAGCCACATCAAAAGCTTTTCTTCGAAGAAAAGCTTTACGTGATCTCCGCATTGTTCATCACTGCAAATTGACATTTTCACAACCCAAAGTCAGATTGTAATATTTGTATAAATGAATCCCAGTTAACAAAATGATGGTCCCATCATGACAACGAATCCGAAAAACTATACGCTTGTAACATCCATAGATGCATTTAGATACAAGTTAATGGTTGGTTGATGAAACCCAATTAAAAAAAAAAAAAAAAAAAAAAAAAAAAAAAAAAAAAAAAAACTGCAGATGGGAAAGACCAGAATTAGAGTATTAACCTGAACGAGAGCGTAAAAATCAAACTTGAAGACCTAATCCAAAACAATCATTTGGGATTCTCTCCATTTTCAGACACAGAAGACGTAGTGTTTACTTCTGCACATTCCAAAACCAATTTGTTCTTTTTTTTTTATTGTGGGCTGATGTCATCCTCCATTGCAGTTTTTTTCTTCCAAAAATGCCCTACACTAGGTAGCTGACGGTTGGCAAACGTTTTGGCCTCCCTCATCTTGTAAATAACTGTATGAGGAAAGGGCAAATGTGGGTGAATAAATTTAATTAGTTTTAACACAGTTATATTACAACAGTTGTATGTAACTTGACTATTGTTAGAGAAGGAGGATTGGTTTGTTTGGTATGGACACTGTTAGAATCAGAGTGGTGCACTCCAACCAGATGTAATCTCCAGGCCTCTTTCACTCATCAATTTCCTAACTCTTTCTACTTCAACCCATTTTCCAACAGAAGCATACATGTTGGACATGACTATATAGTAGCCTTCATTTTCAGGGTCTGATTCAATTGCAAGTTTTGCCATTCTTATGCCCATCCCTATCTCATTGTGATGTTTACAAGCACTTAACAAGGCTCCCCACACGCCCCCATCTGGTCGAATCGGCATCCACTTAACCACAGCTTCTGCTTCCTCAAGATTCCCTGACCTCCCCAGAAGGTCCACCAGACAAGCATAGTGCTTCAAATTTGGTTTAACTGAATAATGTTGCATCCTGTTGAACAGATGCTTCCCTTCTTCGACAAGTCCTGCATGTGCACAGGCTAATAGAAGAGCAAGAAATGTCACTGCATTAGGTTTAACATTTGAGTTTTCCATTTCTTGGAAAATCTCTATTGCTGATTCTGCATCTCCATGGATTCCATATCCTGATATCATCACATTCCAAGACACCACATCTCTTTCCTTCATTGACTTGAACAATTCTCTTGATGTCTCTAGTTGGCCACATTTTGCATACATGTCAACTACTGCAGTGGCTAGGGATACATTGAGCTCAAACCCTCCTTCCTTGATGTATTGGTGAAGCTTTTCGCCTTTCTCTAGAGATGCAAGCGCAGAACAAGCTGAAACTACTGATACCAAAGTTGATGTATTGGGTTTCAACTTTTCAGAAACCATTTTATCGAACAAGGCAACAGCCTCGGCAGAGTGTCCACAATGAGTATATGATGAGATCAGTGTGTTCCATGTGACAATATCCTTTTGTGTCCTACAAAATATTCTCCTTGCAATGGTCAGATTACCACTCTTCCCATACATATCTATGAGCGAGTTGATGACCGAAATATTCCCATCTGTATAATGTTTAGTTACATAGCAATGAACTGACCTACCTAAATTTGTTGCTCCTAACTGGGAACACGTGGAAACCACAGAGACGAGGCTGTTTGAGTCAAATTTAATGCCTAGATGTTGCATCTCTCTAAAAAGCTGTATACACTTTGCTTCCATCCTCGCTTTACCATAGCCACTAACCATAGTGTTCCAAGACTCCTTGTTCCACTCATAATCTGTTTCGAAAAACTTCTCAGCAAGCCTTACGAGTCCAAACTTGCAGTACATGGATAACAATGCATCACGAACCATCTGATCTAACACATAATGCCTTCTCAAAATCAATCCATGAAAAGCCTTTCCTTGGCGGACACATGCAGAATTCCCAAACCCCAAAAGCATGCAACTGATAACAATTCCATCTGGATTCATCCCATCAACCTGCATTTCCCAAAACATACTCAAACACTCTCTCATGAACCCAAACCTTGCATACACACCAATAATGGAAGTCCATGAAAAAACATCTCTATCTCCCACTTCACAAAACGAAAAATAAGCTTCTTTAGTATCCCCACATTTAGCATACATAGCCAAAATCGAAGACTGCACAACTTGGCAACACCCAAGTCCAGTTTTCACTACAAGACCATGCAAAGACCTGCCTCCAATCAAATCACCCAAATTCCCACAAGCTTGTAACCCACCTTCCACTGTCCTAAAATTAGGCCTTTCACCATCTCCACCAACTCTAACCATCTCAGAAAGGCATTCCAACCCCTTCTCACTTTCGCCATTCTGCACATACCCAATCACAAGCGCTGTCCAAGCAACGACGTCTCTCACCAACATTTCATCAAATACAACCCGGGCATTCTCCAAAACACCACATTTTGCATACAGATACACGAAACTAGACCCAACCGCTGTGTTCCCAAAAAGTCCAGATTTTGAAACCAACCCATGAACGTAACCACCATAAAGCTCCCAATTCAACTCCGCAGAGGCGGAAACGACCATGGGGATGGTGAAGTGGTCGGGTGGAGTGTCTGAGAATCGCATTCCGTGGAAGAAACACAAAGCTTGTGAGTAGTCAGCATTGGAGAAGTGGGCCTTGATGATGGAGTTCCAGAGAAAGGCGTCTTTGACGGCAACAGAGTGGAAGACTTGAGTGGAGAAATGGGGTTTGCCAAAAGAAGAGTAAAGAGAGATGATTTTGGAGGCGATGAAAATGTTGTGAGAGTTGCCACTTGTGATGAAGAGAGCATGGTATTGAAGAAGAGACTGGAGGGTCTGAGGGGGGTTGCAGTTACGGTAGTTGGGGGAGGTTGCATATGAAAACTCAACAAAATGAGAGGGAAAACCTTTCAAGAGCTGCAAATGAGTGGATTTGACTCTCAGTTTAAGCATCACTCTAGTTTTGCTGATCACACAAGCCTCTGCACATTCATATGAAAAATCATTCCACACTGTACTTTAAAGATCTTGTTTTCACTGAATCGACCGCAACTAGTCTTGGGTTGGGCTTACTCTATTGGGCTGCTACTTAGACATGTAGTGTAAGACGAAGACAAAATTATTGAGACTCTACATTATATATACCGTCAGAAATTTTATCCTCAATACATTGGTAAATATATATGATGAAATTTGAATATTTATCATGGATATTGAACTATGATTGGACAGCTTGATCAAATGATGAGATAGTTTACCAAATTCAATGTGCCTTTCATTTTAATGTTTTCCTTTTTGTAGTTGAAGTCCCACTTGATCTCTAATTCTCTAAAAAGAGTCAAGTTAGATGGTCCAGCATTTGAACATATTATGTCGGATAATGCAAAAAACCATAGTGAACCATACGTGATTTAATATATTAACGGACCAATCAAATTGATGAGAAATGGGAGAACATTTGTCCATTTCAACTTGTGCACCACCACAATGGAAAGTTGGAGTAATTAATTCTGTGTTCGAATATACCAGTGTTTACTCTATATTTCTACTTTATGTTGGGTTGGGCCTAGCCCTTTAATATGTGGAATGTTTGGTATGCAAATGAGAGTCAAATGTTTGACATGGAATGATAATTGGAATTAAGACTGAGTTGTGAACACAATTGTGGACCTTGAAGGCTCTCAGTCACAAATCACAGCAATCAAGTAGAGTAGGTCCATGCCTTTAATAACCATGTCGGTTGACCAATTCAAATCGAAATCAGACTTCAACCTCACATGCCGGAGCATGCCTGCTTGTTGCTTCACTGCCATCAGTGACTTTAACCACTCCTTAATTATCCTTTTTTCTTGCCACTAAATTACGATTTTATGATCACTACGTGCAACAGCCAGCAACCCCGCTTTCAATCCCAAAAACCTCATTTAATAGAAGCGGTTTGGAAGATCATCATTTTGTCATTTGTCATCAGTTACTCTTCCATTTTCCTTTTCCTTTTTGACTCAATTTTCCATATATAACCCTATGGGCCAGAAAACATTGTGCTCCAGTTTGACCTTTGAGTTCAAAAGATTTCGATCTTATAAAGTAGAAAATTAACTTTTATTAATCCTGTAGACCCGATAAATTGTTTATAAAAACCCATTTGACCATAAAGCAGAGCTGACAAGGATTAAATTATTTTTGCATTATTTTAATTTATAGGCGTATTTTGAGGGATTAAGATATTTGAATATCTTTAACCAACTGTTAGTGACATGTGGGGCCAAACATTAGAAAACCTGGAGGTGGTATTAATATTATGATTATAATATACGATTTGGAGAATATTATACAGAATTTATTGCAATTTTTGTCCATTTTTTATTGATTTGTTAAGTAAAGCTGAATTCAGTCCAAGGAGTACAAATAAAATGCTGAAAATGACCTTCCAAATCTTATCGACCACATGCTCTGTTACTGTAACTAATGCTTTAACCAATATATTAACCAATCATTAATCAAAGATTATCTATTTTTAGCCCTTGATGAGAGAAAAGAAAAATAACAGTACATATATCATTCTAATAGAGTAATTCCTTTTCTTTTTCTCTTTTTTAATATTGTATACTTTTTTTATTAATTTAAACTTGAATAGTAATATTAAAATCAGGATTCAGAGCTCAAATATATGTTTATTTATAGTATGAGTTTGACAGTTAACAAGTTAAACATGCACTAGAGATTAAAACAAAAAAAATTATATCTATGCAGTGAGAAAAGTTATATACAAGATTCTCTGAATCTAATTGTAGATGGTTTGGAAGCAAAAGATTAGGTTTGGACAGCAGTGCTTTGCTGGTAAGTACATGACTTTTTCTTAACTACACAACAAGACTATGGTCTTTTTGGTAACAGTAAGTAACACTAGTTTCTAAGTAAACTTTGTGTATGACCACTCACAGGAAGCTAGTCAGTACATCACTTGCCATACGTAGAGAAACAGAGAGAGTCAACATCATTAGCGCTTAGCAGAGCTTCGATTTTCCTTTATATATGTTTGTATGTATGTATATTATCGACCAATAAAGACCGGCTATCGAAGACAAAAGGACAGAACCCTCTCTTGAGATTTTTGCTGTTAGAAAATAATAATAAGAAGAAGAAGAAGAAGAAGAAGAAGAAAAAGAAGGGAAACTGCTCACCTCCTTCGCAGCCAGCTTCAACTCATCAATCTCGTCTCTGAAAACCCTTCTCAGCATATGAAAACTTTCTCCTTTTCTTCTCCTGTGTGATCCCACCCTCAAGGTGCTTACTTTCTTGCAAATTCTGTATCTTTTGGTGAGTTTTTGTTCTGATTTGTTCTTGGTCACTCTTCTAATCTCTATGATCTTGTTCTTGTGATTTTTTTTTTTTTTTAATTTTGCTTTTCTTTTGTGGCGATTTTCAGTCTTTTTTTGGTACATGAAAATTGTGGAAAAAGAAAGGAAATTTTGACTTTTGGATCATACCCCGTCATTATATTCTCAGTTGTTAACAACGGGACTATTTTGTGTTTATCATTTCCAGAATTGTGTTGAATTGCTTCGTGTTTTTGGTTGGGTTGCGTTTGCAATTCTGGTTACAGCTCTTATAGTCAGTGAATTTGTTCCTATTATCAATGTTTTGTATTCACACAAATTGAGGCAGGTAAAATTCATTTTTACTTTACATTTTTTTGGGGTGCTTTTGTCTGTTATGACCTATAGCTGTTGTGTTGGTATTTAATCAGGGATGCCTTATAATTTTAAATTCTTGCATTGTTCTTGTCCCAGTCACTGATGTTTCTAGATGCATTTTCATAGTGGAGGAAAGTTCATTTGTTTATAAGCATGATAGATGTTAAAAGAGGTTTAAGGAGGTCAGAAAAACAAGGTGATTTATTTAGGATTTAGATCTTGCTTTTCAATCACTTTGAAATGATTAAAAAAATGCTAAACACTGTCAAATGGTGATGTTGGGTCAAGAGTCATGTGCATGCTATGTGCTGCTAGATTTGGGGTTTTCACTATTTCATGTTTCCTGATGTATTGTTTCTACACAATTATGTATTATGTTGTTGATCTTATTGCTGTTGTAAGTTTGTGAATTTGGTGTTATGTTGTTTTTGCAGGAATGGATCTCACTCAAGAGTTTGATGCAAACCAGGCATCTTGTTGTGTTGCTCTCTAGGTTGATATAATTGAAGATGGAATTGGTCCTTGCTGCTTTAGTATTGTCTTGCTTGCATTCTTTGGTATCGTCTGATTATCAAGGTATGGTCGATTCCTTTTCTGATATTTATATGTGCAGAGAGCGTATAAATATGCGAAGTATCAATAGCGTTCTTGGTTGTTGGCTTGCTGTATTAAATTTGACATGTTTCAGAAAATTGGTAGTATGCATTGGAAAAAGCAAAACATAATCTGGTTACATGCCCTGATGTCTCCTCAAACTATTTTCTAACTAAAATTTCCTGTTACTAACATAATCTCCATCAATTATTAATCATTTGAAGTAAAAATTCATATCATTTTCAATTAAAATTTTGGGTATATTAATTTATCTTGGTTGAAATTGTTGATTGATTAGATGGTAAAAAAATATTTCTTTCAGGAGATGCCTTATTCGCATTGAAGAGCTCATTGCGTGTTCCAAACAATGTGCTGCCAGATTGGAATCAAAACCAAGTTAACCCATGCACTTGGTCAAATGTCTACTGTGATTCTAGTAACAATGTTGTTTCTTTGTAAGTTATTTTATGCATGCACAATGTCACATTTATGTGAATATAATATAGAGGTTCATGCAGAATGTATTCTAATAGTTGCAGTCTCTTTTCCTTCAACAAAGGTGTGCTTAAATATTTTGCTCGTTGCAGATCATTGTCATCCTGGAACTTTTCTGGAACCTTGTCACCTAAAATCGGAGTTCTGAAGTCTCTTTCAACACTGTATGTATGAAGTATATTGGAGCAATCACTTATGTTACATTATTTTTCCTACTTGTTTGATTCTGCTTTCCTGGAACAGTTATTTTAAATTTGCAGAAAATAAATTCAAGTGTATATATTGAGAGCAATGAAAACTTGTAGCTGCTTTCTGATGCCACGTCATACTTACAGAATTTGATAACTATTACTGTTCCTTCAGCCACATTTTATCTATTTTAAAGATGACGCATTAGAAGTCTGAACAAATTCACATCCGGAATATTACCTGAAAAATGAACGTGAGATCTGTGACGGGATCATGAAACTAGTTTCAGTGTTTATGGCATTTATCTATCTGATTCAGGGATGCTGGTTTTTTTTTTTTTTTTTTTCCCCTTCCTTCTTAATGAAATATTATTAAAATTCTCAATTTATTATCGTAATTTTAGTTTATGAAATATCTGAATAGCAGTACTTGATGTTTGTATCTATCATATGTGTTTAGTGGTGATTTCATTTTCGTATTGTATAAAAACCTAAACGATATTTGAGCTGGTAATCTGAAAAGGCATTCAGGATTTGCTTGGAGAGCCTATCACCTGTATATAAGTGCATCCTTGATTCGTAATTCTGAATTGACTAGATTGCATCCTTGAATTCCATTTTCTTAATGTTAGATTCAAATCTCTTATATTAAATTTATCATTCTTTTCTACTTACAAATTTAACCCTCCGCCAAGAAGAGCAAACCATGAAACTCCTGTTAAAGCAGTCTGCACAAAAGAATGCAATAATTATAAAAGAAAGTACTCCCCCTTTTCTGTGTGTAATGTATATATGTATGCCTTTATGGAAATTTTGCATCTGTTTATCAATAATTATATATTTTTAATATATCAAATGTATTTGTCTTCCAGCATATTAAAAGGAAATGGCATAACCGGTGAAATACCTGAAGAGTTTGGAAATCTTTTAAGTTTAACCAGCTTGGACTTGGACAATAATCGCTTAACTGGTGAAATACCATCTTCCCTCGGTAATCTTAAGAAGCTTCAGTTCTTGTAAGTATTTCCATCATAACGTTTTAAGTTTCTGAGGTGTATTGTATATGTTTGCATTTTTGTAAGTAAATATGTTTTGGATCATGCAATCAGGACTTTGAGTCAAAACAATCTCACTGGAGCTATTCCTGAGTCAGTTACTGGTATTCCTAACTTAATCAACCTGTAAGTGAAGCTAGAAATTAATTAAATTCTGCATGAAGTTTGAATAAATATTTTCCTTACCTTACATTTATAACTGTGGAATTGTGTTCCTGCACATCTTTTTGAGCTTTTGATTGCTTAATTGGAAACCCTCTCTTTGCAGTCAGCTTGATTCCAATGGTCTTATTGGTCGAATTCCTGAGCACCTATTCAAAATTCCAAAATACAAGTAAGGAAAACGTATACGTATTTTTTCAATGCCTATATTCGTTAGTCATGATATTTCTTACTGTTATTTATTTATTTTCTATAGTCTCTATTGTTCTCTTATGATTATCAATTCTAAATTTGATTGGATTGGCTTATATCAGTTTCACAGGAAATAATTTGGATTGTGATAAAAGTTTTCCTCATCCATGTGCATCTAGTAGCAATGATTCTGGTAAATTTTTTAAGCTATTTGGGACATTTGTTTGTTTCACATTTTGCTTTTCGTAAATTGCAGCTGTTAAAGTTTCTTTCGTAGTCCAGTTGCTAGTGTCTTTCTGTCTTATGACAGGGAATTCAAAGAAGCCAAAGATTGGAATTATAGTTGGGATTGTTGGAGGAGTTATAGTGCTTCTTCTTGGAGGCGTGCTGTTTTTCATTTGCAAGGGAAGACATAAAGGCTACAAGCGTGAAATATTTGTAGATGTTGCGGGTTGGTATTACTTTTCACTTATTGGAATGTATTGAATGGGAAACATTGGGCACTGTGGTTAGACGTTAATATTTGTTTCTTTTATATGATTTAGATGTGCTTTTGTGCATAGTTTTAAAATTAGATTTGAGCCGACACCTCGACTGCCTCAGCAACCTAGGTGCCTTGAGGCAACCACCTCAAATCTTGGGTGGCTTGGAGGCTGCGTCACCAGCCTGAGGTGGTTGAGACCGGTGAGGTGATAGTGAGGTGGACTTCCACAATTGGCAGTCCAAAAATTGTTCTTATGATGGCAAATCGAAGCTCTGGAAGAGAAAACACGTTGTCAATGTTTTAAAAAACAAAAAACAAGGTGAGGCGGTCAAGCCTCGACTATGCAATCGAGGTGGCCGCCTCAATTCGACATGACGTAAAGTTTAACCTCTCAAGCCAACATGTCTCAAATTAGATTCTAATTTATCCTTTGTATGCAATGGAATATGAGCACAAGACACATAGATCATAGCCAAATCTAATCGACCCATGTGTCACCATGTTTTGCATGTTTAACCCCTCTGTCACCATGTCCTACATGTCTAACCAGCCTCCAAATCTAACCTCTCAAGCCAACATGTCTCTAATCGGATTCTAACATGTGTTGCCAAGTCCTACATCTTTTCTTCATGTTGCCTTGCTCTCATTGCTTAATCTATGCTATGCACTTATAAACCTCTCACACTAGTACTGTTCATCTGTCTCTCTTAAAAAACATTTGCAGCTCCTTGTTGCTCTTTCTAGGCAAACTCCTTCACTCTCCTTGTCAACAACCAAAGCTTCTTTTTTATGTTATTACTTCCATTGAATCAAAAGCTAGGTAGAGAGCTTTGGTTTAATCAAAAAGAAGCTTAAAGGTAGAGTTAGAAACTAGCAACCATGATCAAGACCTTGAACCTAATACAACCACAGCCATAGCTAATACAGCTAAAACAGTTGAGATTATGTTTAGGTACACGCCCATAGCACCAAATCCTGAGGCTTTTCTAAGTTTTTGAAATTCAAACTTAATTCACTAAGATTATGTCTAGGTGCAAACCCATAGCACCAAACGCTTACACAACCACTTTTTATTTTTTATTTTTATTTTTTTTACTGCAACACCCACTCTAGTTTTAGAAATGACCGACTCACTTTAAATAAGTAGGGTTTTTTTAATTTTTTTTTTCTTTTTTAAAAGATAAAACGTTTTTGGTGCCTAACAATGAAATTGGCACCTCACATCTGCCTTAGGTTGTCTCGCCTCAAGGCGAGCTTGAGGTGACTACCTCAGTCTCTTAGGGCTGTTGCCATGCTAGCCTCCAACTGTGAGGTTGTCTAGGCTTGCCTTAAGTCGTCGTTCGAATTTTAAAAAAGCAAGTTGTGGGTGACCTTTGAAGACAAATAGAAGTTTAATCTAGCAACATCTCCTTGATTTGAAGGTTTTTGATGAGTGTCGGCGAATCTTTAGTGATTTCAAAAGCTTTCTGATGGGTTACCGACAAGAGAAGATGATTTTCAGTGGGTTGACAATGGCAGATGTGGTGGTAGCAAAAGAGAGTGGGAGGATGGCTACTACGAGATTAGGGTTTACTAAAGGAGTGGGAGGGTTAAGCTAGTTGTTGGGATTCTTAGAGGGTATATTCAATTTAAGATTTCAGTGGAATTTATAGGATTTTAAAAGTTTGGATGTATTTAGTTCAGATTTAAATGGATTTTATTGAAATCTAGGTGTATTCAATCCAAATTTATATGAAATTTATTAAATTCTAAGTGCATTCAATATAGATTTATATGGAAATTAATAAAATTTAGGTATATTCAATTTAGATTTATATAGAATTTAATAAAAATTAAGTGTATTTTTAAAATCATTGACTTCATAGATTTCATTTAAATGATGGACTTAGATGAATTTTAAAATGGTTGTTATAAAGAAAAAAATTTATTAACAAATCTTATCATTCTTTTTAAGATTTCATTAGATTCCTTAAAGAATTTTAATAAAATCAATATAGAGTGTAAAGGATTTGTGAATTAAACCAAAATCTATGATTGAAAAACATTTATCAAGTTCTAATAACTTTTAGATTGAATACATGCCTTTTAGTCGAAGTCCTTCTTAGCTTACCTATTATATATACACATATAGGAATAACTGTAAATAACCTCCAACTCTTGATAAAATATCCAATAAGATTCTCTAGTTTGAAAAATAAATAAAAAATTTCTGTAATTATATATATTTATATATATATATATATATATAAACCTTGACTTATATATTTTTCAATTTTCTATGTTTTTATTTTTTATCTTTTATTTTTTTTATTTTTTAATTTTTTTTTGTTATTTTGAATTGAGTTGGCCGCTCAATCGCTTGGAGGAAACCTCCCCGCCTCGTTGAGGCTTGACCATCTCGTCTTGCCTCTCATTTCCCCTTTTTAAACCTTGCTTTTGTGTGTTTTTGGTTATCGATTGGGCTTAAACTGTATTCCTGACAAAATGGTCATTAACGCAGAAGTGAAATTTTGACTAACATAAAATTGTCAGGAGTTGAAAGATTTTGTAGCTCCTATCTTATTTGAGATCAAGCTTCTATCTTTGATGTCATTGATTTTTTTTTTGTTTAATCTTTTTTCAATTTTCTTTAAGATGCTTATTAATCTTTTACCATCTTGATTTTCACTTGTTACTATGTTCATGAGTAACTTTTTTTCTGAAGCTCTATTTTGTTTTGTGTGACCAGGTGAAGTTGACAGAAGAATTGCATTTGGTCAACTGAAAAGATATTCTTGGAGGGAGTTGCAGTTGGCTACGGACAACTTCAGTGAGAAAAATGTCCTAGGACAGGGAGGTTTTGGGAAGGTTTATAGAGGAGTGCTTGCTGATAACACGAAAGTTGCTGTTAAGCGATTAACTGATTTTGAGAGTCCTGGTGGAGATGCAGCTTTCCAACGTGAAGTTGAGATGATAAGTGTAGCTGTCCACCGAAATCTGTTACGGCTAATAGGGTTCTGCACGACACCAACAGAACGCCTTTTAGTGTATCCATATATGCAGAATTTAAGTGTAGCCTACCGTCTAAGAGGTATTTTTTTCCAAGTCATATATTTATAGAGGATGCTTAGTGCATAAAAATAATATCATTTAATGTTAGAATCTGACATATATTGTTGAAGTAATTTGTCTATTTGATTATACATACTTTTATTGTCTAGATATGCATTGTTCGTGTTTCTCTATTCTTCTCTTCTTTAAATTTGACCAATTTAAGTACTATTGCAGAAATTAAACCAGGGGAGCCTGTTTTAGACTGGGCTACTAGAAAACGAGTGGCCTTAGGTGCAGCACGTGGGCTGGAATACCTTCATGAACATTGCAATCCTAAGATCATTCATCGGGATGTGAAGGCTGCTAATGTGTTACTGGATGAAGATTTTGAAGCAGTTGTCGGTGACTTTGGCTTGGCAAAATTGGTAGATGTAAGAAAGACAAATGTGACAACTCAAGTTCGTGGGACGATGGGCCACATAGCACCTGAGTACTTGTCCACTGGCAAATCATCAGAAAGGACAGATGTTTTCGGTTATGGGATTATGCTTCTAGAGCTTGTAACAGGTCAACGGGCAATTGACTTTTCACGTTTGGAAGAAGAAGATGATGTCTTATTGCTTGACCATGTAAGATGAATATGATATTTTATTGTCATGGCTTGTGTGCATGCGTATGTTTATTGTCTCTGACTCTCTGCTCACAGTGGTGATGTTTGCATATGATATAGGTGAAGCATTCATGAACTTATTGCAGTTATTCCCACAGACCCGAATTTGATTGTTACAAGCATCTATAACTAGGTCTAATTTGCTCCTTTTTTTTTCAGGCTGTGGATTTCCATGCTTGAAAATATACTTTACGGGCTGCAACTGCCTTTGGCACTTATTTGGCTAGAAAATTTGACCATGATATGGCATTTGTTCTTGCATGTTTTAAGAAACCTAAAGGCTTCCATTATCTTTTCCTATGATAATTTATGTTTTGCTGTACCAAAGCCAAAGTGGCATAATAGTACTGAGTGCATTAGAAAAGCAATGGATTTATCACATTGTGGATCTTAGCATTGATATGAAAGATATTTTACTTGCATGTCGGTTTTTCACACATCCTTATCATATATGCTGGAGTTAGTTAAGTAGGATACATTTGTGCAGTGGCAGCTACATCCAGGTATCACACCATATGAAGTTGATGCTCCAGAAATAATGATTTTAGCTTCTCATTTTCGGTTCAAGTTATATTGTGTTGGACAATGACCAGATATATAAGTGGACTTAATTTCACTTATGAAATTTAGTGTCTGATTCTTTTC